>OZ022238.1:33471092-34071092 GCA_963978895.1 Erpobdella octoculata | reverse complement strand
GGCTTGGGACTGGATCGCAATAGCAAGGCGGAGTTGAAAAAAATTGATAAAAAACTTTTTTAAAATACACTTTTATTTCTAAATGCACTAAAAAAATCATCAGGAGCGCAGCCAGGGCGCCCGCCCCCCTCCCGAAACCTTGCCAATGTTAATGTTGAAGTGACGCGGGTGCCCGTGTTTTCGAAACATATTTGAATTAACAGTTATTTTGCAAATTAAATATTTTATAAGTTATCAAAAATGTTAGGGTGAGAGTTGTCCATGGGTATATTTTTGAAAACCGACCCGACCTATTTTTCTTTCTTCTTTTGTGACCCGACCCACCTGTTTTCGACCTGACCCGACCCACTTTGGCTAGGACCTAATTGGCAGAGCGGCCACATACCGCAGTTGTCAATATTCTATCCACCGCAGATAAATACGCTGCTGAAACTCTTCACCACTTGCCCCTTTCTTCCGCGACAGCCGAGAGATCCTTATCAACTATGCGCAGACTCAAATCTTAACTACACACCACAATGGGCCAGACAAGCCTGATGATTAGCCTAATGAAAATACCTCATCGACATTTTTGCGCAGAAAAAACGTCGGCTGAATTTCATATTGTAACTTACTGTTCTAAATTAAATGCCTTATGGTTGTTATTACCAACTAGCAGTGCCCGTAGCGGCTTCGCTCGCATGAAATTAGAGAATTTGAACCGTGCATACATAGTAGAGTACTGCACGGATCAATTTTTTAGGTCTCGGCTCGGTCCGTCGACAACTTGGCCCAGCCCGTTTCAAAAACCGAAATTCCTGGCCCGGCACGGCCCGTCTAATATGGGCCCGGCCCGTTTTTACAGGCCTAGAAGTTCTATATACTTGATGAAAAACTTCGGCCCGTCCCACCTTGACTTCAGGTTTAGCCCGACTGAACACCCTAAAATCACTAAAATGTCTATATACTTGGTTAAAAATCTCGGCCCGTCCCACCTTGATTTAAGGTTTGGGTAGGGCCGTATGAAGACCCTAAAATAACGTCTTGGCCCGTCCGTCCGGTGATAAACTGAACTCATCTACTTTTAACCGGCACAAAACCTCAAAATACTAATTTTCACATCTGTAGCACTTACAGTTTTTGAGTAGCAGTTATTTTAAAATCAAATAACTAACCCTTTTTCCACTTCACATTTGAGGTCCTGGAAACCAAATTTTCAAAAAATGGTGAAACACGTATATCATTATTTGTAGAGTAGAAACTAAATACTAATTTTACTTTTGTAGCATTTACAGTTTTTGAGTTGCAGTTACTTTAAGAAACAAATAACCCTATTTTCCACCCCACATTTGAAGTCCTGGAAACCAAATTTTCAAAAAATGCTAAAACACGTATTTCATTATTTTTGGAGTAGAATCCAAATACTAATTTTTACTCCTGTAGCATTTAAAGTTTTTGAGTAGCAGCTACTTTAAAAACCAAATAACCCAATTTTCCAACCCACATTTGAAGTCCGGGAAACCGAATTTTCAAAAAATGGTGAAACACGTATCTTTTTATTTTCAAGAGAATCCATATACCAAATTTCAAAATCTCCTCATTTTTGGTTTTCGAGATATACATTGTTTTAGAAAAAAGTTAGTTTTTCAGTTTCTTCTCCTCAGGAGCAAAATTTTTAAAAATCTTTTCTTAGTGGATGCTTACGCAATAAAAGTTCCCAATTTCACGTTCCTAGGATGAGGCGTTTGAGCTCGGCGTTGATTATCAGTCAGTCAGTCAGGACATGTTCTTTTATATATATAGATTATTGCTGAAACTGTCGTTAAGCCTTGACTTTTGTGGGACGTAAATTTCTCAGTAAAACTCCTTACTAATCAGTTTTTCCCCCGGGTTCCCTCCACCGAAAAAAATTTCTGGCTGCCCCCCTGGAAATCATTGTTTTAGTGTTATCCGACTATATAACTTAGTTTGACAAAATATAAAAGTGTGGGACGTCCGTTTTTACCAATGCTTTTATTAACTCGTCGGCTCTGTTTCTCTGTCTGTTTCAAATCTTGCAATCAATTTTTGAGTCACTTCCTGATGGTAGATTTTTTTCAAATTTTGCATACATGCTCAAGATAGAAGACAATGCAATATTCAATTATTAGTTTTACAATAAGTCAATTAATTTAGTTAATTTTCTTGAGGATTTTATCGAGGGGTTTCTTGAGGGTTTTTTTGAGGGTTTTCTTGAGGGTTTTCTTTAGGGGTTTCTTGAGGGTTTTCTTGAGGGTTTTCTTGACCACAAAACGCTAACCGACTGGCAGACTATTTTACCAAGTTAACACGAACCACACTCACTGACCGCGATTCTCAAGCGTGTACGAAATTTTCATGAAAATAGTTGAGATATTTAAATTTTATGCTTTTTGATGATATTTTTATTATTATTACCAATGTTTTTATTAACTCGTCGTCTCTGTTTCTCTGTCTGTCTGTTTGTTTCTCTGTCTGTTTCAAATCTTGCAATCAATTTTTGAGTCACTTCCTGATGATAGATTTTTTCAAATTTTGCATACATGCTTAAAATAGAAGACAATGCAATATTCAATTATTAGTTTTACAATAAGTCAATTAATTTAGATAATTTTAATTAATTTCGATATTTCGATATAATTAAGATATTTCGACTTTAACATAAAATAAAAGAGTAATATAAGAAAAAATTGATTGCAAAATTTGTGTTTTAATTACATATAAGAGCATTGGTTTTAAAAATTCGTTTTTAATTTACTTGTTTTAAAACTCTTGTCAGTCATAGAAACATATCAAATGAATGTCCCACACTTTTATATTTCGTCAAACTATTTAGGACAATGGTTCCCAACCTTTTTCGGGGAGCGATCCCTTTTTATAAATTCCAAAAATAGTTTTTTAGTATTATTTCGTTTAATTATCCTTAATAATTAATTTAATATGATGGTTAAAATTTCATGTTATTAATAACTCAGTAAACCTGGTAACCATTTTGTAACGTTTCTTGTCCGTTACCTGGCCCAAAGCGACTAAAAACAAAAGTTTCTGCAACGTTTCCAATGTAACGAAAAAGAAACATGTAATTTGCGACTAAAAAGAAACGTTTCCAATGTAACGGAAAAGTAACATGTAATTTGCGACTAAAAAGAAGTTACTGCAACGTTTCTAATGCAACCAAAATGTAACGATTTGTTTTATTATAATACTAGCGGGGTAACCCAGCGTTGCTCGGGGTTTTTAGAGGTATTTATAATGTTTGTGTTTTTCGCTCCCGTTTCCTTCCCCGCTCGTTATCCGTTCCCTGTCGCTTTCCAGCTTACTCTTTCGCTCTCAGTTGCCCCCCTAGATCCGGTAATGCATACATGCATACAAACATACATACATATATATATATATACGGGTTAGTACCTACTGATCCCAGGACAACTGATCCTATGGATAACTGATCCCGCTCATCATTTGATGACAATGTTGGTGGTGATGATGCTAACGTATTACTTTTCATCATTTCACTCTATCTGCGTGAAGTTCATAATGAGAAATGTAACCGTGCCAATCCAAAAATAATAGTGTTACCTCATTTCAGAAGTTGATTTCTTTCTAAGATATGAATTCATGAAGACACTTCAACATTAATTCTTATCAGCTTAATTAGGAGTCCATGACTAAGACCATCCAAACATACTTGCTTTATGCTATGCACTAATGGACAGCCTGCAAACAGGCCTAATAACTTTTCCAGATGCTCTTTTCCTTTCTGTATCTATCTTTCCTTATCTCACTTTGTTAGCAGCCTTTTCATACATACATACATACATACATACGTACAAACAGAAATCAGAAATTATGTATGTTTAGTTGTCCTGGGATCAGTTGCGATGATCCCCATACATACTTACTTACATATATACATACACACATGTTTACCAATGTAAACGTAGAAGAATATGCTTTCTAGCTATTCGTAACGTTAAAGTCGAAGTTATTTATAACACAATATTTCTCGAATTACCTTTAACTTTAATATTCTTCGTTGAATATAATCTTTTACTTGACTCAAATCTGAATTATCTCACTTTGTAGAATTTAGCACAGTTCTAACAAATCTTTTGATAATTAAAATTTCTCTTACCAAAATCAATACCGAGAGAGAGAGAGAGAGATCTATAGAAATAGTTTATAGTCCTTTACACCAGGTGTTTTAAAACTGAAATGGCTGTGTAGAAGCACCTAAGTACTTTCTGTCGTAGATCATATTTGATTTTTTCAACTGTCCCTCCTCCTTTATCCAGGCTTGGGACTGGCTCGCAATTAGCGAAGCGGAGATGAGTAAGGCTCTGGAATTGCCTTCAGTTAAAGGTCCCAATTGAAGCTACAACTGAACGTTTCAGACAAGTTATCAGAGTACCCTTGCCTGAGGACAGCCACTCATGTCACACTAAAGAAGTGTTTAAAAGTAAAATGAAAGTACATCACCATGATGCTTACCAAACTGCAAAACTGTATTTCATCTTTATTTTTAATCTCATTTCTGTTTTATTTTATAAAATTAAAAAAAAACATAACTACACATCAACAGTTATCCGTACACATGGTTCCAACCTCAATGGCTTTTGATTGTCGAATGAGTTTATGGAAACAGTTCTGAATAAAAATCAAATTGAGAATTTATAACCGCCCAGAATCAAATGATATCTGCATTATAAGATAGAATCATACTTGGATACTTCACAAATAGAATTATTCTTTTTTAGTTGCTCCTCAGAGGTCATAAAATCATAGGCTGTTATAGAACGGTCATCAGAATTGGTGATCTGTAAAGACATTAAATTATTCAATCAAATAAGGTGATACAGCCATGATTGTTATAAATTCTATAATAAGTTATGAGTAAAGCAATAATAAACTGAATTTATAAAAAAAAAAACTATGGCACGCTACCGAGGCACCCACAAAAACATTTTGTTAGACGAGTTATTGAAAAAGTAACATTTTTATAAACCTACTAGCGGGGTACCCGCGTTGCCCGTGTTTTTTAGAGGTCTTTCTATCATTCTTCTCTCGCTCCAGTTTCCTTCCCCGCTTTCCCGTTCCCGATTGCTATCCCGTTCCCAGTCGCTTTCGACGTTTTCCTTTTCCGCTTGCTCTTTCGCTCCCGGACGCTTTTCTGTTCCCGCCCATTCTCCAGTTCCTGCTCACACTCGATCTATCGTTCCCGTTTTCGCTCGCTCTTCCACTCATTTTGTGACTGATCTTAATTTGTTCACAAAAACCTTCCTCTATTGACTCTCAAGGTTTTGTAAAATTTTATTATGATCGGATGAGTGGTGTAGCAATGCATAAAGGACATACATAGATACATAATCTCATTTTTATATATACAGATTTTGAATAGAATTTCTTAAAAATTTAAAATTTCTGTAATGAACTATAGTGTATAGATATTAGATATGCTATAGCTAGTTATTTGTTATTTGTAAAGTTTTATTGTTTAATTGTGCTGACTGTCTCAGGAAAGTAACTTTTTCACATACCTTGTTGAAATAATAACTAAATAACAAAGTAGGCAACGTTTGCAATTTTTGATTCGCATTGACAGATGTTTTATAGTCAGGAATATTAAAGAAAATACATCATTCAATAACTGGATTTAATTTTCTAACAAAAAATTTAAAAATTGGTAAATTTAATGAATTTTGATTCCTATCTGCAGCAAACCCATTCAAATGAGCTTATGGGCCATATACGGCGAGCCGGAGGTTCCCCTGAAGTAAAACAAGAAAATTGCAAAACTTTTGACTAAAAAAAGCAGGTGTTCTTTTTATCACCATTTAGCCATAATGAAATGGTAATTAAATATTGAAAGTTTAGCTCTAAAAATGATGAACCAAAATAAAATAACTATATTCAAAAAATGTTACCATTCAGCATTTGTAATTATTGTGAGATTTTACATTTCTTTACAAATGAAAATTTCCTTGAGATAAATTACTTGGAATTCCCTGTAGCATATAGCTTCATTAAAATAAATAGAACAAATACATGAAACGTTTACTCACCAAGACACCAATCACATCCATATCGCTCATGAGAAATGGATTGTTTCTTAGATTTATTACTTCATTGTTTAACAATTTCGAGTTCTTTTTATTTTTGCATTTATTTTTTTTCTTAGGAACAAATTCATCCTGGAATCACAAATATAATCTTAATAACCAAACAAACTCTAATTAGTATAAAAATATTGGCAATTTAAGAAAAAAAGGGAAACCCACTTTTAAAGTTTTGCATGGAATAAGGATCCATGGAAGTTTAACATTTTGTGGGTTGTGCTTGGCAAGGTGAAATAAATCCTCAGTAAGTTTAACTGCAGTAGCGACCTTTGTGTAAAGATTTTGAACAGTAGCCCCTTGTGAAATATTCCATATTATTTCTTTGTCATTCAAATACTCTGGCACACCTTTTATCTTGACTTTAAGGTTTAAAATGATGTCCTGTTTGCTGAAATTGAAAAAAAAAAAATATTAGCAACAGCAGACAGATATATTTTAAAAATAAAAAATAGCAACTATTGGTTCCAAACTGAATATTTAAAAGTAAACACCAGCAACCACTTGTTTCAAACTGAATATTCAAAAGTAAACATCGGCACCCACCTCAATACTTCTTCCTCTCGCAAGCATTTAACAAAAATTTTACTTTCACTCGAAAGTCCAAGAGACCTGAAAACATATTGGCAGCAATAATAATAATTTTATTGAAATTCACATTTTTTCACATCTCGGTAAAAAAAATCGCGACTGATTCGCCTCTTACATCAACAGCTGGCTGTCCAACTTCAAGAGGCGGTGTTTGTTGTTGGGTTGAGTGAGATGAAAAAGTCGCAAAAGGTGAGGCGATTGAATAGAAGTTGAATAAAATGATTTCATTATTTCATTTTTCAGTTGATAAAGTGAAGCGTTCCTTGAAATTGTAATAAATTCAACTGCCTGACCTGAAAATTATCATAATTCCAACTTTAAATATTCTTAAACTTTGGTTAAGATAAAACAAATGAAATACTTACTTGGTGAATTATTGTAGATAAATAATTTGAAATGGTCCTAAAACAACACAATAAATAAACTATGTAAATATGAATCGAAATAAATAAATCAAAACATTAGAGTATGTAGATGCACCTTTGGAGTTGCTTTGCCATACTGGATGCACAAAACATCACCATGATTCAATTTGCAATCAATAAGAGATAAATTTTCCTCTCCAAGCACACTAGTAACATCTCCAAACCAATCAAGCTTTCCAAAGTGCAAGTCACGAGAATTTTGTACAAAACTTTCTTTGCAGATCTTCAACAGCTTTTCAACAGTCCAGTCAGAAAAGGCTACCACATCAAACCATTTGTTTGAAAGAAATTTTGAAGCTTCTTGTGAGTTTGTGCACGTCAAATCAGATGGAATTTTTATAAATAATACTATCTGTTGAAAAAACAATTAAAAAAATATTCCCTCAACTTTGAATACAACTCTTCATATTAACAAAATAAATCTATATCTAAATCTATGTATGTATGTATGTATGTATGTATGTATGTATGTATGTATGTATGTATGTATGTATTATAGGTGCACCGATTATCGTTTTTTATCGGTATCGGTCGATTGGTGCTATTTCTATTATTGCAAAATGCAGAAATAATGCATTCAATCGATACATGTTGATAAAAAAAATTGTTATACACATTTGTAATGAAACAAAGCATATTGTATGTCGAATGACCGAAAGTTTAGGGATTAATCATTTAAGATCATTAAAGATAGATTGCTGCCAGGTTAGTGTGTAGAAACAAGCCAATACGATTTAGGTGACATTTGATTGACACATTACAGGTGTGATTAGTGTGGGTGGGGATGGATTTTAATTAAGACTTTTTTGTGACAACAAAATGTGCTGGGGAAGCGGTCTGTAGAGATGGAACAAATATGTGAGTCAGCCTGCGATGATTTGATTGGATAAAAAAATTCTGCTTCAATGTCACTTTCAAGATTTTGGTAAATTTGATAAGTTTTTATGTGTATTTCAGTAAGTTTAATTTAATCATATCGTAGTTAACATATTAATGAACAAACAAGCTTTAAAAGTCAAAAGTAGGTAATCTGCCGATTATCGGCAATCGGTCGATGTTTTGTGGCCGAGCTAATGCATTATCGGTGCATCTCTAGTATGTATGTATGTATGTATGTATGTATGTATGTATGTATGTATGTATGTATGTATGTATGTATTTATGTGTATTTATGTATGTATGCATGTATGAATGTATATGTATCACCTTATAACCTTACTGCTTCAGCAGCTTTATACAAACAGAATACTTGGGTTCGGTCAGAGCAATGAAATTGTTTAAATCAAATAAAAAACTTACTTGGTTGAGAGAAAGAGGAGGTTGAGACTGCAATGCAAGATGAAAACAATTTTCAACTTCAAGTTCAGCTACTGTCATCTGTTCAGCCACTGCAAACAGTCATTAAATTACCGATAGAAGGAAGAAAATCGAAATTAACTCAAACGGTAACAAACAGGGAAGCCAGAGAACAGAGGACTCAACTACTATGCGATTCACCGCCAGCCTTGTTTCTTGCATAACATCAAGTTTCGTAATGCCTAATTTTGATAGTGTTATTACTTTCAATTCTTCTACAGTCTGCAAATATGAAATAAAAAATATATAAAAATAAACTTAAAAGAAAAGCTATCAAAACAAGATTTAAGCATACAAAATCTTTAGCAGCCTCAATTTCAACTTGTGTCCAACTGTTTTCTGTCACTTGCTATAAACAAGAGTAATACATTATAAGTAGGGCTGTGCCGGTACAATCAGCATTCAGCACATCAGGCTTAAAAGACAAAAAAGTTAAAGGCCTAAAACAGCAGTATGGGCAGTGGAATTTACCTGTATGCCCATTGCTTGCTACACTTCCATTATGGACAACGCTTCTTAGCAATAGCATAGCACTAACGGTCTAGCACTGTTTCATTTTGTTTACTAATTGTAGTTTAGTTAAGTATAGTTTTATCGTCCAAGCTGGCGGCCGACCGCGGACGGTAACTCTAACGCACTTTCAAACACTATTTATAGCCATTTTCAGGCTTTCGTCATTATACCAGTACTGATACCGATAGCACCAGTTTTTGGCTCGGAAATACCAGTACCGGCAGAAAAAAAACATACCAGGACAGTCCTAATTATAAGCTATGATAAGCATGAATTATAATATGATTAATCAAATATCTCATACCTCAGTACAACAGTTTTCCACAATAAACTTCATGTTTTCATTTTTTTTCGAAAATATTTCAGAAACAATTTGTCTATTGGCATAAGAAATATGTTTAAAATACATCAATAACTTTTTATAGAGTAAAAATTCTTAAATAAAATATTATATGAACCAATCCAAATTTACTAACTTTTCATCATTGTAAACAACCTCCAATTTATCAAAATCTTTAAGATTTAAACTTCCAACTGATTCTAAATCATCTAAGACAGCACCTGTTTACAAATTTGCATAACATTAAATGCTGCATGGTACAACACAAACATATTCATAACCAATTCATAATATTTCTAACCATTTTCATCCATAAGGAAAAATTCTGCTTCTAAAAATAATTTCGAAACGACAATTTTTTTGACTTCTTTTATTTTGGCACTTAGTGGAAAAGTGCAAGAAAATGATTGTTGATGTGGAAGATTTATTACGAGAAGAATTGGAACGTGTTCCCTACCAGGTATGATTTTACATTTGTCTATCTTAAAAATAAAATAAAGTTAAACAAATAAATGTTACATTTGAAACTGCAAAACATCTAGAATACCTTATTTCCATTCCATATCAATAGTTTACATTTATCATTAATTTCAAATGACTCAAGTGTTGAATTAGGAGAAGCTGGAAAAAAATTATGGAATGTTAATTTCAATAAAAGTCGAGCAGACATTCTAGAATATAAATTGATAGGTTACAAATTTCTTAATCAACTCAATTATTTACGTTATTTAGAAAAAATTAAAATATTGTTTTAAAATTTCAATTCATACTTGAAAGGCAACTGATCGGATGTAAGCCTGAAGGCACTTCCATTAACTTATGTAAAACTACATCGTCTTTGGTCAATACGGATGCACGCTGATGTAGCAAAATTTAAAAAATTATGTTCAAAATTTACTAACTGAAAAAAAAATGTGTTCCAGCATCTGTGTGTTTGAAGATGAAATGTATTTTGTTAAGAGTAGCATCAGACTGCTTTTCTATTGAATGATATAATATAACTTTGTTGCAAAGAATTCATATTGCTGGCAGCTTAGTAGTTACCAGCCTATCATGATGAGTTCTCAGTTGCCCAAGTGTAAAATTTCAAAGTAGTTTTGGAAAGAAATATTGTATGATGAAAGAAAATTTAAAAGAAGGTTAATTCAAGTTTTAATATAAAAAAATTGAAAGAAATTATCAAGAAGTAGAAAGAGCCTAGCAGAGAACTCAAAAAACAATTATCTGGAAAATTAAGAAGAAGCAACAGTTGGAACAGCACAGAACAAAATAAAATATCAGAGATCAAGAACCAAAGAAATAAAGAAAGGCAATAAAAACTGTTTCAGCTCAAAGGCACAATATTTTGTTGGTTGAATTTCTTCTGGAAAACTGGACATGCCTGCTCTGCATCAAACAACCCCTGCCAATAAAAGCTTAAAATTCATCTGACCAAGGAATGGAATGACTTTCTTTCAACAGAGATAGAGTTTTTGATGAAAACATAGTACTTCTTATAATCTTTCAAACATCATCACACACTTTAATAACTGGTGTCTATGAAGCTCAGCTAGATCATAGAGTGACTAAAAACAACATTTACATTCATTTTCATCATCATCTTGACATATATTTTTCAATATCTTTCATCAACCATTTAACTGACTTCAATTAATAATATAAATACATTACTGAATATTTTACAGACAAAAACAGACTTCATTTTTGATGCTTGCTAATAAGTCTTGAACAATAGAACAGGATTTCCATTTAATTTTGAAACAAGAATTTCCATTATCAATTTGAAGTACTTCACCATCTTCCAATTTGCATTTAGATCCAACATAAACTGTCAAATCTAATTCTTTCCTGCAGGTAAGTCACATTAATATTACTATAAAATTTATATTTATAGTATAAACAAATTATAAAATATATATATTTTCATAAGAACTATAATTTGTACTTAATGATATATGCAATAATAATTTGTATCCAATTTATAATTAAATTTATATGTCCTTTATGATACCCATTCTCATTCCTCTCACACAGAATATTTGGTGATGACATCGGTCTACAATCAACTGGCTATGCCTGGCATTTTCTGAAGATGGAATTAGACAGAAGAACATTGGTAGTTACACTTAACAAGATACATATATCTCAACCACTTTCTTTCTAATTGCCTGTGTCCAGGGTTGTTAACAATAGCCAGAAATTGTATTGGCAATACCCATCCCAATAGGCATTTGAAAAAGTATTGACAATACCAATATCAATACTCAACTAAAAACGTATTGGTGCCAGTAGCAAATACCAAACACCAATACTTAAAAAAACTTTTTTTCTCAAGTATTTCATTATTAGTACATAAATTTAAAATCATACAATGTCCAAAAATGAAAAACAAATAAAATTAAAGAAAGGTGCAAAATAAAAAGCAAAGTGGCAAAATAACTTCAGGAAAATTGTTACCACCAATCACCAAAAGTTGTTGATTCAGATACTACAACACTTTACAAAACAAACTGATCGAGAGCACACCACTGATCTCTATATATAACTGGATCACACTTACCCCTGCCTGGGCATAGCCCCCGGTAGCCATTTTGACACCCCTTATGCTATTTACGGAAAATCTCTAAAATTGCAAAATTGCCGACTTGCGCAGCTAATAATTGCTCAAATCAACAATATAAGGGAGAACAACAGTCATTTCATTTGTTTGTACTCAATTATAGCAATTTTAACAAGTTTTATACGACTCCTGAGCTATTATATAAAACCCTCTAACTAACGGCTAACAACCTAACAAGCCTAATAAGGGGTGCTAAATTGGCAGCAGCAAGAGGCCAAAAAAATTATAATTCATTTAATAGACTAAGCACGATCCAGTTATATATTGAGATCAGTGAAGCACAATCAAACTGGAAAAAATAAGTTAACAAAACAAATGTCAAAATGTACAAAAATAAGTTTTCTAAGTTTGAATTTTTTGACAAATTTGAATTTTTATTATTATAAAATATTGTATTGGGTATTGACTAATTTTTGCTTTAAATGTATCGGCAATACCAAACCAATTCCTCTAAGTAAAAGTATTGATTCCCAATAACGAAAAGTCATTGCCAATAGTGTATTGGTATTTGGCCAATACCAATCTTAACATCCCTGCCTGTGTCCTCTAGCACGTGGCAGATGGACATACTAGATCAGTGAGACACATCAAAAAACTCAAGAGGAATACAGTAAAAGAAGTAATTTCTGAAGAAAATGTTATTGCATGTTTGACCGGTCTAAAGTGTGAGAGTATCCTGTCAACGACTGGCCAGTGAAATTAGATTTGTATCCTATTTATAAACTCTTGAAACACCGACCATCACCAAAAAATGATGGCTAGAAGTCTCAGTCTTTCAAAGCTACTTAACATTAGACTACGACACCATATTCTTTGTTTTTCCATCTGATGCATACACAAATAAATCAAAAGCTTTTTTTGCTTATTAAATGGAAATTCAATTAAAATTAATTCAATATCTTTTATTTACATGAATCAAGTTTCAGATCGATTGGATGAAGGGAAATGGGTTTGTGTTCAATCAGACAGACAGAAAGGTGAAGTTAATACAAAGGATTTAAAAATTAAGATCACCTTTGCTCAGCCAGCAGTAAGTTTTCCTGAATGATTTTTTCAAGCAGATAATCAGGAATATAGGCTTCAGGAGACAACCTTTCTTCATTATTTCTTCTTCTATAAAAAAGCATGTAAGCACTTTCGGTTCCCGAGTATTGCTTCTCAATATCACTCCATAAAATTGGAGTTACCTGGGTGTCATTAAATTCAAACCAGGGCTTTGTTTCATTCAACATATTTCTGAAAAATCATTAACTGTATGAGGATTGGTTGAAAATTACAGAATAAATTCTAAAAAAATAATACATGTTGTTATTTGTATCGTTATTGTGGCTCCTTTCCATTGCTTCCTTCTTCAGTCTGGCAGTATTTTGTAGCGCATTGAAATGAAAATAATCATCATACTTTTTCAGAAACTGAAATTTAAAACATATTTCTTTAAAGTTAAAATGTAAAACATATCTCTTTGAAATTTATATGTAAAACATATTTTTTTAAATTTGAAATTTAAAAATTTTTTAAGCTGAGTAAAACAATAACATCAAATTATAATTATTATTAAATTATTATATGCCTACTCTATTGATTGAGCCAAACTTCTGCTTGTATTTTTGCTTCCATGAAACTTTATAGACTTTTTCTAAATCCTGACAAATTGAAAAAAAGTAAAAAATTAATGAAAAAATCATATCTAACAGCTAAAATAATACATTTGACATATTTTAATACCTTTTCTAGATTTTAATACATTTGACATACTTTAATACCTTTTCTAGATTTTAATACATTTGGCATATTTAAATAAATTTTATATATTTAAATATACATATTATAGATATACAAATGTTTATACATCATTCTACACATTTTTTAGTAGAAACATGTTTGAGTTCCTTCCGTGATGCTTTGAATTGGCTCACAGATAAGCATGTGCCATTAAAAAAGAAACTTTAAAATTACACCAGAATTGAAAAAAAAAACTAATAAAATTAAAACATTATTATTAGAAGCTAATATATAAGTTTGGTGAACGTGATCAGCTCCTTCAGTTTAGAAACACTAGGGAGAGTGTCAAAAAATCTCTAGAAACATCAACATGGAAGCCCAGGATAGATTAGCTGCACAACTTGGATTAAATCCAAGGTTGTTCTGTAGTCACGTGAACAAAGTTGCGAAGACCAAAATCACATTGATAAATTGGTAGAAAACAGTTTATATATATACTAGCAGTGCCCGTAGCGGCTTCGCTCACATGAAATTAGAGAATCTGAACCGTGCATCCATAGGTGTCGGCTCGGCCCGTAGACAACTTGGCCCAGCCGTTTCAAAACCAAAATTCCTGGCCCGGCACGGCCCGTCTAATTTGGGCCCGGCCCGTTTTTACAGGCCTAGAAATTCTATATACTTGATGAAAAACTTCGGCCCATCCCACCTTGACTTCAGGTTTGGCCCGGCCCGTCTGAAGACCCTAAAATCACTAAAATGTCTATATGTTTAGTGAAAAACCTCGGCCCGTACCACCTTGATTTAAGGTTTAGCCTGACCCGTAAGATGACCCTAAAATAACGGCTTGGCCCAACCGGTGATAAACTGGAGTCTGCTACTTTTAACCGGCACAAAACTTCAAAATACTAAATTTTACATCTGTAATGCTTGCAGTTGTTGAGTAGCAGTTATTTTAAAATCAAATAACACTTATTTTGACCCCACATTTGAAGTCATGGAAACCAAAGTTTTAAGAAATGGTGAAACACGTATATCTTTTTTTGAATAGATACTAAGTATTAATTTTTACATCTGTAGCAATTACAGTTGTTGAGTAGCAGCTACTTTAAAAACCAAATAACCCTATTTTCCACCCCACATTTGAAGTCCTGGAAATCAAATTTTCAAAAAATGGTATACGTATTTCATTATTTTTGGAGTATAAACTAAATACTAATTTTTACTCCTGTACCATTCACAGTTTTTGAGTAGCAGCTACTTTAAAAACCAAGTAACCCTATTTTCCACCCCATATTTGAAGTCCTGGAAACCAAATTTTCAAAAAATGGTAAAACACGTATATCTTTATTTTTAGAATAGAAACTAAATACTAATTTTTACATCTGTAGCAATAACAGTTGTTGAGCAGCAGTTACTTTAAAAACCAAATAACCCTATTTTCCACCCCACATTTGAAGTCCTGGAAACCAAATTTTCAAAAATGGTGAAACACGTATTTCATTATTTTTGGAGTAGAAACTAAATACTAATTTTTACTCCTGTAGCATTCACAGTTTTTGACTAGCAGTTACTTTAAAAACCAAATAACCCAATTTTCCAACCCACATTTGAGGTCCGGGAAACCGAATTTTCAAAAAATGGTGAAAGACGTATCTTTTTATTTTTCAAGAAGAATCCATATACCAAATTTCAAAATATCCTCACTTTTGGTTTTCGAGATATACATTGTTTTAGAAAAAAGTTTGTTTTCCAGTTTCTTCCCCTCAGGAGCAAAATTTTCAAAAATCCTTCCTTAGTGGATGCTTACGCAATAAAAGTTCCAAATTTCACGTTCCTAGGATGAGGCGTTTGAGCTCGGCGTTGATTATCAGTCAGTCAGGACATGTTCTTTTATTTATATAATATTTATATATATACAGTTGCGGATCTAAATACTAAATTGTTAGCATCTGGCAGTAGTTTTTCAGTGAGATTTGTGGATATAAGATCAAAAGTTTGCTTTTCCCGCCTGTTTTTGGCCCCTCCCACCATTTGTTTGGCCCCCCCGCCAAAGAAGTCTAGATCCGCCATATATATATATATATATATATATATATATATATATATATATATATATATATATTCGAAATAAATATAAATTGTTCCTATTAACTGATTGGTGTCTCAATCAATTGTGTATTTAACAAAATTATAAATTCCATAAAAACTTCATTTCATGTCTCAACACCTTGTTAACTGTAGTTAATCAAAAATAATATCTATATTTGATATTAGTTTGAAGAAAAATGTACTAGTTATTATAATCAAACTGATAATAATAAGGCATAATAAATACAGTAAAGCTGATAATACCTGACATAGTTATTACAATAAAACTAATACTATAATATACCTAACATAGTTATTACAATTAAACTAATACTATAATATACCTGACATAGTTATTACAATAAAACTAATAATATAATACACCTGACATAGTTATTACAATAAAACTAATAATATAATATACCTGACATAGTTGATCCATTGAAGTTTCAAAGTCAACTTTAAGAAGCGAAATGACAACATCAACTGGGTTATTTATATCAACATTTTTGACACTCTGTTCAACTGACTTTAAAAAAAATGAAGGCTTACAATGAACTGAACATTGAACATATATATAATTATTAAAATAATTAAAAAAATCCTGATGATTATTTTTTAGTCAACTTGAAAATTAGTTAGACAACCAATTAAATTTAAAAAAATAGTAATAAATAGTCCTCTTTAACACAACTAAATGGATCTTTTATTCTAAAAAGTATTTATAATAAAAAAAACTTTAAAATTTAAAAAAAGAAAATTTTTTTTAAATAATATTGTATGAACGAAAAGAACCTTTCCAAGCCAGCACCCGATGTTGTCAAGATCACAAATATAAGCTTTGTAATGTCCTCCATGTGTTCCACCGCTATAAAATTATTTTTGTTAACAAATAAGGTTTTCAATTTTTAAGCAATGAAATTTGGCTGCAAACTATTAATTAACCTGTGAATTATAACAGAAAACAATTCATAAATTATTTCATCTTCATACTGAAAAAGAAAATGTATAAATAGAAATATTGATATACATATACAAGAATATAAATAATAATGTAAGATGGCATAATAATAATGGCATAATGGCATAATTGTGCTCTGAGAAATTTTTCTTTTTAGAGAGCACGTTAAATAAAAATAATAATAATAATAAGATTTTCTTTAAGACAAGCTCGATTAAAAATGAGTCTCCATTTAACCGCTAAGAGTTTTAAAGATACTTTCTCAATATTTCGGAACAACGTTTTTTGTCTACTGCAACACGTATTAAGAAAAGTATTAACATTTAAAACCTTCTTTATTTCAGACTTACGGGCCGTTTCGGCTTTCGTACTCATCCAGTTCCTTCCTCCATTTACTTTCAAACGAGAACATCACTGTTCGACGAAAGCGGAGATATTCTTGATTTTATTTATTTAAATATCTTATGTAATTTCGACTTAATTTAATCATTTATTATCATAATACTTGCTTTTATTATTACCAATGCTTTTATTAACTCGTCGTCTCTGTTTCTCTGTCTGTTTCAAATCTTGCAATCAATTTTTGAGTCACTTCCTGATGATAGATTTTTTTCAAATTTTGCATACATGCTCAAAATAGAAGACAATGCAATATTCAATTATTAGTTTTACAATAAGTCAATTAATTTAGTTAATTTTAATTAATTTATATATATTTATGTATATGTGTACGTGTGTGTTTATTATATTTTTTTATCTAGGAATTTATGTATATGTGTTTGCAAAATTTGTGTTTTAATTACATATAAAAGCATTGGGTTTTAAAAATTCGTTTTTAATTTACTTGTTATTATTATTATTACGGTTACTATTATTTTATCCTTTAATTATACGTTTTAATAATACTTATTTTATCCTCATAACTCCAGTTTAGTTTATGTCTGTTAATTTAATTACAGTGTCTAAATATGATTATTTTTATTAATATCCTTCTATTAAGATAATTCCATGATGATATTAGTTTATTTGTATATTAAGTTATTACACGTTTTCTTATCTTTTGCCTCCTTTTACGCGATTGTATTTACAGACTCTGAAGATGGCGAAAGCCGAAACGGCCAGTAAGTCTGAAATAAAGAAGGTTTTAAATGTTAATACTTTTCTTAATACGTGTTGCAGTAGACAAAAAACGTTGTTCCGAAATATTGAGAAAGTATCTATAAAACTCATAGCGGTTAAATGGAGACTCATTTTTAATCGAGCTTGTCTTAAAGAAGAATATAAATATATATATATATATATATATATGTCTCAACTTCAGACTCGAACCCACGACTGTCGGATCGGCAACACCGCCTCGCATCATGCCAACTACCTTACCATCTGCGCCACTTCCACCGCCAAAAAACAGTGGTTGTTAAGCGCTTTGTTGGGGTATGTTGAACACAACACTCGACTATGAATGGGTACGAATCAATGCTCGATAGTATTATAAGTTGTACGGCGTACAATCCGTCACTAGCTAATTTAATAACTATCGAAGATATATGTTTTATGATATATATTATAAGGAAACATAGCGTTGATATGTTTTTACGAGCCACATATATCAGAAACTTGGATGGCGTACAATCCACCACGAAATAACGCAAATATACATGTCTCAACTTCAGACTCGAACCCACGACTGTCGGATCGGCAACACCGCCTCGCATCATGCCAACTACCTTACCATCTGCGCCACTTCCACCGCCAAAAAACAGTGGTTGTTAAGCGCTTTTGTTGGGGTATGTTGAACACAACACTCGACTATGAATGGGTACGAATCAATGCTCGATAGTATTATAAGTTGTACGGCGTACAATCCGTCACTAGCTAATGCGCCACTTCCACCGCCAAAAAATCAACGCTATGTTTCCTTATAATATATATCATAAAACATATATCTTCGATAGTTATTAAATTAGCTAGTGACGGATTGTACGCCGTACAACTTATAATACTATCGAGCATTGATTCGTACCCATTCATAGTCGAGTGTTGTGTTCAACATACCCCAACAAAAGCGCTTAACAACCACTGTTTTTTAGCGGTGGAAGTGGCGCAGATGGTAAGGTAGTTGGCATGATGCGAGGCGGTGTTGCCGATCCGACAGTCGTGGGTTCGAGTCTGAAGTTGAGACATGTATATTTGCGTTATTTCGTGGTGGATTGTACGCCATCCAAGTTTCTGATATATGTGGCTCGTAAAAACATATCAACGCTATGTTTCCTTATAATATACACACGATTGAAAACTCAGTGAAAACAACCACACAGAGCTTTACTTATAGCTTAGTAAAACATTTTATATACAAAAATTCAGCCTAAGGTAAGTAAGGTAGGTATGTATAGTGATCTTTCCATCATTTTGCAGCTTAATTCTTGCTTGTCTGTTATCAATTTTTCAAGCATCCAGTTTCTACTGAACATTTCATAAAAGTGAAAGACTCTAACAATACTAATAATTAATTAACAATAAAATATAACTACTAACTTTCTCACAATATGGAGCCAAATCTAAGGCACATGGAAATTCAAGTCTACCAGTTTCCTGAAGATAGTAAACAAATTATTCATGCATAAACAATAAACAAATTCAATGAAAACTTCACAAGTCAAAATGTCTCTCCTAGGCATTATATTAAACTTAATTTATAATTAAATATTTCCGGGACATTAATTTACAATTTTTAAATTTTCAAGCTTCGCTTTGAAATAGCAAATGTATGTAAGTCATATATTACCTAACTCAAAGTGGGGTCATGGAATTTTGGAATGTGAGTGTCAGGTCAGGCATTCCACAATGAGCATGGGCATTTGAATTTTCCGTCAGTGAATTTCGGTCCATTACCATCCGTTAACGCTAACATCCGTTTCCGTTAAAAAATATTAATGGACGGAAATTAACGAAATTTTCCATTATAATTTTTTACGTCAAGCAAATTTTTACGTTAATTTAAAAAAACTGATATCATTTAATCATATTATTGTTAATTTAGCAGATATTTTAATTAAATGCCTTTGGACTAAATTTAAAATTTTTAATTTGTCTTTGGTTTCTTTAAATCTTTGTTTGATAGGAACATAGAACAGAATTTGCACGGTTTATTGTTTATTTTATTGTGGGATTTAATTGCATGAAATAAAATTATAGTTTTTCTAATAAATCTAACTCTAACATGTCAACGAAACCATTGTGGGACTATTTTGAAAAAAGTGAAGACAATACAGGTTGCGGGAAAGTTGTAGCAAAATGCAAGAAATGTGGAAAAGTGTTTAAGTTTTCCAAAGGATCAACTTCCAACATAAAATATCACCTAAAGACCAGTCACATCTCTTTATTCACAGAATTTACAAAGAAAGAGTTAGAAGCCTTCAATGAAAATGATCATGAGATTGAAAAGTTAAAAGAAACAAAGAATATGGCACAAGACTATGATACCCTAACAAAAAAATCAAGGTAAATAATGTAATTGTATGACTTACTTAATATCATTATTAAAATATAAAATGCATAAGTTGTGGTTTTATGTGGGTCACCATCCACATTGTTGTTACCTGAAATTGACTTTTTTGTTAAATTAACGAGTTTTAACAAATTTCAACGGAAATTAACGACCGTTAACGGAAATTTGCGTTAAAAAAATTCAACGCTAACGGCTTTTATAGGTAAATCTGTTAAATTATTTTAACGCAGTGGAATTTAACCTCCAAACGCCCATGCTTATTCCACACCAGATAAGGATTATCAATAAAAAAAAAATTTGAGTAAAATATGTGGATTTTGAAAAATGACCATAGCAGTTTTTGGAAAAGTACCAATGATTACTCCCCCTGGTCATCAGCTATTTGGAGAGAAGAAAGTGTGAAATATAAGAATTATTATTATTATTTTATACTGTTGCTACAAATCTCAGAATATTATATTATTGTTCCCGATTCATTAAAGCTGCAATTATTTTCGGTAGAGCTTTACCGATTCCACATTTACCCGATTGTCCTGATTGTCCCGATTGTGAGAACAGCAGATTGTGGAGCCGATACCGATTGTCTATGTTTTTTTATTTTGGTAAATGGTGTTTTGTTAAAATTAGACTACGCCTTAAACTTAAGCTATACTCTTCAGAACTTGCAGGCAATAAAAAAATCTAAATATGTAAAAATGTCTAGTTGAAGTCCTTGAGCTTGGCACTTTCCACTCTCAATAGTTAAAAGAAAACTGAGGCAGATTGTACTTCAGAAGTAGGAGCATTTCTCCTGTTTTGGCTTTCAAAAAGCCATGGTGATCTGAGAAGATCTGTGCTGCACCACTGAAGAGCTGTTCGCTGGGGACACTTGACGCTGGTGCGGAAAGATACTTTCTCGCAAGTGTGGCTAGGTTTGGGAGATGGAATTTGTTGGTATTCCACCAGACGTATGGACTTTCTGTGCGATGCAATGCTGCTGATGACAAGTATAAACTAATCATTGCATCCACTGCATCATTGTTATTGCCCGTGATCGACGAGTTTTTTTGCGGTGCTGGCTCGCTCACAACATCCCAAAGTTGCGACGTTGATGGACTGTGATCCATCTCTACTCTCGGCCTATTTGACGATGGTTCCATAACTCCTTCTTCATTCCTTCCCGTTGAAGCGATAATTACACACTCCTCTTTTAGCCATTGGTTTGCATTAGCAGCTAACTCTGCATCATCAAAAACAAAATTCTTGAAACGTGGATCAAGAATTGTTGCCAACACAATTTTTTTTTGGTTTTCCCTCGTATACACAAAACGCTTATTCAGTGATGTCAGCATATCTTGTAGTATTGTCTGAATTTCCTCACTCATTGTATGCTTGCGATCCAGTAATCTGCGTAACATACTCAACATTGGAAGAACTACCGAAATCGAAGTCTGGCTGTCACTAACTTCTTTTGTTGCATCTTCAAATGGGGCAAAAGTGTCGATGATATGGGTGATCATTGAATCCTGTGATGCTTGTACCTTTTAAGAACAATCGGAAGCCGATTGTCGATTGTTTCGACCGATTGTGCTAATAATCGGCCCGATTATGAATGCTACAGATTAATCGGTCGAGCTCTAATTTTCGGCCACACTGAACGTTGATAAACAGGCTAGAAAACCAGCTCCTCTGAAGGCATCAAAAATCCAGTTTTGTTTTAATAACAACCACAATTTGTTTGATAATTAGAACAGTTTCTGATCTAAATTCACCACCTTGACTGATTTATGAATTTTTAGACAATTTTATTTTAATATATTTTTAATTGGCCGTCTTTGGTTTTGGTGTGTATGGGTTCCAAAATCTAACAACACTTGCATTAATAAACACCTGCATTAATAAACGCTTGTATTATTAAACAATTATTTTTCCATTTAATTTCTGGTTCACAAATTCCTAGTTTTTTCTACAAAGGCCCATTCAAAACGATAGTCATTAAAAAATCGGATTTTTTCAACGGACAGTGTTGGGTAAAATACTGTTCAAATGTAATTTAAATACAAAATACAATTACTTTGTTAAAAAGTATTTCAAGTACAAAATACAAATAGTTTTTTGAAAATATTTCAAATATAAAATACTAAATGCACTAAAGGATTTTTGTGCAAAATACTTTTTATAACACTTATACAGCTGATACATCACCATCATCAACACGCATCTCAAACACTTTTTATTGCAATAAAATAAACAGATCCAACTTTTAAAATGAGAATTTGTTTTTAAAATTAGTAATTGTTCAAAGGTTTCATCAGTCAAACTATTGTTGCAGATATTAATCCTGAATATGTTTTATTCGAAGCGCATTTCATGCACTTGGCCACAACTTTATCTCCATCTCGGCTAACAATTTTAAAGAATTCGCCATTTAATATGGCCGGCATTCGACCACCACTGCCTGAATTATTTGCCATCTTAGTATTAATAAAACTTTAAACTTTAATTCTAACGACAACGAGCTACTTTTACTACAAACTCTAAAATCCAACCTCGCGCTAAGCTATCAAAACAAAAGGAAGTACATTAGGCAAACATCGATTATGGTATAAAACCATGATATAAACATTATCATAGCACTTATTTATTAATTTTAAAGTTTCCCGATCTTTATATTTTTTGAAATGTCGATAATGTATTTTGTATTTTTTTTCAAAATATTCAAATTACTTTTCAAAATTATTCAAAATAAAAATACTAAACAAATTTCCTAAAAGTATTTCAAATGAACATACAAAATACTTAAAATATTTCAAATGTAATGTATTTGAAATATTACCCAACACTGTCAACGGATAATCGGATTGCCCAAAAAACTGCGATAATAACATATCTAATCTTAACTTACAAATCTAGAAAGTCAGTAATAAAAATGTCACTATTACAGAAAATGTCAGTCATAAAAATTTCACGATTACAGAAAAGCATCTAAGTTGAAATTTGTTTTACTTTATAAATTTAAAACAATAAAAGAAGATCAGATATGCTCAAAGTGTAAATATATCAAAATGTCTAACCTTGTATCGCTCAAATTTTTCAAAATCATAACTGAATCTGAGAAGTGAAATAGTCAATATCGGAGGAGAGTAATCAATTTTGCAAGTCTGTGAACGAGTAAAACCAAAACACAAAAAATAATAATTTTTAAAACAAGTAGACAATTATATTTTAATATTTTTGTTATAACAAAGCTTCACCTTTACAGCATTTGAGAGTTTTTGACATCCTGAACAGAAATATTTATTATTGTCTATTAAATATTCATCTGCAGTAAAACACGCAAGACTCTTATAAAGGGTGTCACATCCATTTACAGAAAGACACAAATCCATGAAATCCTCCTAAAATATCAAAATATTTAGTTTATAATAATTTCAAAATATAAAGCATTAAAATGGTTGCTTTATATTTATTATTATTTATATGATTGATTTCAATTACATTTTAAACATATGTCTATTTTATAAAGAATGAATAACTTTTTTAAGATTTCCAATTATAACTATCATTAAATAATATACACATCAACTTACTTTTCTGTAACTTGAGTGGGAGCATTATAACTATTACATATATATAATAGTTATTATATATACCAATTATAACTATCATTAAATAATATTCACATCAACTTACTTTTCTGTAACTTGAGTGGGAGCATTCTAAGCATTGAATCTTCAAAATAAATCTATAGTTAGTTATTTTTTTAATTTAAATTTACAAATAAAACTATGCTCCAAGCAAATGAATATTCTGAAACATGAGTGACGCTCATTTATAAACTGCATATAAATGTTATTCTATAAGCAGCACTAATAGATAATCTGTAGGATTTCATTTTAAGATTGTTTAAATTTGTATTTATGTAAATATAATATGAAACCAATAAGTTAATAAAAGAAATAATTTTTTTTTTATATTTCTTATCATTAATAAAAATATCAAACAGAAAATAAGCAATATCTTAGTCATAGTTGATCCAACAACAATAAAACTACTATAATCTCGTTAAACCTTTATCTGTTACAAGAAAATATGGTATAACGAATTTAATTATGAATATTATTTTAATAAATATAACAATAAGAAGACCTTATTTGCAAGTATTCCTTTGTACAAATCATGAATCAAGTCAGATCCTGATGTTCCAGCAAGCGAACTTTCCAATGCAGCAAACAATATCCTGTTCAACTCTTGTACATCATGTTGCAATGAGCCCTAAAATTTAAATGACATCTCTATTCATAAAAGGGCTCCTTCTGTGACTGTGAGTGAGATGAAAATTTAGATGATTCATTTCTAATTAGCTGTGACCATTTTTACAAAAGAAACGGACAAATTAATCAACAAGCATCCTCTTTAAAAAATATTGAAACAATAAAAAAAATAAAAGTTTCTTTCTGTAATCCAGATTTGATTAAATTATATTGAATTCTCATTATGGAAAGAAATGTTCCTTTTTTATTGTCTCGATTTTTGACAGAATAATTTCCATATGAAGCTGAATGTACAATATCAACCAATCCGCTTCAATAGACAAAAGCAATTTTTTAAAAATTAACAAAACTGGCAAAATAAGGCTATTACATTATTACATTTCAAAAATGTTGAAAAACAAATATAATGAACCTGAAACCAGGTCTAGCCTGTTAAGCTCAAAAATGTAAACCATCTTAATTTATTTCAAATTTTTTTTAGAAACTGTAAGATTTGAATTGAAGTATTGAACACATTTTGAAATAAGCAAATGAAAAAAAAAACAAAAACAAATCTCAAACAAAATGCTGAAATAAATATTTTTCTTTGCTGCATAAAATGAATATTTATCTCTGGAGCTCAGAAATCCACAAATAAAACCAGCACTTTGGAACTTAGAACCTGGTGTGACGTGCTAACAAAAATGCTATGGGACATGTTTTAAGTAGGTACTTCAATATGCCTCAGATATATTTGTCTAGTTATTGAATAGTATAACAATTCCAAAAAATTTTAAATGAAATTCTAGAACCCCATTCTATATTAAACCAAGAGGTTAAAATAGAGAAAAATACAATCAAAATTATTCTAAATTCACTCTGTTTCAGTTTTGAAAGACAAACCTCGTGGCAGCTCCAACCGAAGCTATCAGTAAGTTCTTCTGTAGAAACTGAATCGACATCTAACATCAGCAATCGAGTGAACAGTGTCTGCATGTGCAGAGGAATTAATCTAGCCTATAAAAAACATTGAAATTACTTTATATTCAATATAAAGTGTTACATTGAAAATAAAATTTCAGATAGAAATTTACATAGCTTTTTTGTTCTAAATTTATAGATCGGTCCCAGAAACTACTAGGGGAACTACTCTGGGACTTTCCAATATAAAAAACTTTTACTTTTTCCTAACAAATACTTATTTTTCTAAATAATTCTTTTTATTTTTACATCATACTCCACAAAGAAAAGAAATTAAAAACAAAATACTCAACTTACTTTTCTCCCATTTACACTGTGTAACTCTTCCGCTTCTATTTTGAAAAGACGATCTGCCAAATACATATATGAATATAAAATTCTGTACAACTTTTAAAACAGAACTACAACTGAAAATTTTTAATGCATTTTCATATTTAAAACTTTTTATGAGCAAATCAAATTATGAATTTAGAAATCCCATTTTCATTCAATAGTTGTGTCTGTCACAAGACAGGTCTACCAAGAATCAAACTGTAGATACTAGGCTTTTAATTTTTTGCAAATTATTTTTTGGCGATGATAAGTCTATAAAATAGAAAAACATTGACCACAGTTTTCTAAATACTTGACATGTGAAGAATAACAGTTTTAAAAGATTTCGAATTGATATGAAAAAACTATAGGTGCACCGATTATCGGCTTGTTATGGTACCGACAGATTATAGCCCTTTCATCGGTATCGGTCGTTTTACAATGGGTATTGGCCAGTAATCTTGCAAAATGCAAAGAATATGATTTCACTTAATACATGTTGAAAAATTAATTTGTTGTACACATCTATATATATATATATATATATATATATATATATATATATATATATATATATATATATATATATATATATATATATATATATATTAGGGCTGTGCCGGTATATCGGCCGGTTTTTGGCAATACCGGCAAATACCGGTTCCGCTGGTATTGAAAAATTGGTTTTCAGCAATACATGCATAAAAAAAAGAGTGAAAGACATACAGCAGCAGGATTGGGAGTGCAGTTTAACTATATGCCCATTGTTTGATACACTTCAAATACGGACAACGGTTTTTAGCAATAACATAGCACTAACCGATCGAGGACAGTAACACTCTGTGTTGTTGCGAGTACTTATAGTGAGAGTACGAGTAGGAGTACAATTACCATGACATCGAGTACAAGCGAGAAAGCGACCGGGAGCGAGAAAACGGGCGAGAGCGGGCAAGCGACCGGGATCAGGAAAGCAACTGGTAGCAGGAAAGCGACTGAGAGCGGGAGAGCAAGCGGGGAAGGAAACGGGAGCGAGAGAGACAAACATTAGAAAAACCACTACAAAACCCAGGCAACGCTGGGTACCCCGCTAGTTTTTAATAAAATAACCAATAAATAAGTGTACCTCGCTAGTTTTTAATAAAATAAACCAATAAATAAAAGCTGAGAATCTTATGCAAGATTCTTAGCTTTTATGCAGCCAGACCAGAGGCAATCGGAATATATGAGCCCTGCGCAACTAAAATAACGCTCGCTTGGTACTGTGGTACTCTAGTTGGTTGTAAACTTACAACAGAAGCCAACTTTTTTTACACCATTGTCAGAAAAATTCCAAACCAAGCTTTTATTCAAGCTCCCACCCATAATCAAAAGGAAACGTAGAAGAAACTATCACAAACACGGAGTGGATGTATGTGTAAAATGTGTAGTAAATCTTTGATGTCTCAATCGTTCCATGTCTGCATACACTAATTAATTTTAATCTAATAATCTAATAGAAACTAAACTAGACTGCATACTGTTGATTATCATACTAACTGCGAAATTCGGGCGTCAAAGATAAAGTCTGGAGAAGAGCGTTTAAATAACATGTTGAACCCTGATTTTTCAGCCCACAAAACCTGTGGCTCTCTCGTGGCGGTGCTATGTATGCATGAGTAGTACATTTATACCCTGTAGCTACCATTTCTGATTCTTCGTCAAATAAACTCCCAAACATAGTTTATTTGCAAATTCCAAGAAAAAAATTAGAACGAAGCCGCAACACCAGTAACCGAAAGTAACTCCTCCGGTAAAGTTCACTGTGAAAACCATAGATGTGAATATTCGGGTCATGGGTAATCCGCGAATTGAAAAATGCGAGTGAGTTGCGAATGGGCGAAAGGGTAAACCGCGGTACAATTATGTATTTTTTATAGGAAAATGCAACATATATATATATATATACAAATATAAATATATATATATATATATATATATATATATATATATATATATATATATATATATATATATATATATATATATATATATATATATATATATATATATATATATATATATATATATATATATATATATATATATATATATATATATATATATATATATATATATATATATATATATATATATATATATATATATATATACATAAATACATACACACCTACATACATACACACGGATACTAGCCCATTCGTCGCAAAGCCGTTTCGTCGTAGGGTACATTTTCGTCGCGACATTGCGACGAAAATTCCCACCTTGCGACGAAACGGCCCAGAATGCGACGAAACGGCCGACCTTTGCGACAAAAGTCTAACAATTTCAGTGGGCAGTATTCCGCTGTATGGCGAAACAGTTGGCCACCCTATTGCCAAAGACCACTAGACCGCCGAATGCAAGAGGAATTTCGCAATCTGCACGAGCCATGTCATTACAACAGGTTGTTGCACGCTTGCTACCGTTTTTTTTTATTTTTTATAGTCCTTTACACCAGGTGTTTTAAGACTCTAATGGCTGTATGTAGGAAGCAATTAAGTACTTCCTGTCGTGGATCATAATTTGATCCTTTATACTTTTCCCTCCTCCTTTCTCCAGGCTTGGGACTGGCTCGCAATTAGCAAGGCGGAGTTACCTGCTACCGTTTTTTTTTTTTTTTTTATAATAGTTTATAGTCCTTTACACCAAGTGTTTTAAGACTGAATTGGCTGTATGTAGGAAGCACATAAGTACTTCCTGTCGTGGATCAAAGTTTGATCCTTTTAACTGTCCCTCCTCCTTTATCCAGGCTTGGGACTGGCTCGCAATTAGCGAAGCGGAGTTTCTTGCTACCGCTTTTTTTTTTTTTTTTTTTTATATAAGTTTATAGTCCTTTACAACATGTGTTTTAAGACTGAAATGGCTGTATGTAGGAAGCACCTAAGTACTTCCTGTCGTGGATCATAATTTGTTCTTTTTAACTTTTCCCTCCTGCTACCGTTTTTTTTTTTTTTTTTTTATAATAGTTTATAGTCCTCTACACCAAGTGTTTTAAGACTGAAACGGCTGTGTCAGAAGCACCTAAGTAGTCAGAAGCACTTCCAGTCGTGGATCATAATTTGATCCTTTTAACTTTTCCCTCCTACTTTCTCCAGGCTTGGGACTGGTTTGTAAAAGCAAGGCCGAGTTCCTGCTACCGTTTTTTTTTTTTTTTTTTTGTATAATAGTTT
Source organism: Erpobdella octoculata (assembly GCA_963978895.1). Classification (NCBI taxonomy): domain Eukaryota; kingdom Metazoa; phylum Annelida; class Clitellata; order Hirudinida; family Erpobdellidae; genus Erpobdella; species Erpobdella octoculata. Next base: position 34,042,127 of record OZ022238.1, on the reverse strand, counting down.
ATAGTCCTTTACACCAGGTGTTTTAAGACTGAAATGGCTGTATGTAGGAAGCACCTTTTTAACTTTTCCCTCCTCCTTTCTCCAGGCTTGGGACTGGCTTGCAAATGCAAGGCGGAGTTCCTGCTACCGTTTTTTTTTTTTATAATAGTTTATAGTCCTTTACACCAGGTGTTTTAAGACTAATGGCTGTATGTAGGGAGCACTTATGTACTTCCTGTCGTGTATCAGAATTTGATCCTTTTTACTTTTCCCTCCTCCTTTCTCCAGGCTTGGGACTAGCTCACAATTAGCGAGGCGAAGTTCCTGCTACCGTTTTTTTTTTTTTTTTTTTATAATAGTTTATAGTCCTTTACACCAGGTGTTTTAAGACTGAAATGGCTGTACTTCCTGTCGTGGATCATAATTTGATCTTTTTAACTCTTCCCTCCTCCTTTCTTCAGGCTTGGGATTGGCTTGCAAATGCAAGGCGGAGTTCTTGCTACCGTTTTTTTTTTATTATAGTTTATAGTCCTTTACACCAAGTGTTTTAAGACTGAAACGGCTGTGTCAGAAGCACCTAAGTACTTCCAGTCGTGGATCATAATTTGATCCTTTTAACTTTTCCCTCCTCCTTTCTCCAGGCTTGGGACTGGCTTGCAAAAGCAAGGCGGAGTTACCTGCTACCGTTTTTTTTTTTTTTTTATAATAGTTTATAGTCCTTTACACCAAGTGTTTTAAGACTGAATTAACTGTGTGTAGGAAGCACTTAAGTGCTTCCTGTCGTGGATCAAAGTCTGATCCTTTTAGCTGTCCCTCCTCCTTTATCCAGGCTTGGGACTGGCTCGCAATTAGCGAGGCGGAGTTACCTGCTACCGTTTTTTTTTTTTTTTTTTTTTTTTTTTTTATAATAGTTTATAGTCCTTTACACCAGGTGTTTTAAGACTGAAATGGCTGTATGTAGGAAGCACCTAAGTACTTCCTGTCGTGGATCATAATTTGTTCTTTTTAACTTTTCCCTCCTTCTTTCTCCAGGCTTAAGACTGGCTTGCAAATGCAAGGCGGAGTTTTTGCCTGCTACCGTTTTTTTTTTTTTTTTTTTATTTTTTTTATTATAGTTTATAGTCTTTTACACCAGGTGTTTTAAGACTCTAATGTCTGTATGTAGGAAGCAGTTAAGTACTTCCTGTCGTGGATCAGAATTTGATCTTTTTTACTTTTCCCTCCTCCTTTCTCCAGGCTTGGGACTGGCTCGCAATTAGCGAGGCGGAGTTTCCTGCTACCGTTTTTTTTTTTTTTTTTATAATAGTTTATAGTCCTTTACACCATGTGTTTTAAGACTGAAATGTCTGTATGTAGGAAGCAGCTAAGTACTTCCTGTTGTGGATCATAACTTTTCCCTCCTCCTTTCTCCAGGCTTGGGACTGGCTCGCAATTAGCGAGGCGGAGTTGACTGCTACCGTTGCAACTGGGTTGTATTTATGCTATGTTGCAATACCAGACAAAGGTGTCGGATTAAATGGAAGTCGTTTTGTTATATTCGCCAGGGGAATGTGATTTTTATAGCTAAACTATATAAGTTGCTAATTAGCCTCAAATTTCTAGAGTACAGTCATAATTTAAATTAAATTGAGAATATTAAAAAGAAAACCAAATAAAGAACCCATTTAATGAAAACCTAGTAATTCAAATAATACAAAATCATAATAATAATCATTTATTGTTCATTTTTAACAAGTTCGTTAGCTGACTATGCAGCTGAATTGAATCAATTATTTTTTGAAAAATTAAGATAGAGTTTGTTGAGTTCCTCTTCAAACTCTTTGGTAACTCTTCTTTGAGTCTTTTGAACCTGATACAAGCCCACAAATTGCTCGTTTAGAGCTATGGTGCGTGCCTCCTTTTCTAAGACTGAACACAAAGCATAAAGGCTTGTGTTGTGGTTTGCCATTTGCTTTAATCCATTGTGCCATCCTTCCAGGTCGTTGTTGGTCCTTATTTTCACATCAAAACAGGACCAGGTGGACACTGGATAGGAACCATTCAGCCACGTTTTTTGGAAGTATTTCATAAATTGCTAAATAAAAACACTGTTATTAAAAAGTATGAACAGTAAACACTAATAATATAGTAGCACTTACTTTTATTTTTGGACACACCACTTCATTATTTATTTTTTTAAATATAATAGATATTTGATCCGGAGGTAAATAGACCAGAGCCATGATTTTTTTACCAAGATCAAATGCGGCATGTTTTGTTTCGTATTGAGATTTCAATCCGTATTTCTAGTGATAGAAACAAAGCATCGTGTAGCGATAAAACATCACATTCCCTGGCAAATATAACAAAACGACTTCCATTTAATCCGACACCTTTGTCTGGTATTGCAACATGGCATAAACACAACCTTGCTTCGTCGGTAGGAAGCGTGCCCAGTGCAGCAACCTGTTGTAATGACATGGCTCGTGCAGATTGCGGAATTCCCCTTGCATTCGGCGGTCTAGTGGTCTTTGGCAATAGGTTGGCCAACTGTTTCGCCATACAGCGGAAAGTATGCCCACCGAAATTGTTAGACTTTTCGTCGCAAAGGTCGGCCGTTTCGTCGCATTCTGGGCCGTTTCGTCGCAAGGTGGGAATTTTCGTCGCAATGTCGCGACGAAAATGTACCCTGCGACGAAACGGCTTTGCGACTAATTGGCCTATACCCCATACACACACACACACACACACACACATAAATACATACATACATATCACATATCAACTAAGCGATATCAATAAACAGCTCCCGTTCTTAGACGTCACAGTTTCAAAACTCGAAGACCATCTTAAATTCGGTACTTACTCTAAACCAACGTCAAACGGTGCAACTCTGAATGCAGACGGATTCTGCCCAGAAAAACACAAGCAGAGCATTTTTAGGAACCGAAGTATACTCTTATTTATAGGCCGTCAGCTGACACTTGTATTTACCGCCTTTGTCCACGGTGAAGTATTCCTCGTGTCTTTCTAAAACTTTGAAAGGGCCAGTGTACGGTGCTTGCAAGGGCTTTTTGACAGCGTCGACTCGGATGAAGACAAAATGAGCTGTACGCAAGTCTGAGTGAATAAAACCTGGTTTGCTTTGTGTCCGTGTCGGTGTTGCGCGGAGGGTACTCGTGTTCTTTCAGTCTTTTGACGTAATTATGGGCGTCGCAGCTGTCTCCCGTCTGAACAAACTCTCCTGGTAGACGTATTGGGGCACCATACACCAACTCGGCTGTTGAACACTGAAGATCCTCTTTGATGGTCGCTCGTATTCCCAGGAGAACGAGTGGAAGGGCTTCTGTCCACTTTACTGGATCGGAGCTAGTCATGAGGCTTGCTTTCAGTTGTCGGTGAAAACGTTCAACTAAACCGTTAGCTGCGGGATGGTATGCAGTATTCTTTACGTGATTAGTCCCAAGTAATCGTGCAAAATCTCGAAAAAGTTCGGATTGAAATTGTGATCCACGGTCAGTGGTGACTGTGGCAGGTGTTCCGTAATTGGCAATCCAGCATTCGAGAAATTTTTGTGCCACGGTTTCTGAAGCGGTGTCGGTGATAGGAGTAGCAAAGGGACAACGGGTGAACCGGTCTACACAAGTGAGTAAGTATGTAAAACCGTTAAATGGAGGTAAGGGGCCAACTATATCGAGGTGAACGTGGTTGAATCGATCACTCGCTAAAATAAATTTACCGAGTGGAGATGTAGTGTGACGGTGAACCTTGCTTTGTTGACATCGTATGCAATTTCTGGTCCAATTGCGAACATCTCTATCTATATTGGGCCACACAAACCGTGTGCGTACTATTTTCACTGTTGCTCGGACGCCTGGATGTGAAATTCCATGTAGGTGTTCAAAAACAGATCTGCGGAGAAGCTCTGGAACAAATGGTCGAAGTGTTCCGGTTAATGTGTCGCAGAGGATTGTTCCATCACCTAGAGGTAAAGGATGTGGTTGCAAGTTGAGCGATGGAGAGTGTGTCGAGATCGGATGTTGTTGTTGACACTTGGCTATCTTGGAGAGATCTAATGAAGTTTCATTATGGAACGTGTTTATTTCCTGTCGAGATAACGTGTCAGCTACTATGTTGGCTTCACCTTTAATGTATCGGATGTCACTAGTAAATTGGGAAATATAGTCGAGATGTCTCGATTCTCTTGGGGAATGTCTATCCGGTTTCGTTTGTAAGGCGAATGTTATTGGCTTGTGATCTGTGAAGATAGTAAAATTACGGCCTTCGAGCAGATGACGAAAGTGTTTTACAGCTAAATAGATTGCGAGAAGTTCTCGACCGAAGGTGCTATATCGCTGCTGAGTGGGCGTTAGCTTTTGGGAGAAGAAAGCTATTGTCTTCATTTTCTTGTTCTAGAACTGCTCCAACTGCATCGCTCGAAGCATCTGTGGTCAATGATAAGTTTCGGTTGGTGTTATCACTGAGGTAAGCAAGAGTTGTAGCTGAAGATAGTTCGTTCTTCAAAGCTTTAAAAACTTCTTGAGCTTCTGGAGACAATGTAATTGATTTAGTTCGTGATTTAAGAAGATGTGTGAGAAGAATAGATTTTGATGCGCAATTTGGTATGAATCGTCTGTAGAAGTTTATCATCCCTAAAAATCGACGTAGTTGGGTTATTGAAGATGGTTCTGGAAATTCTGTGATTGACGTTACTTTCTCTGGTAATGGTGTAATACCAGATTTATCAATCTTGTGGCCAAGAAATTCCAGAGTGTCAACACCGAATATACATTTATTAAGGTTGATTGTTAGTTGGAACTTCTGAAGACGTTCAAATACTGCCGTATATGTAGTTCGTGTTCGTCTTGAGAAGAACTGGCAATTAAAATGTCATCAATATACGCAAAAACAAATGAAAAACCTTTTAAAACTTCGTCGATGAAACGTTGGAATGATAGCGCTGCATTCCTTAGACCGAACGGCATTCTTGTAAATTCGAAAAGACCGAAAGGAGTCGTTACGGCTGTTTTTGGAATGTCATGTTCAGCCACAGGAATGTGATGATATGCCCGTACTAGATCTATTTTGCTAAAAATCTTCGCATTGCAAAGTCCGTGAGCAAAATCGTGAATATGTGGAAGCGGGTAGCAGTCTGGTGTCGTTGAAGCGTTAAGTAGTCTGTAGTCTCCGCATGGTCGCCAATCGGTTGAATTCTTTTTAGGGACCATGTGGAGAGGTGATGACCAAGAACTGCAAGATGGTCGGATGATTCCTAGCTGCAACATATGGTCGGATGATTTCTAGCTGCAACATATGGTCGAACTCATTTTTGGCGATTTTTAATTTTTCTGACGCGAGACGACGAGGGCGAACGTGAACTGGTTGGCCTTTTGTTGTGATGAAGTGTTTTGTAGCGTGTTGTACCGTTTCCGTGTAGTTTTGAATTCTTGTCACCGATGGAAATTGCTGAACTAGTTGTTGGTAACGTGCAATACTTGTGTTGATGTGTGTGATGCCACTGGAGAAGATGGTGGTCTGAATACCGCTGATGTGTAATGATGTCGTTTGATCGATCAATCTTTTGTGTTTCATGTCGACAGAAAGATCGAAAGAAGACAGGAAATCTGCACCGATGATTGTACACTCGATTGATCTTCGAGATTGATATTTTTAAATTGTTATAATTTTGTACATTAAACTTTTAATAAACAAAAAAAAACAAAATAATTTGAAAGACAAAACAACGTTCGCTGGGTCAGCAAGTATATATCTATAAACTCGTGTCATTGTGTTTGAAATTGAACTCCTCCAAAACTGCTGAACCGATTTTTATGAAATTGTTTGTGTACATTTGGTATGTCTGAGGATAGGTCCTAGGCTATTTAAAATATTTTTTTTTAAATTACTTAAAAAATTATTTTGGAAAAACAATAACGTGCAATTATGTCTTTTTCATAGGAAAATGCAACAGATAGACAGACACACACACACACACACACAGATATATATATATATATATATATATATATATATATATATATATATATACATTTGATTATATATATTACTAGCGGGGGCACCCGGCGTTGCCCGGGGTTTTCAGAGGTTTACCTAATGCGTTTGTTTTTCGCTCCCGTTTCCTTCCCGCTTGCGCTCCCGCTCCAGGTCGTTATCCGTTCCCTGCCGTTTTCCCGCTCTCAGTCCCCCCCCTAGATCCGATCCGGTGTGTTGCGTTGGTTGTAGACTCACTAGGTGTCGACACAGTTAATGGTACTGCACATTTCGATGGCAAAACTGCCTGCAGCAGCGGCTGTGCCGTCACATCGAGAACTGGTGTAGGAGGGCTGTAGACTGATGTAGTGGTTGACGGTTCTGCGGCCCGCATCTGATCAACATGACGGACCTGCACGTTTTACTACTGTCGCAGGCATCCACTTATCTTGGCCTCGGTAATCAAGAACTGCCACCGTTTGTCCTTCCATAAAATCGCGTAATTTGCTGCTTGAATGACCCTCCATTGTTCTAATTTGTGCATGATGCACTCGGTCTTCAAGACTTGGTCTCAGTAAATTCAACTTTGATCTTAATGAACGTCCCATGAAAAGCTTAGCTGGTGTTTCATTTTTCGTTGAATGTGGCGTGTTACAATAAGTCAGCAGAAATTGTGCCAACTTCTTCCTCAGCGTACCTGCATCACTTTGAGCGGATTTCAGTGCTTTCTTGAGTGTTTGTACAAAACGTTCCGCCAACCCGTTGGTCGCTGGGTGATATGGCACAGACTTAATGTGTACAATTCCGTTGTTCTTCATGAATTGTAGAAACTCGTCTGAAGTAAATTGTGGCGCATTGTCGCTGACTAGCTGTTCACAAATTCCGTTTCGGCTGAAAATTTCTCGCAGAATTTCAATCGTTCGTTCTGACGTTGTCGATTTTGTGATTGCAACTTCTGGCCACTTCGAGTGTGCATCAACCACGACTAGAAACATGTAGCCTAAATACGGGGCACAATAGTCAATCTGAATTCGCTGCCACGGTTTGCTCGGCCACTCCCAAGGATGAAGAGGTGCTGTTGCTGGTGTATTTTGTGTGACCATAAACCCTGGACATTTGGCTGTAACATGTTCAATTTCTTGGTCTATGCGGGCCACCACACATAACTGCGTGCTAAATTTTTCATTTTAACTACGCCACTGTGGCCTTCATGTAGTTGCTTAAGTATGTGTTGACGCAGCGGCATGGGAACAACAACCCTCATGCCCCACATTACGCATCCCTGGATAACTGATAGTTCAGTCCGACGGTTGTAGAACGGTGTCAGCTCTTGGTCGCGTGGCAGAACATGATTCCAACCAGACATAGTAAGTTGATATACGCGCGACAGAAGCGGGTCGCGCTGTGTATGGCGTCGGATGTCATTGCTGGTGACTGGCAGACTGTTTAGTTGACTGATCGCAAAAACATTTGCCGCATCTGATTCATGATCGTCGGCTGTAGCCAGCGGAAGGCGAGAGAAAAAGTCAGCGTTCGCATGTTTGCCAGATTTACGAAATTCGATCGTGTAATCAAGACCGGATAAAAACACTGCATACCGCAGCAGTCGGGCGGCTGACATAGCCGGCATAGATTTATTCGGATTGAAGATTGAAACCAACGGTTGATGATCGGTGACTAAGGTAAAACGACCACCATAAATGTAGGAAAAGAATTTCTTTGCCGCCCAGTATAGACAAAGGGCCTCTTTATCTAGCTGGCTGTAGTTACGCTCCGCTGCACTGAGAGAACGGGAAACGAAGGCGATCGGTCGTTCAACGTTGTCTGATGTGACGTGGGAAAGCACGGCGCCGAGGCCGTACGGGCTAGCATCACAAGCCAGTCTGATGGTTAGACTGGGATTATAGTGCATTAAGACTCGGTCGGATGCCACTAATTGTTTCACAGCTGTAAATGCTTGATCACACTCTGTTGACCACGCCCACTTTGTTTGTTTTTCAAGAAGTCTGTAAAGTGGACGCCTTACTGCTGATAAATTCGGTAGGAACCGTGAGTAATATTAAAGCAATCCGTTAAAAGACCTTAGCTGTTGCTGATTGCATGGAGCAGGTGCTGCTAAAATAGCGTCAATCTTGTCTTGTGTTTTGTGCAGTCCATTTCGGTCAATTTCATGACCACAATAGACAATTCGTTTCTGAAAGAAACTAGTTTTCTTCTTGTTTGCACGTAGTCCGTACATCTGCAGTTGTTCAAGAACCTTCTCCAGTGTCTCCAGGTGATCTTTGTCATTTTTACCGGTTACAATCATGTCATCCAAAATGCACTGAACGTTAGGGATTCTTTGAAGCACTTGATCGATCGCTCTTTGCCAAACTGCTGGAGCTGAAGCGACACCAAAAACGAGACGGTTGTATCTATACAGGCCTCGATGTGTGTTTATTGTCAAAAATTTTCTGCAATCCTCCTGAACTTCCATCTGTAGATATGCCTGTCGTAGGTCTATCTTGCTGAATTTCTGGCCGCCACTCAACGAGGCAAAAATATCTTCAATGCGTGGTAATGGATATTGATCGACACATAAAACGGGATTCAGTGTTGTTTTGAAATCACCACAAATCCTCACACTTCCGTCACGCTTCACGACTGGTACAATTGGTGTCGCCCAGTCACTGTGATTAATTTTTGACAGAACTCCTTCTTGTTCAAGTTGATCCAGTTCCTTCTCAATCTTCGATCTAAAAGCATACGGTAACTGTCTCGCTTTTAAGAATCTCGGATTTGCGTTATCCACCAGCGTTAGCTTGGCCTCGATTTCTTGCAGTTTTCCAAGACCTGGGAAAAAACGTCCTTATATTTCTTCAGTAGACTATTGAGAATCTTTTGTGTGTCCTCGTTGTTGTATTCTGGCTCTACATACTTCAGTTGTTGCCAATCAAGTTTAAGATGTTTAAGCCACTCGCGCCCAAACAGTGGTGGTCCGCCCCTGCTGACGACATACAGTTTCAGCATCTTGGTTTGCACCGCATATTCAACTGACACATCGATAACACCGGCAGGAATCAGCTTTTCTCCTGTATACGTTCGGAACAGAACGTCTGTGGCTGTCAGAGGAACATCTTTGAACATTTTGCGGTAGTCGTTAATTGTGATCAGTGACAAGCCGGAACCGGCGTCGAGTTCCATTTTTAATGTTTTTTTGTTGACTATGGCGGTAAGCCATATTTTCTCTCTTGCATTTGACTGTAGATTATAGTTATCCACTACTTCGATTGAGCTGACAGATGGAGATTCATCTTCGCTGAAAGCACGTACATTGTTTCTTCAATTACCTCCGCTGGGTCGACCTGCAGGCAAGACGGATGTGGCCTTTTTTAGAGCACCCATGGCAGACAGAAAACTTAAAACGACATCCCGCCAGGTCGTGATCAGTAGCCAGACATCGGTAGCAAGGCAGATATTTATTTATTGAATTTGAAGGTTTACCAGTCTGCATGCGATGCACCTCCTGATCTGACAAATGGCGTACACTTTGTAACTCGGTCGCGTCCTTGGCAGCGGTTTCCATGGCTATGGCAATGTCGATTGTACGTTTGAAAGTTAAAGTTTCTTCCGTGAGGAGTCGTTTTTGAATTGCTGCGTTCTTCAGCCCACAAACCAGACGGTCGCGTAGTGATGAATCGAGTGCCTCGCCGAACTCGCAGTGTTCCGACAGTTTACGTATCTCTGCGATAAACGCACTGATTGATTCGCCTTCATGCTGGTCGCGTTTGTGGAAGCGAAAACGTTCTGCGATAACCAGTGGTTTTGGAGACAAAACACGTTGCAGTACTTCAACAATCTCAGCAAACGACTTTGTTGATGGTTTAGTCGGTGCTGTTAAACTGCGTAGTAGGCCGTACGTTTTACTGTATATTAGGCTCAGTAACGCCGGGACTCGTTTATTTTCATCAATGTCGTTAGTAATGAAATACTGCTCAACGCGCTCGATATATTCCACTGTTCCGTTGTATCATCAAAAGGTTCGATTCTACCGATAGACAATGCCTTAATCCTCGTCGCCAATTGTTGTGTTTTAATCCTATTTGAACAAAATCAAAACTAAACTCAAATCAAACGCAATGTTCCTAAAATAGTTCTGATCCGCAGCGTGCGCGCTGCTGTGCGTCAGTCTTATAGATATATACATATATATATATATATATATATATATATATATATATATATATATATATATATATATATATATATATATATATATATATATATATATATATATATATATATATATATATATATATATATATATATATATATATATATATATATATATATATATACTAGCGGGGGCACCCGGCGTTGCCCGGGGTTTTTAGAGGTTTACCTAATGCGTTTCTTTTTGCTCCCGTTTCCTTCCCGCTTGCGCTACCGCTCCCGGTCGTTATCCGTTCCCTGTCGCTTTCCCGCTCATTTTTTCGCTCTCAGTTACCCCCCCCCCCCTAGATCCGAATCTTCATACATACATACATTCATACATACATACATACATACATACATACATACATACATACATACATACATACATACATACATACATACATACATACATACATACATACATACATACATACATACATACATACATACATACATACATACATACATACATACATACATACATACATACATACATACATACATACATACATACATACATACATACATACATACATACATACATACATACATACATACATACATACATACATACATACATACATACATACATACATACATACATACATACATACATACATACATACATACATACATACATACATACATACATTTATACATACATACATACATACATACATACATACATACATACATACATACATACATAAACACACACACAGACACACATACATGCACATATACATACATACATACATACACACATACATACGCACATACATATATATATATATAGTTCCCGCTTGCTCACCCGCTCCGCTCCGCTCATTTTGTGATGGATTTCAATTTTTTTCTCTATATTTGACTCCCCTTGACTCTCAAGGTTGTGTGAAAATTTCATTACGATCGGATGAATGGTGTAGCAATGTATATATATATATATATACATATATATATATATATATACTAGCGGGGTTACCCGGCGTTGCCCGGGGTTTTTAGAGGTTTTTCTAATGTTTGTGCCTCTCGCTCCCGTTTCCTTTTCCACTTTCCCGTTTTCGTCGCGTTCCCGGTCGCTTTTCCGCTCTCGGTCGTTTTCCAGCTCCCGGTCGCTTTCCCGCTCAGAAGTTTTGTTATCGATTTTCTCTCTTGCTCGCGTTTCCTTCCAAGCTTGCTCTCCCGATTCCAGTCGCTTTCCGCGTTCCCGGTCGCTTTCCGCGTTCCCGGTCGCTTTCCCGTTCCCGGTCGCTTTCCCGTTCCCGGTCGCTTTCCCGTTTCCGGTGGCTTTTCCGTTCCCGGTCGCTTTCCCGTTCCCGGTCGCTTTCCCGTTCCCGGTCGCTTTCCCGTTCCCGGTCGCTTTCCCGTTCCCGGTCGCTTTCCCGTTCCCGCTCACGCTTGCTCTCCCGTTCCCGGTCATGCTTGCTCTCCCATTCCCGGTCACGGTTGCTCTCCCGTTCACGCTCATTTTTTCTTTTCCATTCTTTCATAACTTCTGTTAGCCTATAAAACGTAAAATAGATTTGCTAAGACTATATATATATATATATGAATGTTTGTGGGTTAGTTTGTCTATTATAGAAACGGGAAAGCGACCCGGAACGGACAGCGAGCGGGAACGGAAAAGCAAGCGTGAGCGGGAATGGGAGAGCAAACGTGAGCGGGAAAGCGACCGGGAGTGGTAAAGCGAACGGGAGTGGGAAAGCAGGTGGGAAAGGAAACGGGAGAGAAAGAGACAAACATTAGAAAAACCTCTAAAAAACCCGGGCAACGCCGGGTATCTCCGCTAGTACATACATAAACACACACACAGACACACATACATGCACATACACATACATACATACACACATACATACGCACATACATATATATATAGTTCCCGCTCGCTCACCCGCTCCGCTCCGCTCATTTTGTGACGGATTTCAAATTTTTTTTTATTTGACTTTCCCCTTGACTCTCAAGGTTGTGTGAAAATTTCATTACGATCGGATGAATGGTGTAGCAATGCATAAATGACATTAACATACATAAATACAAACATTCATTTATATATATATATATATATATATATATATATATATATATATATATATATATATATATATATATATATATATATATATATATATATATATATATATATATATATATATATATATATATATATATATATATATATATATCTTTGCTAAATAAGTTCATTTTCCTTTCTAATGTATATAACATATGCAACTTGAATGAATAACAAAAAAATTGGCTCAACCGATTCGGAGGAGTTCAATTTCAAACACTATGACACGAGATTTTTATCTATATATATAAAAATGAATGTTTGTATATATATTAATGTCCTTTAGGCATTGCTACACCATTCATCCGATCGTAATGAAATTTTCACACAACCTTGAGAGTCAAGGGGAAAGTCAAATAAAAAAAAATTTGAAATCCGTCACAAAATGAGCGGAGCGGAGCGGGTGAGCGAGCGGGAACTATATATATATGTATGTGCGTATGTATGTGTGTATGTATGTATGTGTATGTGCATGTATGTGTGTCTGTGTGTGTGTTTATGTATGTACTAGCGGAGATACCCGGCGTTGCCCGGGTTTTTTAGAGGTTTTTCTAATGTTTGTCTCTTTCTCTCCCGTTTCCTTTCCCACCTGCTTTCCCACTCCCGTTCGCTTTCCCGTTTTCGGTCGTTTTCCCGCTCCCGGTCGCTTTCCCGGTCGCTTTCCCGCTCACGTTTGCTCTCCCATTCCCGCTCACGCTTGCTTTTCCGTTCCCGCTCGCTGTCCGTTCCGGGTCGCTTTCCCGTTTCTATAATAGACAAACTAACCCACAAACATTCATATATATATATATATATAGTCTTAGCAAATCTATTTTACGTTTTATAGGCTAACAGAAGTTATGAAAGAATGGAAAAGAAAAAATGAGCATGAACGGGAGAGCAACCGTGACCGGGAATGGGAGAGCAAGCATGACCGGGAACGGAGAGCAAGCGTGAGCGGGAACGGGAAAGCGACCGGGAACGGGAAAGCGACCGGGAACGGGAAAGCGACCGGGAACGGAAAAGCCACCGGGAACGGGAAAGCGACCGGGAACGGGAAAGCGACCGGGAACGGGAAAGCGACCGGGAACGCGGAAAGCGACTGGAATCGGGAGAGCAAGCTTGGAAGGAAACGCGAGCAAAAGAGAAAATCGATAACAAAACTTCTGAGCGGGAAAGCGAACGGGAGCTGGAAAACGACCGAGAGCGGAAAAGCGACCGGGAACGCGACGAAAACGGGAAAGTGGAGAAGGAAACGGGAGCGAGAGAGACAAACATTAGAAAAACCTCTAAAAAACCCCGGGCAACGCCGGGTAACCCCGCTAGTATTTATATATAAGATATATGAGATTATGTGTGTAAGTATGTATGTATGTATGTATGTATGTATGTATGTATGTATGGAAGTATGTAAGTCCTGGTTTTGATGCAAAATTACCGTCAAAAATGATTGAATCTGGCAAAACATCATAAGAGTAGATTTCTGTCATTGGCATACCACGTTGTATCAAGATATCGATTTTGCGCTGAGCTGCAGCTAATACCTTCTTTGAATAAGGAGTAACAGAATCTGTGGTTGTTGTCGGTGGCTTATAGTCCATTCTAGGCAGGATTCTTTTGGAAATTGTGGCCGACAGTTTTTTTTTTGTTTTATCTAGGAAACGTACTTTGTAAAACTCTTTAAAGCAGCTTTTTCCGTTCCTAAGTGCCTGGCAAAGACGCAAAGACACTTCATCATGAGCTATCTCCTTAGTGATAAAATTATGCAGCTTGATTTCAGGCGATTGAATAATGAACGAATTTCACCTGCTACATACAAAATCAAGCAGTTGTGCTACATTTTTATTAAGATACTTTGCTTTCCGACCTGCCAAATCATGGTGTACCTGCACAGATTCGCTATGGTCCATTGAATTGTCTTTTGTCATCTCTCTCAAGTTGTTGGAAATCAGCAAACTTTTATGAAAAAAATAAGCTGCCATTCAACAACAACAGCTGTGTTTCGTGTATTGCCAACAATTCCACCCCTGCTTTTGGACGCTTTCTGAATATAACTTAACATAATACAATCGTTTCATTCATATTTATCTTATCCTGATTTGTTGTTTACTATTCGTAAAAACAGGATTTTGCTGCTGAAAAGTGCAGCATGCCTTACAGAGCACCTGAATTATTTCAAGTCGAAATTGATTCCATCGTTGATGAGAAAGACTGCTCTAGTTTCATGTCTGAGACAACAACGTTGAAAAAACCAACACGGTCTTTAACAACAAATTGGCCACACACAAATCGGCGAAAGACATCTGGATTAGTATGTTCTAGTTTGTTTATACTTTCACGGTAGAAAGTACCATATCGGAGATAGTTCAAACAATCACTTTCTCTGAAGATTGGAAGTGACCTGTCTACAGATGCAACGTGAAGTGCAAAATTTCATTCACGATCAGAAGAAATGAGATATTTGACAATCAACGACATATGCTGAAAGACGTCCCAATACTGGCAAACTTCTGACTTTGATTCACATTCCTTCACAAAAAACAGAAACATTTGTTGAATATGGTCTGATTTTCTAAAAATTTCGCCGTTGATTTGCCTTTGTTTTAAACACACAGAGCTGCTCTAAGTTCAACTGCACACGACATCACATCATTAGTTTTTTTTCAACTTCGTGCTCAGTGACCCACAGCCAAAATGCCTCCCACATCAAGGAACTTATGACATCTAATACAATTGTTATGCCTTGGAAAGATCTAACATAATGAGTACCTTCTGAAACAGAATTTAGCGTCAACTTGCGAAACACCTCTTTCTCAATCAAACCATCTTCAATACCAGACCCCAACAAATATCGTCCAGTACACTTGAGCAGTACTTTAACCCAGTGAAACATTCCCATCATACCATGTATGTCTGCAAATTCAACTGGTTCATCTATCAAGATTTCGGCTACAGTATGGAAGACGCCTTCATCGCAGAATACTGGAATGACTGATTGTGATGGGTTAAGCTGGCGACGGACATTCTGAAAATTCTGCAGAGATTTGCGAACAGTTGCATAGTCAGTTACAGGAGAGGGAATCATAGGTAAATACTCTACACTCATCAAAGGAACTGTAGCCGTAGATAACAGAGCATGGAAGCCATTCCATGTTGGCATTTCACCTGAGTTGTTGTCTTTCTTAGTTTGACCACACCTAACAAATGAGATAAGAAACTCACGTTTGTCACCTGTTTTAAGAGCGGAATTATAGTCTACATCGTTATAATAAATATAACGTCAATCGTTATAAATTGTTTGAACGGCTCTAATAAGTTAAATAATATCCAAACAAGTTGATCTACGTTTAAATAATGCACCAATAACATTTTCTGTGTTCTTGGCTTTTTTTTCGGCCATACTGTCCGCCATATTAAATTTTATTTGTTTCATAATTATCATAAACGAAATGATATCTCTAAAAAAAAAGTTTTGTACACCAATTAAGTATATTAATAATGTCTGATTTAACATTTTTTTATAATTATCGGTCGCCATTTTGAAAATTCAAGATGGCGGAATTAAGCCCCATTTTTGGTAATTCCACCTAGTGCCGTTTTACAACTATATGAGTCGGCTACTCGAAAAACATTCAAACCCCGTCCTTTTCAAAGTGTATGCGGGTCTGTAGGACAGGTTCTGGACTATTGTAAGCCGTACAACTTATAATACTACCGAGCCATGATTCGTACCCATTCATAGTCGAGTGATGTGTTCAACAAAAGCGCTTACCAAACACTGTTTTTCGGCGGTGGCGGTGGCAGATGGTAAGGCAGTTGGCATGATGCGAGGTGGTGTTGCTGATCCGACAGTCGTAGGTTCGAACCTGAAGGTGAGACTTGTATTTGCGTTATTTCGTGGCGTGCGTGTGACCCGTGATTAATGATGCCGGGATGTAGCTGGATATCCTGTGTTGATCCCGTGCTTAGTGATGCGGGATTTAGCTGGGTATCCCGTGTTGATCCCATGCCTAATAATGCGGGATTTAGCTGCTGGTTATCTTTTGTTGATCCCGTGCTTAATGATCTGGAGATACCGTGCGGGTCCCGTGTAAATCCCGCAGACAAAACCCGCGGGATACCGCCTAGTTCCTCGTGCTGAACCTACGCGGGTGTGTTTGTCTGGGTATAGTACTCGATGTCTAAACCTTGTCTTTAAGAATCCTTGAGTTAACTATTAATCTCTTCTTCACTTAACATAACATAACATAATAATAATAATAATGATGAATTTATATAGCGCCAGATAAGTCAGAGGCACTTACGAAGGTTCCTTTGGATCGGAAACTTCGAAGAACACGCTATTTTCATAGACATGAGAAAGCAATGCGAGTGAACTCCTTGCCTAAGGGAGTTACGCTGGTGACGCAGGTGAGGCTTGAACTGCCGACCTAACGATCAACAGGCGAGCGCTCTACCGCTCTGCCACCAGCGCCACATAGTTTATTACAAGGCGCAGGCAAAGCCTATATGCCCCGACAGTAACAAAAAAACCATAAAAAGAATAAATTAAATAACATAAATTAAAAAAAAACAAACAAACAAACAAAAAGTCCAGATAAGTCAAAAATCGTGTAGGATGGTCCATCCAGTGAGCATCCAGGAGACTTTTAAACTGGAAGATATCTTTTGCTTCTATGACTGAAGCAGGAAGTTTATTCCATGTATTGATTACTCTTGTAGTAAAGAAAAACTTTTTGATGTCCAGTCTAGAATATGGTTTTTCCAACTTGTGAATGTGCCCTCTTGTGTTGAGTAAATTAGATTTTTTTATTAAACTTGGAGCTGAATTGGCACAGTAAAAATTTTTTAATATTTTATAGACTTCAATCATGTCTCCTCTAGATCTTCTAAGCCTTAGAGTAGATAGATCGAGATACTTCAGTCTTTCTTTATATTTTAAATTTCGACATTCACGCACTAGCTTAGTTGCTTTTTTTATACTTTTTCTAGTTTTCTATAAAAAGGGACCATACCACAAAAGCATATTCAAGATGTGGACGGACTAAACCTTTATACAAAAGCAGAAAACAATCCTTCGATAAGTTGTGGAAATTTCTTTTAACAACTCCTAGAGTGCTATTAGCTGTTTTGACGAGTTTGCATATATGAGTAGTAAATTTTAGGTTGCTGTCTATTACAACTCCTAGATCTCTGACTTCATGGACTCTTGAAATGTGGTGTATAGTCTCCCCTTCAGCAAAGTTGTAATCAAATTTATATGTGTTATGCAATGACAAATATACACACTTGCTATAGTTCAGTTTTAGGAGCCAATCTTTGCACCCGGAAGAGATCTAAACAGCATTGGAGAATCTGTTGATCATCTACACTGTTGATTATCCTGAAATTTTTTGCATCGTCAGCAAATAAAAAGATATTTAGACCTTCAACGTCACAAGCTTGAAATACGTCATTGATATAAATTACAAATAGTAAAGCAGGGCCGTAACCAGGAATTTGGAATTGGGGTCCCAAGAACTTTTTGGGGGGGGCACTGTATAAATTTTCTGTTCACATAAGTGCATTCCAGTGATTTGACCCTTAAAATGTGCTTCACGCAAAAAACAGATTTAGCGATTGAAATTTGAATCTTATTCTACGTATTTAATTGAATTTGAAAACATTCTGAATCAACATGAAAACTTCCCGAAGCTTGTAAATAAAACGATAACACAACATTTACAAGCAATTATAATTTACACGGAAACATTTTATAAAAAAAAACAAACACAATGTCAGAGAATCCGAGAACAATACGGCGCGATTTCTGGGCAAAATTTTCTACGGAAGTGTTCAGATCTACTTTTAGCGATGAGGCCGCAGAATCCGCGTAAGAGTGGAGAAACTGCTCTCGCACGTAGCAGTCGACACCTCGATGGTGATTGCTCCGGCATACAGCTGAAACACATTTGGAAATGCATCGCGGTACTGCAGCATTGCATATGTTGCAGCATTGCATATGTTGCAACTTACAACGACGAATTTGATTACCTCGTTTTTGATAAGAGACGACATGTACTCGGCATTTTAGGCATGTTTTGTAAAATTCTACACAATTTATCATCCTTTGCCATAGCAAGTTCAAACAACTTATTAAATAAGACACCTAAATTTGCTTTGTTGAACTGAACAGCAATACAAAAAACTGGGGGGCCTGATTGAGCTGGGGGGCCTGAACAAAACTGGGGGGCCTGGGCCCCCGGCCCCATAGCTGGTTACGGCCCTGTAGTAAAGGACCTAGGACATTTCCTTGTGGGACTCCGCTCAAGACTTTATGCCTAGATGATAGCTGGTCATTAACCTTGACTTGAAAGTGTCTTGTTGTCAGAAAGTTTTCCATCCATCCTATCAGAGTATCGTGTAATCTATAGCACTTCAGTTTATAAATTAACTTGTTGTGTGGCACTTTGTCAAATGCCTTTTCAAAATCGGTGTTGATTATATCTACGTGCTTGCCTTGATCCAGAGCACTCGTCCAGAGATTCATAATTTTCAATAATTGCAAATTACTTTTCATGAAACCATACTGATTACCATGGAATAAATTATTATTTAAAAAGTGTGATAGTATAGAATCGCTCAGAATACATTCCATTATTTTACATGGAACTGAGGTCAAGGACACCGGTCTCTAATTTAATGGATCATGCTTACTACCTTTTTTAAATATTGGAACTATAGTACTAATTTTCCAATCCTCAGGGAGTGTTCTTTTACACAGTGAATCAATGAAAATTTTAGCCAAACATGTATACATTTCATGCCTACACTCGGAAAGAATGTTTGGGTAGATGCCATCAGGTCCTTGAGATTTGTTAGGATTCATTTTAGACAGTTTGGCAAAAACTAATTAAGGTATTATTGATATTTCATTCATTGGAAAATCAGTTTTGAAAAGCAGCTTCTCATAATTAAAATCTGATGTATCATTTACAAAAACCTTTTCAAAGAAAGATGCCAGACATTCCGATTTATCTTTATCTGAGGAGCAGATCACTGTTTTCCCATTGCTATCAGTATATTTTAAATCTCCTATGGTGCTTGTTGTTTGAGTTTTAGTTTTAACATACTTCCAGAAAGCCTTAGGATTGTTTTTACATTTGCCGGCAACCGACAGTTGATAAGACTGTGCATAGAAAGTCGTCTAACTTTGTTTCTGGTAATTTTGTATTCTAATAGATTTAGATTTTTATTTTTCATATAAGCTGACCAGAGCTTTTGCTTCAATTTTATCAAATTTTTGAGCTCTAACGGAATGCGTTTCTTATTTCCTGGTTTAAATCCCCGAACAGAAGCTAATGGAACAAATTTGGCCGTCGCTGCTGACAACAGTACTTTAAAGTTGGTCCAATAGTCTAACATAGGATCCTTAAAAAATATGCAGATGATACATACCTTATAGTACCACCGGGTAATTCTCACTTAATCGTTGATGAGCTCGCGAACATACAGATCTGGGCAAAAAGAAATAACCTAACTTTAAACGATTCAAAAACAAAAGAGTTGGTAGTGCGTCGCCCCAGAACAAAGGCAAACGCACTCCCTACCCCTTTGGTCGGAGTGGAGAGGGTGGATGTAATGAATGTGCTGGGAGTCCTGATCGACGGAAGGCTCTCATTCCGAGAGCACGTTGACTGGATCAGCACAAAATCTGCACAGTCTTTATATGCACTACGAAACTTACGGGCTCACGGGCTGTGTGGCCGGGAGCTCTGGACGGTCACGGAGGCGACACCTATATCCAGAATCACCTACGCCTCTCAATCATGGTGGGGTTTCATAGGTTCGGGAGATCTTCAACGCATCGAGTCAGTCATTAGGAAGGTGACACGCCAGGGTTTCTTGGCTCCTGACCGCCCTGATTTTGTGCACCGATGCGCCGTGGCGGATTCAACTCTGTTCAACCAGGTTTTGTCTAACCGCCTTCACGTCCTTCACCATCTTCTCCCAGACGTCAAGAAATCGGGATATCACCTTCGTCCTCGAGCTCACGACAGAGTAATTCCGCATGCAGATTCCTTACTTAGAAAAACCTTTATCCATAGATCGTTGCACATAAAATAACTCAAAATAACTTAAACAATGCCGAACTCTATATTAAATCTCTGATAAAAACAAGTTTTTAGATTTTTATTTTAAGTCTTTAACTTTAGATTGTCGATTGTATTCCTTTTTATTTCTTTTTTTTTATTATTTAAATGTAAACCGCTGTGCGTCATTGTCAGGCTGGTTAATAAAGATTTACTTACTTACTTACTTACTTGATCAAAGACAGTCTAAATAAATCATTTGCTAATGAGTTTTTCATGGCTATGTAATCTGCACTGTGGAAGTTGAATTTGGCCTTTGGTGACACTTTTAAACTAGACCAAATGTAATTTACTATAAGTACTAGATGATCACTTTTCCCTAAAGGGGGTACGTAATCTAGGTTCAGGTGGTTACCATATGTACTGAAAACTAAATCTAAGATGTTGGCTTGCTGATCATTTCTAAATCTTGTAGGTTGGTGCACAAATTGTTCTAGATAATTTTCTGTAATAATTTCAATCAGTTGGTTTTCAAAAGATTTATCGCTTCCAGGTGCATTATAAAATGTCCAATCAATTCGGGGTAAATTGAAATCTCCTAAGATAATTTTTTTCCAATTCAGTTTACAAAATGTAGATATTAAGTCCAGCAAGCCAGAATTGTTTAATACATTAGAATGTGGACTTCTATACACAACCAAAATAGATAAGTCAAAGAGATGACCAGACAGCTTGAGACAATGAAATTCATCAAAATTACATTCTAAGGAAATAGGGGTGGCAACCAATGATTTCAAACTACCACTAGGGAAGAACCGGACTGAATAGCCACTGTACAGAAGGGCCACTGAGATTTTCTCATTGGTTAAATTATTTTTTACGCCCATCTCTTTTTTAAAATGCGTATATATATGAACTCTTTGTTCAGTGTTGTTCTTTTGTGTCTCGTGTATTTCGTTCAGCATTTATAGAGCTTTTTGTTTTTTCGCACGAAAAAGTGAAAACTAGTCAGGTCAGAACTATTCTATTCTTATCAAATATTTAAGTTTATATTTTGTAAGATTTTTTTAGTAAATAAAGAGATGTTTGATTAATATTTTAATCTAAAGTTTGGATGTCAAAAATTATTATTTTGCTCGTAGCAGACTAAAATGCTCGTACATCTCGGTTCGTACTAAATGACCACTGTAAGGTCGGACTGAATGACCATAGTTATTCAGTATTGCTGAATTTTTAAATTTTCATAAATGTGTTTAGGTTCATTATTGATCAAAATGTTAATGTAATATAATGAAATTGTTTAATATATTAAAGACATATACATATTAATCACTACTTAATGTTGTTATGGTTATGTTTCAGAATGAGAAACAGACTATCTACAGCTGTGAAGGGGGGATGGTCCCAGAAAAACATGGAAAGAGCAGTAGAAGATGTTTTGAAAGCTTGATGAAGATTTTTATTTATCTCAGGTAAATTATTTTTTTATTTTCTGCATTATTTTTATTTGTATTTATATATATACACGCATATATATGTACGCAGGTTACAGATCGTCCTATTCCAGATCTTCCGCCTTCAAATTCAGAGCTACTTCCACATCCAGATCTTCCCGTTCAAAATCCAGATGTTCCGCTTCAAAATCCCGATGATCTGCTTCCAAATCCAGATCCTCTTGCTACAGACATCTTGTTTACACCACAACAGCCTGTTTATGGAATAGTGACTAAAAAAGAAGTTCAAACTCCCAACAGCTCTATGGTCGTTGTCGAACCCAGTGGATCAGAGTTATCGGCAACGCTTCAGATGATCCGCCCTTTTCCGAAAGCTGCAGCTCGCAAACGAGGTGGGGTCGGAAGAAACTGTCTTCTACCATATTGACAGATATTCCTGTAAAGAATGTTTTGCAGAAAGAAAGGACAGAAAGAGATTTGAGGAGATGCAAGTTAAAAACATCAAAACTTGCAGCAAGAAGGGATATTTCTAAAAGCTTCCCAGACATCGAGCCTGACGGGAAATCAACATTCAAAAATATGCTCACCAGTAAAGATCCTCATTTTAACATTGACAGCGCCAAGATAGAAATAGGGGATTGGTGTCTTTTTGAATAATTTTTTGACTCAAAAACATTATGTAGGCAAAATTGTTGAAGTAAAAGAGGATAAAGTTTCGGCTGATTTTCTGAAATTTGTATACAAAGATAAAGACACCGAAGAGGCCAAATTTTTATCTAAAGATAAAGGGATTTGTGAGGCTGATATGGATCAGATTGTTGTAAAAATAGGAGATCCAATCCTTCAAAAATTGAAACGCAGAAATGGACATATAAAATTTTCTTTTGACTTTTCAGCATATAGTCTTGGTTTATAGGCTACAACTTTTTAATAAAATGACAAAAAAATTTTTTTTTTAATTTACATTAATAAAGATTTTTCTGTGAAATAAAATATTTTGCCTTACCATTTGTTGAGAATTGTGTCTTCTATAATAAAAATTGCATGAGTGACCATTGAGTACTTGGGGATGGCCATTCAATACTACCAGGTTGTACTGAATGGCCAGCCAGAAATTTTGGTTGCGTTATTTATCGTTTTTTATAAAATTGTTATAATTTGAAAAGTTTTAATGAGCGGTTTTCAGTAGTGGAATGTTTTTGCTTTCATTATGTGAAAAATTTTTATTTCTATCACTTATAGTTTCTTTGTATGATTGATTTGAATAAAAGTGTAAAATTGTGTGACCATTTGGTACCACTATCCCCTACTTCATAAATCCAGCACACTGTTCTTTAGCAAAAAAAATTATTTGATAACATAAAACTAATTTTTGCATTTTATAGCTAGCATGTATTCGTTGAAATAAAAAAGAACTATAAAAGTGATTTATTAACTTTGGTATTGTTTACAAGTGCCGCAGTGTTCTATAGTATAACCTAACATCGCCCAAAGACAAGCCAGCTAATTTATGCAGGTGAGCGTTCTAATTGACATTGATTGAGGTACTTTAAGTATGGCATACGTTTGGCAGTTTATAAAAACACGTTTTTTTCAGATTGCTTCAGTCGTTAACTTATAAGGTATACCGTCCTGGACCGATTTCGATGAGAAATGACCGGTTTTTTTACGTAAATGATATTTAAAACATAAGTAAAGACTAATTACAACATAGATAGTTAAAAAAAAGCAAAAATTATAACACTTAAGAACATTTAAAAATTGCTCCCGAAGCTAATGTAGTTCTCGGTGAAGATCTATTTGTCAATAGCGATAGAAGTGAACAGTTGGAATACAGAAAATAAAAATTAAACACATTTAAAATAGAAATGAACAATTTAGGAAAAGAAATAAAAAAAATAAATTATAGAAGTTAAAAATTCAAAAATAATAGTCTGTTTTAGAAGAACGAGTTGCGTAACATGCTCCCTGTTTAAAACAGTTTCTTTAAATGCGGCGTCAATATGCCTTAAAACAAATAAAAAACATTAAAAACAATAAATTAGCAGCAGAACACCAAGAAAAAATAAAATAGTATCAAAGTAAAAGTACTTGGTTGTCTTTGTTACGGTTTCAACCATAATTCTTGGAGCAGAAATTCTGACTTTTAGAGATTATGATGGCTACCAGAATCGTGTGGAGAGAGAAAGAGCAAGCGGGGAAGGAAACGGCAGCGAGAGAGAAAAACAATGGAAAAATGCCGGGTATGTTGATGGTCATAGATAAATTTCCGCTCAACGCTCTGATTTTTTAAAATTTAAAATGCATATTAAATAATTAAAAATTTATTTTTAACATTTTAAATTTATTTTTTTTTATTAGGTTATTTTATTTTAATATTAACTCCTCTTTACTTTTAATTCCTTGAATTGTATTATTCCGTGTATCAACACTGCTGTTGGATATCTTTGCTTAGTCAGTTTTTAGAAGTATTTTTGTAAAAAACTTGTTCGTAATGTCCTGTGCTTATTCTATTAAACAGCTTTTTAAATCGTGTTTTTTATCGAAATCGGCACAGGACGCTGTACTAGAAGATTACCGAATTTCCTACAGTAAAATCCCTGTTTCGTTTTTTTATGACCAAACCACTCGCCTATTAACAATGAAACTTAGATATTCTGAATTCTTTTGATTTATCCTATTTATAAAAAAGAAGTCTATGGAGGAATTAACTTTTACTCAATTGTTGAAGCTATCGAACTACTCACAAATGAAAGCAGTTGTTTTAGAAGCAAGCCAAAGATTACCATGGTCGTAATATAACTTTAAATTGTATATAAATATTTTTTTATTTGACTAGAACAAATCAAACTTGCTTGTCTCCGGCAACACCGCCTTGCCTAAATGCAAGTGCTCTTACCAATAGGCCACCCGACCATAAATTAGCCGGCTCGTCTTTGGGCGATTTTAGGTTATAGAACACTGTGGCACTTGTCAACATTACGAAAATTAATAACTTAACAGTTTTTTAAAATAATATTTTATAGTCCTTTACACCAGGTCTTTATGACTGAAATGGCTGTATGTAGGAAGCACCTAAGTACTTCCTGACATAAATCATATTGATCTTTTTGACTGTCCCATTAGGGACAGCCTTTGTCAAGGCTTGTAACTGGCTCGCAATTAGCGAGTCGTTTATATAAATAACTAGCTATTAAGGGTCACGGGTTGCTATGGCCTAGTTTGATTAAATGAAAAAAGTAGAGAAAGTGAATGTTTAATTTCACAATGCTTATGAGTATGCAATAGAGCACTGCACGAACCAATTTTTTATGGCCCGGTCCTGCTCTTTTCATCGGCCAAAATTTCAAGGCTGCCCCGTTTTTACAGGCCTACAATCTCTATACTTGGTAAAGAAATCTTACCGAGGCCTGTCCCCTATTCTATTAAAATTGCCCAACCATGCCCTACCCTAATGAGGTTACTGATGACATAAAATTGGGTCTGCATTCAAATACACATGAATGTATTTTTGTGTTCATATTTTAAAGCAGATCGCCATGAAACACCCCCACATTGTGAGATTGGCTTTGCACGGGTGTGCTAATCGACCATTCTACCACATCGTAGTTGCAAGACCATATGAGGACAGAGATGCACCTGGAGTGGAGCAAGTGGGAACATATGACCCCATGCCAAACAGATACAATGAAAAGCTGGTTTCCTTTGACTTTCAAAGAATCAGGCACTGGATGAGTAAAGGTGCCAAGATATCAGAACCTGTTGAAATATTATTAGGTGAATATCTTAAAAGTTGTTTGAAACCACATTATCAATCATTTATAATTTATTTAATTTGTTTATTAATAGGTCTTTCCGGGTTTCTTCCAATACATCCAAGAACTTATCTAGAAGCCAGAAGAAATCAGAAAGATACTGATAATGCAAATAGCATTGAAACATCACCTAATGAACCAAACAAACAATAAACGCAGTTCATTTTGTAATATTTTATTAAATTTTTAGTAAATTGCATGAAATAAATAAATTATGGTGAAGCAGCGACCATTTTTTTCAGTTCTCCTGATTCATCAAGTTCCTGAAATTTAAGAAAACAAGATTATACAATGGAACAATAAAATATTTAATACAGCTAGTTAAGAGGACCAACCTTAACAATGTCTAAGCCACCAACCAGTTCTCCGTTTATGTACAGCTGAGGATATGTGGGCCAGTTTGAATAAGTTTTGAGTTCCTGTCTTACCTCTTCATCTTTTAGGATGTCAAAATAACCATACTTAATGCTGGAAAAAGTAAACAAATATGAAAATTGAGTTTAGGGGATCTTTATAAGAGCAATGAACAAAAGTCGAACAAAAATGTATTTTTGGCTAATTTGTCAATTATTCATAAAATAACTACTGTAATCGTAAATAAAATAATTTACCTTCTAGAATTGAGAAGCTGAACTATGGATTTGCTAAATCCACACTGAGGTGCCATTGGGCTGCCCTTCATAAATAGCATAACATTTTCTTGATTTATCAATTCTTTTAGCTTGTTTTCTTTATTCTCTATTCTCCCTAAAGGGAGCATTGTTGATAATTCTCCACTAGCAATTAGTTCTTTCACTATATCCAAGCCCCCCACAAGTTCTGAATTTATGTACAACTGAGGATAAGTTGGCCAGTTTGAATATTCCTTCAATCCTGTGCAATAAGTCAAGAATAACCTGAATTATGGAGAATGTGATTATTAAAAATACAATTCACCCACCTTGTCTGACTGTCTCATTGGATAATATATCAAACGAACCAAACTGTACATTCTGTTCATTTAGCAGATTTACCAATGTCTTGCTGAAACCTGTTAAAAATTTGGAGCAATAAGCTATGATTTTTAGGGACGTGTTATGTTCCAAACTTTCAAATGTGGCCAATGGCCAACAAAAGAAGTCAAAAAGCTTTTAGAAATTTAAAGAGTTCCTTGCAAACTGTTCAAAATAACTGTCACAAGAATAATACAATTTATTGAATGTTACATTTAAAACACTTTTTACTTACCACATTTTGGTGCTTCGGGTGTTCCCTTCATAAATAACATGACTGGTTCTTGACTGATGAGAGATTTTAATATAAAATTCAAATCCTGTAATTTAGAAACAACTATTTACTGATAAGCCTGAATAAATTTTACTTTAATTCAATAAAAAAATATTCCACATAAAAATTCAACAGGTGAAATGGCATCTTAAAAACTTTGAAACGAGAGGCCATTAATATATTACATACACAATGAACTCCATATTCTGTTGTACCTTTGTTGTACTCCCCCTCTAACGGTGCAAGGCCAAAAAAAGTTGGGTGCCAAAATCGCACCTAATTTTCTGATGACCAGTGTAGTCATGCATTTAATTATAAATACATTATAATCCCGCTATAACAAACCCTGGATAGCTGGATAACATACAATTGGATATAACGTACTGAAACTTTGGTCCCGTGCATTTGTCCACTTTCCGCCATGTTAAAATTACCCCGACCATAATGTATTTTGCGTTGCTTTTTCGGACGGTTTTTGTGCCATTTACTGCTTTCTCATCTGTGATAAAGATGTCTGCAATGTGTACGCCTACTCGCCAAATCTATTCTCGGAGCGAACTTATCTTGATCAACTTCCCAGTGGAATGTTTCTTCAGAGCCTTCGAGAAATCCATCTGTTGCGTTACGACGTTCGAAGATACCACTACAGGGGACGAAGAGCTGGTCGTTTCTTCCATACCTCCTCTCGCTCTGGCTTTCCCGCCCAAACTATTGACGGTACTTGCATCACTTCGGGTCTCAATAATTCTACAATGCCCTCTGGTTGTCACACTGGCGGCTGGAGTGCACGTTCTCTCGGAACCAATGTCTCCACGTCGGACGACGGCAGAAGCTCTCATACATCTGCCTCCTCTAGCAGAACACTTGCGTTCGGTTTGCTGAATGCAAACTCGGTTAGATCAAAATATACTGCAATCAACACTGAAATAAGCAATAGAAATCTCGACATCTGTTTACTCACTGAAACTCATCATTCCTATACCAGAGACACTTCTCTTTGTCACTGCGTTCCTGAAAATTATTCTCTACATGATTCCCCACGTCAGTCCGAGGGAGACAGTGAGTTGCTGTCATAATCAACTCTAGCTTGAGATACCACCAGATTAAATCGTCCAGCCCGGCAGTGACGTTTGAGTCGCTTGCATTCACGGTTGGCAGTTGCTCTTCTGTTGCAGTATTGCTGTTATACCGTCCAGGCTCGCAGCGGGTGTCGTATTTATTCATTGAAGAACTGATGAGATACCTGGATGTTTTGGCTCTATACAAGTGCCAAATCGTTGTGACTGAAGATTTCAACATTCATATTGAGAGAAAAGATGACCATGATGCCGTGCGACTACTGAATCTATTCGGGAGTTTTGATTGCGCCCAGCATGTGCACGAACCAGCTCAAACTCGGGGAGGAACGCTCGATCATATTTTCACGCGTCTTGACAAGACTGTTTCCGATGTGGGCGTTGATCCAGCTGGAGTAATATCTGATCATAGTTTCATAACCTGGAAATTGCATTTCGTGAAACAACCACCAATGGCTGTGTGGAATTCCGCCAAGTCCTGGTGATTACAGTCCCCGCCTTCGGTCAGCTGCTCGTGGCGACCTGAATGTTCCCCGGACACACTCTGTGCGGATAGGTCCCCGGGGTTTTGCAGTGGCTGGTCCGAAGCTCTGGAACTCCTTGTCGCAGGAGCTAAAAAATCCTGACATTTCTCTAACTGCATTTAAATCTCTCCTTAAATTAGAACTTTTTAGGAAAGCTTATGAAACTAATTAATATTCAATATTGTACGACACCTCCATTATTATTTTATT
Source organism: Erpobdella octoculata (assembly GCA_963978895.1). Lineage (NCBI taxonomy): Eukaryota > Metazoa > Annelida > Clitellata > Hirudinida > Erpobdellidae > Erpobdella > Erpobdella octoculata. The sequence goes on along the minus strand of OZ022238.1, from coordinate 34,013,517 downwards.
TTTGCACGTGACTCACATGGCGCTCCCGTAATGGACTTTGTCGATAAGGGAGCGCCTAATCAAATGATACTTTTAATTGAATTGAATTAGTTTATTTGGCTATAACGTACTAAAATATTGGTCCCAATTAAAATGTATCATTTATATATAACGAATTATTCAACTCATTTACCAAACATGGTTGGCATAATGAACTTTTGAAACAGTGGGAATAAAAAAAGTAATACTCAAATTATTAATCATCAGGTGTCAACATTCCAAAATATGGTTTGATCAAAAGCATTGAACATTTTTTGATATTGCTGAGCAGGTAAAGTAACCACATTGTCTAATTACCACATTATATCATTTATAGCAATTGAGATCCTTACTCCATTGGTAGAGAAGGAAAACATTTTTTATTTAATATCCTGACAGTTCGATAACAACAAAACGACGTCGTTTTGATGGGTTATTTCTAGTTGATAATAAAAACAAATCAACCAACTTCAGCTTCGTTCTGAGAAATTCCAGATACTTGTTCTTGAATTTGTCTACACAATTCAATAGCATTAACACCATCTATTCTTGTTACTTCTCTCCCATCCTGGTAAAACAACATTTTTATATTCATTATTTTATTCATCAAGCATGCCATTTTTAAAAATGTGCATTACCTTTAATAGAATACAAGTTGGCACAGCTAAAATGTTGAATTTTTGAGAAATGGATGGTACTTTCTCTGCTTCAATCTATAAAACAATAACTTATTATTCCATATATCAATAATCCCTTATTTGCATAATGCAAAACAAATATTTTATCTGACTCAAATAAGCCTGAATATGTCATTAGATAAACCAATATTCACATACCTCTGCAAAACAAGCTTTTGATTTGTGAGATTCCAGTTTTCGCATAAGTTCTTTGAGAATTTCACTAACTTGCTGACAATGTGCAGCCCATTTGGCAGTAAAATGAACAACAATAAGACATCTAACAACAAATTATATGCGAAGTCAGCATGGAAATCATTAAAATTAAGATTTTATTTAGAGCCAATGAACTTTTGAGAAAATAGGGGTATAGCTAAACACTGCATCGGACCTATTACGTAAAAAATCGAGCCCAAGGGTTGACTCTTATTACGTAATATCCCTTTTATCAGACGTATTATCATTCACACTCAGAAACTATTATTCAACAGACCCTAATGTGTTGTGTAATAAGCCTTATTCTTTCGTATATTCGTTGAGCTAACAGGTCCGATGTCTTACATAAGCTGGGTGTTAAGTCTGATGTCTTACACGCGTTGAACAATAGGTCCGATGCGTGGATTAAGTCAGATGCGTTGGTTGTTAGGTCCCATAGGATGGTTATTAGATTTGATGCGTTGGTTATTGGGTCTGATGTCTTAAATGCCTTTAGCTGTGTCCGATGCGTTGAAACACAAGTCCAATCCATTGGTTGTTAGGTCCCATACGATGGATATTAGATTCAATGTTGTTGATGTCGTAAGAACCTTGAATTATGACCAATGCGTTAAGGTGTGTTTACATGGGCAAAGATTCGCTGGCGCCAAAAGTCAATGTCGCATGAAATTAGAAAAAATGCATGTGTAAACGCTCTCACGCATGACACTGACATATTGGCAGCCAAGATGTTTGAATGCTGGATTCCTTACAACTTCCAATGCCCCAGTGAATAATGTATTCATACGCGCACGACACATTACTTACTAGATAAACGATTTGATTGGTTGACTATTCCACAAGACAATCATAGATGCTTTTTTAATAAATTTTAATTATTTAAAACATAAAAACTGTGTATAATTTTATTTTTTATTGAAACTGTATTTTATTTTTATAATAATTAATATTTAAAACGACACTTGGGCGTTCTTCGATATTTCTCCTAAAATAGCTTAAAGTCACTTTTAATAATTGAAATTTTTATTTTATTATAAAAACATAAATCTTAAAATTATGGAGAAATTGTATTTTAAATTTCTTCCGCTTTGAATATTTATTTATTTATTTGAAAAGAATCTCTTAAGTGGCACCACTGTCAAGTGAACTTCGGATCTTCTTTTCTTCAACAGTTTTAAGATAATTAATGTCAAATTTAATACTAAATAAGTTGTTAATATTTTTATAATGCATAGTCAATCTACAAGACAGAGTGGTTCTAGTATGACCTATGTAACTTTCCACATGACCATGTGGAAACGGACACAAAAATTGGTACACTAGATTGGTTTGTGCTACAGGGCTGGAAACATTATTTATACTATTTTTAATTAAAAGATTATGGGTTTTTCTATTGTTATAATAGATGTGTAACTTGAGTGTAAAATAAAATCGATTCAGCGAAGTATGCAATTTTATTTAATCAAGTATGCTTACAAGAATGGCAGATGCTATTCGGACGTAAGTCCGATTAATTTCACCACTATTCGGACGTATGTCCGAATAATTTTACCAATATTTTGGTTTTGTATTTCTTTGATTTTTAGTCCTCTTATTTTTGACCGCTGTGGATAAGATACAGGGGCCAAATTTATTTGGTTTTAAAAAAGTAGCTTTAAAGTTTCATGGACGGACATCACTTCTTTTTATCTGCATATACATAAATGACTATCTGTGTGTGTGTCCTTTATGCATTGCCACACCATTCATCAGATCGTAATGAAATTTTCATGCAACTTTGAGATTCAATAGGAGAAACTTACTGTGAAAAAAGTGAAATCGGCTACAAAATGAGCTGCAGAGCTAACGGAAACAGGAATTTAGAAAATGAGCGGAAATGGGAACGGGAAAGCAAGCGGGAACAAAAAAGCAACTGAAAGAGGGAAAGCATCCGGGATTGGGAATGCGACCAGGAACGGGAGAGCAAGCTGGAACAGGAAAGCGACCGGGAGAGTAACCGGGGAAGGAAACGGGAGCAAGAGAGACAAACATTAGAAAAACCTCTAAAAACCCTGGGTACCCTGCTAGTCATATATAAACTATTCTGCAAAAATAGTTGTCAAGACAAACTAAACCAAACATACATACAATGAAACAAACAAAAACATGCAGACAAACATTAGTCATCGGGGCCAACAACAACGATGCCGGTTGCCAGCGGTTACAGTAAATTAAAAATTACCGATGGCTTGGTTTGGCTTAGAGCTGAGTTGTCAAACTAGCAGCACGTGGGCAAATGAAGCAACTTTGTGGCTTAGCGTTATAAAAAATTTTAAAACAACATTTTTGAACTGAATTATCACAATATTCTGTTATACATATGTTTTACAAGGCTTGGCAATGACTGATTACCAAAATTGCTTATTTCATGCATTTCCATCTGCAAACCTGTAGTGCACGTATTTTTTCACTGCGACAGTTCTACTGTCTACTTATGCTGTCACTTTTTTGTTCGGCGTTGGTTAATGTCTGGTAAGTTTAATTTATCTCATAACAAATATACTAACGATGGCAGAGGAGAGACATCAAGTGTCAGGGAAAAACTTAAATACATAAGAATATCATTGTTTTTGTTCTTTTTTGGCATTATATACTTTTCATAATAAAGCAACTTTTTTATATTTTTGGACGTACGTCTGAATAGTGGTGAAATTATTCGGACGTATGTACGTCCGAATAGCGACTAAAGTATTCAAACGTATATATATATATATATATATATTTGTAGCTCATTTAATATAGTTGTTTCAACTTAAATTTCAATGTGTTTCATCCATCAATAGCCGTAAAAATTTATTAAGTGAAAATTGATTTAGCCTAGCTCTAATTCAATGTCTCCGTCTAAGCCTAAGTATTTCTGATTTTTAACTCTTCCCTTTCAACTTTTATAATATTTAATTTATTGTTTAACATAGGGTTCTGAAGATGGCTTTATATAGCTGAAACTGGCCAGTTAACCCTCATCATTTTATTATTCATCTATTTTAACCAATAAATTCAATTCTTCAATTATATGTCTCTTCATTTCAAAAGAATGAAAAGGGCTTTAAAAACTTGTTAAGAAAGATGACCAACATTAAGTGGTCAATTGTGTCCAATAGAGCCTGTTTAAATATATATATATATATATATAAGGGCTGCTAAATTTAACGATTAATTAATCGATTAATCGTTACAAATTTTAATGATTAATCGAAAATGACAATAACTCTTTTGATGAATTACTGCGTCATAAAATGGAGATGAAAATTCCTGAATCCGTTGACCCTCTACAATAGTGGAAACTTAATAAACACCGATATCCGAAATTGTCATTCCTTGCCAAGACCATTTTGTGCATACCAGCTACCTCAGTTCTATGTGAACGATTGTTCAGCTCGGCTGGTTATATTGTCAATAAGACACGCTCATCACTTGGACCAAATAATGTCAAACAAATTTGTCTGTTTGCATAGTTACACCAAAACAAGTATGACCGCGAAAATCTTAGCTCCACCCACAAGCTTCAATACTACTAACTACTAACATAAAAGTAAAAGGGGGTTCGGAAATGCATACGCTAATAATCATAGATAATTAATACAACATCGATTTAGACTTTATGTTGTTTTATTAATTTTTTTACAGTACTTTGTAACGGTTTGTCCTGGAAAAGTAACGAAGTAAAAGTAAGTCCGAAAATATTACTTCGTTACAAGTAAAAGTACTGAAAATAATCTGTACTCCGTTACAGACAAAAAGTACATCTGATGTACTTAAGTAAAGTAAGCGTTACTTTTACTTCGTTACCGAACAACACTGTTTGGTATTATAGGCAAATACCGGTTCCGCCGGTATTGAACAATCGGCATTCAGCACATCACGCATAAAAGACAAAAATTTAAAGACCTACAGCAGCAGTATGGGCAGTGCAACTTACCTGTATGCCCGTTGTATGCTACACTTTAATTTCAAAATTAAAACACCTACGGACCACGGTTCTTAGCATAGCACTAACGGTCTAGCACCGTTTTGCTTTGTTAACTGAAACATTACTAATTTACTTAGTTTTGTTTTATCCAGGCTTGCGGAGCCGTGGAGCCGCTAATTTTTGTGGGAGCCGGACCCAGAACCGAAAACATCTGGCGGCTCTCAAAATTTTTTTATATGAGCATAATTTTTTTCAAAATGAAAAGTTTTGAAATTCTAAAATTATTTGATTGTTTATCTCTCTCAAATTTGAAGTGTTTTAATATGAACTGTTTTCGTTTCGTTTTATTTTGTTTACCTGCCAAACTCTGTTTTTGTTACATAATACAATTATATTTCAAATACACACTCAAGATGCGCTTCAAGATTTGCTTTCGTTTGATGAGTGTTTATATTCTTATAAAATAATTACAATTTTAAATTGCATACTATTTTGTTAACTTTATAGTAAAAACATTTTAACTTCGTCAAATATTCGGGAGCCGGAGCCGAGCCGCGAAAAAATGTTGGCTCCACAAGCCTGGTTTTATCGTCTGAGTTAGCGACCGACTGCGGACAATAACACTAACTAACACTATTTCTAGCCATTTTCAGGCTTTCGACATTATACCGGTACCGGTAGTACCGTTTTTGGCCCGGAAATACCGGTATCGGTACCGGCAGAAAAAAAGCATACCGGCACAGCCCAAATATATATATATATAAATTTTAGAAAATATTTTAATATATGCATTTCTCTACAAAAAGGACTTAATTGCGAATGGGAGCGTGAGAACAAGCAGGGAAGGAAACGAGAGCAAGAGAGAGAAACGAGGGAAAAACTTTCAAAACCCCGGGCATTGTACACAAAAAAATTTCATAAAAATCGGTTCAGCCTATTCGGAGGAGTTCAATTTCAAACACTATAACACGAGATTTATATATATATATCTATAGATATATAGTAAGCAAACCACGACCGTCACGTTATTTTTTAAATGCTTTTATTTAACTTCACTCGTCTCTCTGTTTGTTTATCTGTGGTGATCAAATCTTAGAAATAAAACTTCACCCACTTTTCGACCACCTAGAGCTCTAAAACTTTCAGGAAAGCTTTATTCTGGATGACAATACATGAATTTAATATTAAAATTAGTCTAATCAAATTAATTCCTGCCATCTAGCGACTATAATAAGTTGTTTGTGTATAAGTCGCCAGAGGTCCAAAATAATTAAAGAGTACGGATGTTTATTTATGGTGTCTACCGGAGTTGCCGAGCACAATGACGTAGGAACTTGCCGAAAGATATTTTTCAAGATTGTAGGAAGTTGCCGAACTCGTCAAACAAATTTCTGAAGTAGTTAATAATATTGTTTAGCTAACATAATTAGTATATACTCTCCGTTGGCAGGGCATAAACAATTAATTTGTTATGAATTCATCCAAAAATGGTAATTAATTTGCTTACCATTGATCTAGGTATAAACGAAATGAAATCAGAAAGGATTAATTTTATTGCTAAAAATTGTAATGCACATTAAAAATAATTAAAATTTTATTTTAATTAAAATTTATTAAAATATTATTTTTTATTTAAATTGATACTGTACTGAACAGTACGCAACAGTCTGTAAGTGTCGATTTTACCAGCCACGTGCTGGGAATGTGCCTTTGTAATCCTTTCCTGAAGTCAAATCTGATATATTTTAGATTTCTTCTTCTAACCCATCCATAATTTAGTCCATGCATGCTGTAAACCTGCTTGTAAAATTTCGGACGTGACTTAAACGTGCCATCCATAAAAATAGTTGTGCACTCAGAAAGGCATATGAGGTTGGTTTCAGTAGAAAATGTTGATAAATCAGTGGTAGTATATCTATGTATATCACTACTAACATCGATAGCACAAAACCAAACTATGTAAAAACGCCCAGATATTGAAGCTGTTTTACGAAGGCATGGCACAAAATTTAGTGAACTAGGTTCAATCAAAATCTTACATAGTTGATGCAACTATAAGATTTATGTGTTTTCGTTTGAACAACGCGGGGTAGCAGTGCAGCAGAGGTTTCAAACGGTTCAAAACTCTAAAATTTTCAATCGATTGGTAATTTTTAACCAGTTTCTTTCAAAAACATGAACAGTAAAAGCAAGTCGTTATTTAACTTTTAATAATCATCTTATCTGATTTACTAGCTCATCCGAGGTGAATGAACCGAAATGGAACAAAATCTACTAAAAACATATAATATAATACAACACAATGCTAATATCATTTATTAGGCGTCTTTATTAAATTTATTTTTTCGCTATGGAAAAACACCGGAAAGCACAGCCTTATTTCAGACCGGTTGTTTCTTCACCAAGAAAGGCGTGTACAATTCAGATTGTCTGAGTTTATTTTATAGTTTTATAAAAGGTAAACTAAGGGATTAATGTTGTAATATGAATGAATTGTATTATTATTATTATTGTTGTTTAAATACAAAATAACTATATGTTGTTTTTTTTAATACTTTTCGCCAACTTCCTACGTTTTCATAAAACGCTTTTCGGCAACTTCGACGTTATTGGCAAAAATCGATTTTCTGCAACTCCGGACGGCACCTTATTTACAAGTCGTCAGAGGTCCAAATAATTAACAAGATTGAGCGTAAAGACGCGTTTACACAGGCAAAGATTCGCTGGTGCGAAATGTCAATGTCGTCTAAAGCTAGAAAAAATGCATGTGTAAACGCTCTCACTCAGGACATTGACATCTTGGCAGCCAAGATTTTGAATTTTGGTTGCCTTCCAACTTTCAATGTGCCAAGTGAATAATGCGCGAGACACAGTACTTATTAGACTAATCCGCCAGACAAAAATAAATGCATTTTTAAAAATTTTAATTATTTAAAACATAAAAACTTTTTACAATTTTATTTTTTTATTGAAACTATATTTTATTTTTATAATAATTATTATTTAAAAATTCACATGAGCGCTCTTCAATATTTCTCCTAAAATAACCTAGTTAAAGTCACTTCTAATAATTTAAATTTTTATTTTATTATAAAAATATAATTTTTTTCAAAATTTTGGAAAAGTTGTATTTTAAATTTCTTTAGTTTTGAACGCGATTATTTTCTTCAACTGTTTAAAGTAGGCAGTCACACGGCTGAGACGTGCAGGCGAATCTAGCCAACCTATCTCTATCCAATAAATTGGCGACATAGAAAACGGATTGTTAAAAGTGGGTGTACAAAAAAATGTATATCTCCGGATTTACTGGGTCTATTTTAAAAATGGTTACATCATTGAACTTGTAAAAAACCCTTGCTTTTAATGGACCTTTTAATCTAGCCAACCTATCTCTATCCAATAAATTGGCGACATAGAAAACGGATTGTTAAAAGTGGGTGTACAAAAAAATGTATATCTCCGGATTTACTGGGTCTATTTTAAAAATGGTTACATCATTGAACTTGTAAAAAACCCTTGCTTTTAATGGACCTTTTAAATAGCCTTATTTTCAAATCATATTCTTTGAACATTCGTTCAAAGTAAGTGGTTCTTTGAGATCGTGTATCTTTAAACGATGGCATTTTGAGTGTATTTTTTTAAGGCTACTATATTTAGAAACAATGTAGCTACAACATTCTAAAATTTCAATTTTCTAGGACCAAAATTGAGTGAATTTCGTATAACTGGCTCAATTGGAAACTTATTCTCTTCTAGATTTCTCACAATCTTCCAAACTTTTTCCTGACACACAGCTGCCGAAACTCCACCATGCTTTTGCGAGCCAGTCTCAAGCCTGGGAAAGGAGGGGGAATTTTAAGATCAAGTTATGATCCACGACAGAAAGTACTTTGACACCCTTACATAAAAAAATATCAGTCTTAAAACAACAAGCAGACGACGAACTACCGCATTATTTTTTCTTTAATCAATTTTTTGGCGTGTTTCGATCTTCTTTTAGCTTAATATTTAGCTTAATATTTAGTTTATAAACTTATATTGCTTTTATATAATTGGAAGATAAATAGAGCAATGTAATATAAGCTATAGTATAGCTTACTGCATGAGATCGCGTATAGCTGCTATACGCGATCTCATACAGTAATGTGCTATCGCGCATGACTCATGAGAAGCGATCTGCGTACGTACCACTTTTTAAGCTCATTCAGGCTTAGAGGTACGATCTCGATGTGTGAACTTCAAATCAATATAACTTCATTAATATAACTCGTAGAACAAAAATTTTGGTAAATTTCGTTTTCTGTTGTTATTTTCTTTTAAAAAAATATACATTTCAATTAATTTGTTTTTTAAGATTTTCCGTGCGACTGCCTAGTTTAAAGTTAATTGATGTCAAATTGAATACTAAATAAGTTGTTAATTTTCTTATAATTAAAATTTATAGTAAAAGTTTTTTAAATACATTTTTGCGAAAGAAACTAGAGCAAAAATAGAAAAACGCACGCAACATTGACAGAAAAAGCCCCAACAAAATGTGTATTGAAATTGTCTCGTGTAAAGTGTGTAAACCCTCACTGTCGCAAAGATGCCCCGACTGGCGCCAGCGAATCTTTGCCTCTGTAAAGGCGCCTTAATGGCAGTTTTAGATTCAAAAATTTTAGCTCGTTGACTCAGATAAAGAGGCGGTAATCTTTCCCACGAACGGCCCGTGTGGCAGATTAATACATAATTCCTCGGCTATAATTAACTATAAACACGATGAAAAGTAAACACTAGTTTAAACATTATGATAATTAGTATAAATAATTTATTTAAAATGGGAAAATGTTATATAAAATTATTTTAATTAATTAAATAATGTAATTATAATTTAAAAATTTTTACGAAGGAATCGCGTAGCGTGTTATATAACGTCATAACTATTACCATGGCGTTAGGCACCGGTATGCGATCTTTGATTTGCTATATCTTTATTAATTTTATTTCTTTACACTTTATGGTCTATTCAAACTCAGAATTTGAATATACCATTCAAATTCAGAAAAAAAATTATTTTGAAACTTTTTATGCGACTACCTAGGATAGGGTTAGGGCTAAAGTTAGGGTTAGGGTTTAATTTTAATACGGGATGGCAATCTTACAGATTGCAGTCACAGCGAACCGCCGAGGCAATAGCAGCGACCTCATATAAAGTGACTAGCGGGGTTACATCGTTGTTTCTCGCCTTTTGTTCTTTTTCGTTTTACATAGAAAAAGTTTAAAATTTTAAATTAATTTTCTTATAACTGATAGTTTGTTTTTTAAATAAAATTTTATTATAAATTAATTTTATTTCTTTTTTATTCATTTCATTCATACGATCATCGTACCTCACCACTCACAACTACGATGTAAATAATGCTTGGAAGGGTACTACTTACCGTTTTCAAAGTCTCTCAAATTACGATAAATTTTTTTTTAAAGGTCAATTGTTATCAAATTTGTTTTTTTATGTTATTGTAACAAAATAATCAAAATACGACTATTTTTTCGGCACGGGCCGTCAGTAGGAAAGATTACCAATTAGGCAAATAAAAACTTCTTTTTTTTAAATATTTTTTATCTTTACTTGTTTATTAACAAATCACCGACCGAGTTCGCAAACGGTTCGCGTTTTACCCACACGCTCCTACCACCAGCACTTACCCAAGATTGGCTCTCTCAAAAGAATGAAATTCTTCTGAACTGTGTATTTCAACAATTGAATTTAATCCAGCCATGGTTTACCCAAATAGGATTGCTAAGAACGCTTGCAAGTTAAGAACCTAGGGATTCGGCGGAACTACGGAACGACGATTGACGGAACAGTAATAATATAAACAAACTTCGAGGGTAATTTCATTCACCATTTGCTTAGCGCATTATTCACAACTTAAAAACGCTTTTTGGATCTAATCAAAAAATTTCTTATTAAATTTTTTAGACAAAAATTTGTATTTAAAAAATTATTGTAGAACGCTTTTGATAGACACAGGCGCTATAAAAACTCATTTTGATTTTGTTTTTTACACGCTTTTATTTACCTCACACCGCATGTTGTATTTTCAGGTTTTTTTAATTTTTCGACCACTTTTACATGTCCATTTGACTTGAAAATTTCAAAACACATGTATTCTCGACGACAATGCAATATTTTCATATCATACAAATATTTATTTAAACTATAATTAACTAAATACACCAATGCAATCAATAAGCAGGGTGGATTCAGGCATGGACTCCTAAATATAGCTTTTATTTAGGAGTCCATGATTCAGGCCTACATGGGCGGAGTCAACCTATATTAATAGCCATGAAAGCTGCATGATAAACGTGTGGTTTATCTTTATAACTAGCGTACCCGGCGAACATCGTTTCACCTTGGAGTGTATTTTTTAAGCAATAAAGAACAAGAATAACAAATATATATATAAGTTTAAAAGAAAACAAAATAACAAGTAAATTAAAAACGAATTTTTAAAACCAATGCTCTTATATGTAATTAAAACACAAATTTTGCAATCAATTTTTTCTTATATTACTCTTTTATTTTATGTTAAAGTCGAAATATCTTAATTATATCGAAATATCGAAATTAATTAAAATTATCTAAATTAATTGACTTATTGTAAAACTAATAATTGAATATTGCATTGTCTTCTATTTTAAGCATGTATGCAAAATTTGAAAAAATCTATCATCAGGAAGTGACTCAAAAATTGATTGCAAGATTTGAAACAGACAGAGAAACAAACAGACAGACAGAGAAACAGAGACGACGAGTTAATAAAAGCATTGGTAATAATAATAAAAATATCATCAAAAAGCATCGAATTTAAATATCTCAACTATTTTCATGAAAATTTCGTACACGCTTGAGAATCGCGGTCAGTGAGTGTGGTTCGTGTTAACTTGGTAAAATAGTCTGCCAGTCGGTTAGCGTTTTGTGGTCAAGAAAACCCTCAAGAAAACCCTCAAGAAAACCCTCAAGAAACCCCTCGATAAAATCCTCAAGAAAATTAACTAAATTAATTGACTTATTGTAAAACTAATAATTGAATATTGCATTGTCTTCTATCTTGAGCATGTATGCAAAATTTGAAAAAAATCTATCATCAGGAAGTGACTCAAAAATTGATTGCAAGATTTGAAACAGACAGAGAAACAGACAGAGAAACAGACAGAGAAACAGACAGAGAAACAGAGCCGACGAGTTAATAAAAGCATTGGTAAAAAAACGTTCACTTTAATAGTTTATTATCGGGCGAAAAAACAAATAAATCTGATGGTCTGCCGACACGTGAACACGCCACATACAATTGACCATGAGAAAAACATGCATTATCCAAGTTCAGACCATAAACACTCAAAGATTGGATTTGTGATTTGTTAATCGTCATAGCAAATGCTAGGCGAATCGGAAATTGAATTCTTTTAAAACCGCACTGCCTTGCTACCGACGTTGACATTTCTTTGATGAAGCGTTCCAAGTGTAATAACGTGGCATCTCCGAGTAAAGCAACGTTTGTGTAAATGGATCGCTTTGGCAAATCGCAAAAAAACTCGTTAATGTTGTTGCTGGAGGTGTTTCAGCACGTTGAATAATATTCGACGCGTTAAAATAAACTCGTTGACCATTGTCCAGATGCACAGCCAAATGGACAACAGTGGGATGACGTTCGTGAAAGAGAATATACGCCAAATTGCAGTTCACATATCTACCAATTTGATAGCGTCTAATCTCGTCATTATCTGAGCTTTGAATGCCATAAACTGCCATATCGCTGCCTTTCGTTACATATTTGCAGACGTACTTAATTGACTTTACAGAATTGCAATACTCAACGTTGCAATGTGTCTTGAATGTTTTGGAAAGAAGTGGCGAATATGGAACAATCTGTCACAACTTCTTCCCCAAGGCGTCCCCTAGCGAATATCGCTGCGACCAGGTTCTTTCGAATTTATTTTTCTCTCACCGGACCACCACCGTAATGCGCTGGATGCTGATGCTACCGGTCAACCCCCGTCGTACCTATATTATTCCAAACAAAACAATACCGCATACACGTAGCGGTTTTTAATCAATTTATTCACAAGATTGTTTCTAACTATAGAATGCGGCTAACAAATATGAAATAGCACGCAAGCGAGATACTGGATCAAGAATTTAACGAGAACTAAAAATCTAATCTGAACCAACAATCTACCGTGAACCAAGAATCTATCGAGAACCAGAAAATCTAACTTACGGCTGGAAGACAGCCGTATTTATACACAGGACGATACAGCTCGTCTAGCGACAAACTGGAATAGCTAGATAATGATATTCACCCTAAAACTTTCCATCGATGAACAAAGAAAAATACCATACATACCAACGGAGCAAGGTCCAAGAAAATGATTGGCAGGAGTCATTACTGCACATACGGGTGAAGACATTAATAATGGTATGATAGAAAAGCAATTAGAGATTATATCTTAATAACCGTTTGATACAAGTTTATGAAATTAACATGAATGATTACTCAAATTCTATGCAACCTATTGATACAAGTTTCGATTTAAAATTCAGAAAAATAGTAATTAAGAAAGATACTAGAGCATACAGGGAAACATACACTGGCACAGATTGGTAATTGAATCGGAGGAGTTCAATTAAATTGTAGGTCACCAGATCGAATGAGTCACATGGAGCTGGTGGGAAAAAGTTATGATGATAGTAGCTACGGCGGAAGTTCAAGTGTACTTATAAGTTATGATAATAGTTATTGAGCGAAGTCGGTTGCATGTTAGAAGAAATGGATGAATGAATGAATAGTCATGAGCATACATAGTCATAGTTGTGACACAATCCAACTGTTGTCAACCACGAAATCGTTTCCTTTCACTTTCTTTGTGACAGTTCGACCGTTATCTTCGGGTGATCGACGTCGATATAATGGATAGCCATCAGTGCCAGTGATGGTCTCTGTTGTAAATTTTCGTGGATAACGTTTGGAACACTTGCCGTCAACCATGCACAGTGATTGGCGGTTGATGGCGACACACGGTCCATGAATCATATTCATAACTACAGCATCATGTAGGTCTGGATCGATTTCGGGATCAGCAATCTCGGCATTTATGATATCATCTATTTGGCCAGGTCTAATTTTTTCAACTAACCAAATGAGAATGTGTGCATGAGGCAAGTCTCGTTTTTGCCATTCGATTGAATACATCCAGCATCGAGTATCATCAAAAACGTGTTGCTTTACAATGTAGTTCATCAGGGACCGAATTTTTTGTTTGAAGACACGTGCGGTGATGTCGTGCCGATCACTTGATGTTTGTCCGGGAAGCAGCATTTGAACAATTTCAATCCACTTTGGATTACAGGTTAAGGTAATGAATAGATCTGGCCGACCGTAATGACGAACATAAGTCATTGCATCCTGCGCATATTCATGCATATGACGCGGACTACCTATATAAGTAGCCGGTAGAATAGTTAATCGACGACAGGTGCTCGTTCGCGTTGATGTTGTTGCCAGCTCTCCGAATCTTGTTTTATCGCTCTCTTGCACGTGTTGTGAAGTGTCGCCGGTCTCATGGGGCCGAAAAAGAAGTTAAAGTTTAACCAGCCTTCGAGAAACATCATCGAAGAAGCATGGGCTCAAGCTTCCGACAGTGAGGAATCTACTCCTCCCCAGAAGAAAACCAGTTCTGCAGAAACACCGCTGACATCTGCCGCCAACAGAACACTACCGTTTGACATAGAGAAAATCATTGCTGAAACCTTCACCCCTGCAAAGATCCTGGCAAGCTTCAAGAGCGTTTCATCAGTCAAAACAGGACCCAGCCAACAGAACAAGCAACAACAACCAACGACAGAAGAACCCAATGAACTGATCGAATTCTTAATCTTGACGGATATGACCAAGATAGATCCCTTCCAAATCGAAGGCAGCCTATCCAAATACCTGAACCGAAAGCCAGTGATTACCGGCAAGGGAAAAAAGATTCAAGTCCTTGTGTCAAGAACTGAAAATGAAAAAATGAAAAACATACAAGAAATAGCCGGATATCAGGTTAGAGTACTAAATAAAGCACTAATTAAGAAGATAAAAATGATTATTACCGGTGTTCCACTGGAAATTTCAATAGATATCATAACAAAAAACTCTGGATGCTCCGCAGCAGTGCGGATAAAGAAAAAAATTGATGGAAGGTTTCAGGAGACCACCGCGGTCATCCTTACCTACGAACCGGATCAGAATCCTCCGAACTATGTTAAAATATCCTTTTTGAACTTTCGGGTCAAGGAGTACCTCCCTAACCCAGTTAGATGTTTTAACTGTAACCAATTCGGGCATGTGGCTAAATATTGTAAGGCCAAAACCTCTTGCCCTAGGTGTGCCGGAGAGCATGAGCTAAAAAACTGCTCAACGCCACAACTAGAACCTTCTAAAAAGATATGTGCCAGCTGCCAGTCTCCTGACCACAGGACAGGAAGCGAAGAATGCCCCAAGTGGCAGAAAGCCAAAAGAACTATCGAGATTGCCACATCAAGGAAAACATACTCAGAGGCGCTGAAAAGCGGTTTTAAAAAAACTACAGAGGCCGAGATCAAAGACAAAACACCTGAAATTCAAAAACAAATAACTAGGATTGCCGAAAAGACTGACGTCCTGAAAAAGAAATCCACAGGAAAAACACCAGAGGCAGACACGGTTGCTAAATTGCTAACCATGATTGATCAGATTTTGCAGGTGCTGTCCACGTTGGTCAACCAAAAAGACGAACACCACAACCAAGAAATTGCAGCTTCAAAGACTGCAGCAGCCATTCTCCCTGGCTCCGGGATTGAGGAATCAGCTGGAGAATGGCAACAATGATGTGCATCCAAAGAAAGAGAGGGAAGAAGAAGAAGATGAAGAATTTTTTAGATATATTTTCTGACATTTTTCTTTTTCCCTCTCCAAATGGACATTTTTATTTTTATTTTTATTGTATTTTTATTTTTATTGTATTTCTTTCCTTCTTTCTTTTTTTTATGTTCCGTCTAAAAATACAATGTATAAAGACGTTAAACAATAATAAAAAAAAAAAAAAAAAAAAAAAAAAAAAGTTAATCGACCAATGTTAGCTGCATCTCCTTCGGTGCTCTTGTCTTCGAGAAGCACGAACTAACTAACTACTAACTAACGCCATACTAACGCGGCGCCTTTCTCGCGCTAATTCCAGTTCTTCCGCGGTGGATTGGTTAACATTGTTCCGATGCCTAATTGCCTGACGGCTATTTTGGGAAAGATTAGATCTTCTAGGTCGCGGCATTGTTTTGTTATTACCAATGCTTTTATTAACTCGTCGGCTCTGTTTCTCTGTCTGTTTCAAATCTTGCAATCAATTTTTGAGTCACTTTCTGATGATAGATTTTTTTCAAATTTTGCATACATGCTCAAGATAGAAGACAATGCAATATTCAATTATTAGTTTTACAATAAGTCAATTAATATAGTTAATTTTCTTGAGGATTTTATCGAGGGGTTTCTTGAGGGTTTTCTTGAGGGCTTTCTTGACCACAAAACGCTAACCGACTGGTAGACTATTTTACCAAGTTAACACGAACCACACTCACTGACCGCGATTCTCAAGCGTGTACGAAATTTTCATGAAAATAGTTGAGATATTTAAATTCGATGCTTTTTGATGATATTTTTATTATTATTACCAATGCTTTTATTAACTCGTCGTCTCTGTTTCTCTGTCTGTCTGTTTGTTTCTCTGTCTGTTTCAAATCTTGCAATCAATTTTTGAGTCACTTCCTAATGATAGATTTTTTTCAAATTTTGCATACATGCTCAAAATAGAAGACAATGCAATATTCAATTATTAGTTTTACAATAAGTCAATTAATTTAGATAATTTTAATTAATTTCGATATAATTAAGATATTTTGACTTTAACATAAAATAAAAGAGTAATATAAGAAAAAATTGATTGCAAAATTTGTGTTTTAATTACATATAAGAGCATTGGTTTTAAAAATTCGTTTTTAATTTACTTGTTAATAATGTTTTTGTTAAAAGTAATAAAACTTTAAAACTCGCAAATTAATTCCAACGAACGAAAATATAATATTGACAGAACAGCATTGACACTTTGTTAATGCCAAATGGAAAACGGAAAATGCGAAACTAAAAATCATATATCTATGCTAAAAATATCTTTTATATTTTTATGGCCCATAAACAATTATTTTATTTTATATTTTAATTGAAAAAGATATTTATTTAATTTTTTCTGTGAGATTTTCAATTGTAAACATAGAAATAGTCAGAAAATTTAATAACATGCGCTCTACCCCATTTGCGCATAAATGTCGTCGCGGAAAATTAAACATCTGTATATCTCGATAACTCAAACTTCAAATTGAAAATTTATTTTGTCCGTAAGACCAAATAGAGGGTGCTCTACAACTTTGCCATTTGAAGTTTTTTTCTAGGACGCACCGTTAAGGCTGTAGAGCTACCGGGGTATATACTGCGGTCCCCATGGGCCACTCCATGATTCAATGTCAATTTATTTAGTTATTCTTTTAATAGGAGCTGAGAGAAATCCAATAAATCAAAAATCTCTAAAATCGGTTCAGCCGTTCTTGAATTATAAGTGTCGTAACTTCTCTCACAGTTTTCCGTCGTGGACTTAAAACATAACTGTTTAATAAGTTCACGACCGAGCGCTATTGAACACTGCGGAAATAGCGCTATATAAATAATTGATTGATTCCTTTTATATATATAGATTAGACGGACCCAAACAAATTTAGTAAACAAGAAGATTTGAACGAAGACCAAGGGTGTAGCATGGTTGAAAAATCATTTTTAATTTTTACAAGACCAAAAATTATAAAATAATATTACGAAAAAAGATATTTTTTCAAAAAACACGCTTTTATAAAAACACAAATAAAAGCGTGTTTTTTAAAAAAGTATTTTTTTTTGTATTTCTGATTTGTTCTTTATTTTTGTTTGCGAAATTGAAGAACAAAATTTGATTCAAAAATTCTTTATAGTGTGTTTACTTTTAAAATACGAGGCGGAGCTTGAAATCGTTTTTCATTTGAGAAAATAAATAATATATTTCAGCAAAATTATTCCGGACTACTTTTACTACTTTTTACCGTTTCTCTGCTTTAACGCTTTAAACTTAAACTTTTAGTAGATTACAAAAAGAAACATGATAGAGTTTTGTTCCAAGAAGAGGATGGTTATTATTATATTCTTTCTAATATGGTAATAATAATTATTTATTTATTTATTTATTTATTTAAGACTCAGCACGGGCAAGCCCTTCGCCGAAAAATGAAATACATTAAATAAAGACAATACAAACAAAAACAGTCCAAATTCTACCTATCCTATTCTCTATTCTAGTACATGTTCCGGTAAAACCGTAGAATCCGGGGTACAAACAAAAACAAGCATGGCGCTATTTTGATTGACAGGTTTAAATAGAATGATTGACAGCTAGTGTTGCGGCTTTTTATATGATTTAATGGAAAGCCAGTGTGTTAATGTACAGAACAGACAAAATGACCAATAACTTTATTTAACAAATAATATAAAAATATAAATATTAAAATTGAAAGTAATGTAGTAAATTGTTGTTATGCGAGATGCGAAGCGCATTATCTGGTCTTTATCATGACAATTGATAAGAACAATTGCGACTTGTTTTAGCAAATTCTTCATGTTCAGAAGACAAAGGAAGAATATATAAATGACGGAAAATTAGCAGTTGATAATTGATGCTCTGATGCGAGATGCAAAGCGTATTCGCTAGTCTGTTACCAGACCATTAAGTTGATTAGAAAAATTGCCACTTTCACTTGTCTTCGCGAATTTTTCACATTCACAAGAGAAAGGAAAAGGAAGCATCTATAAATGACTGAAAATATATTGTCAAGATAAAAAGTCAGTTATATGGGATAAGTTGTAGTCAGTCACAAAAAGAAGTCAAATGTATTTTTTTAACCATCTAAGAGAGCATACTTATCATCTAATACTGCTTTAATCTGCTTCAGAGCCTTTGAATAACACGCCCAGATTCAAAACAAAAACAATTATCAAGTTTTAATTTTCAGTCATTTATAGATGCTTTGTTTTGTGAACATGAATAATTCGCGAAGACAAGTGGCAATTCTTCTAATCAGCTTAATTGTCTTGCGGTCTGGTAAATACGCTTCGCTTCTCGCATTAAAGCACATCCCAAACAATTTATATTTAAGCAATATTTTAAATTATTTTTGATAATTTTTAAACTAGATAATATTTAAAAGAAATTAAATATATTTTTATATATTTTTAAGTCGATCAGGCACATCCCATCCTAGAGGCGGAGCATAGAAATTAAGGGGCGGAGCTTACGCCGATATATTTTTTAGAATTTGTTTATACCCCGGATTCTACGGTTTTACCCATGTTCCTAGGTCCAGTCCAATTTGTGTGGTTCAGTCTTCAGTCAGTTGTTTTTATTTTATTTTTTAAGCTATTTATTATTAGACCGGCTGACAGAAAGGTCAAACCCGAATAGAATTGATACAATGTTTATGGGTAATCTTTCCCACGAACGGCCCGTGTGGCTGAACGAGGGAGAAGTTGGCTGTGCAGCTGGATCCCCCAACTATGGTGCAAAAAGAATTTCGTGCATTGGGGTTGTGCTATAGATTGTTAGAAAGGTATTTAAGAAAGAAATATAATGGTGTAAAAATAAATTTAATATTGCAAAAAATAAAAAAGATATAGGCGAAAAACCGTCGCCGTCCCCATGTAAATGTATGGAGAGGATTTTTCACTTGCGTTTGGGGCCATGTAGATTAAAATTTTTGACTGCATTGGGTTTGTATATATATAATAATATTACGTTTGTATATATATATATATATATATATATGTATATATGTAAATAAATATATAAATATATTTATATTATTTATATATATATATATATGTATATATGTAAATAAATATATATATATATTTATATTATTTATATATATGTGTATTTGTAAGAATTAAAAATTTTAATGAAATCAATAAAGAGGAAATAGATAAAATACATACATATATATATATATATATATATATATATATATATATATATATATATATATATATATATATATATATATATATATATATATATATATATATACACATATATATATACACATATATCTTTGTAAACAACTCGATACTTGCTCTCGCTATTAACTTGTTGTTTCGCGTCTAAAACTTTGAGGTTTTGTCGATTTTGTGTTTAAACATTGATTAATTAATAGTCTAAACAAGATATGTCGAAAGCTATAACTCTCGAAAGTCGAGAAGTAGTTCTCAGCCGTATCGTCGACAGAATGAGCGACAATATGACGCGCTTACTGGAGACCATGAATAAAAACTATAAGGCTCTTCTTGATAGAATAGCCAAAACAACAACTGACTCGTTAAAAGAAATGTCCACCAAACTCGAGGACATTTCTATAAGATTGGGTGCTTTGGAGTCTGGGACTGAGTCTTCTAAATTAGTGACTGACGAGCGAAATCTATTAGGCAATCCAACTAGTATTGCCGAAGTACTGACTACCACTCTCTGGAGGTTGGAACAAGAAAAAGATGACAAAAAGCGAAGAGCAAATAACATTGTCATTTCTGGTTTGAAATATGATGAGAAAAAATCAGATGCAGATTGTGTGGTAGACCTCTGTAAAAACAACCTTGCTGTGGTGCCCAGGATTGTCGCGACAAGGCGGTTAGGAAAAGACCTTAGAAATCCCAGAGCAAAAATATGTGTTACTCTAGAAAACCCTGCGGCAGCTGAAGAACTACTGATGTCATCTCGGGTCTTGCGCTCGTCCAAGAATGAGGATGTACGAAAAATCTTCATGAACAGAGACCTGACAAAACAACAGGCTGAACTCAACTACAAAAAGAGATGCGAAAGAAGAAAAGTTACTGATGGTCATCTTCCTGCCCCGGATGGGTTAAGTGGCGAGGGTCAACTTTTTCGGAAGTAACGGTAGCACCCTAGCTTTCACAAACCTCAGAAGTATATCTAACAAGATTGAAGATTTTCGTTTTTTTCTAGAAGACTGCAGACCAGATATGTTTTGTATTACTGAAACTTGGCTATTAGAAGAGATTCCAAGTAGTTTATTTCTGACTAAAGATTATGATTCAGTTCGACACGATAGAAAAACTCGTGGAGGGGGTGTAGCGATGGTAGTAAAAACAAGTATTCCTCACAGAACCGTATTAGTACCTGATAACTTCCGGCATATTGAACTTGTTTGTGTAGATATTGAATTAAACCATAAATCATACAGAATTGTCACATACTATCGTCCTGGAGGTTTTGGTGCTGAGGTGGAGATCTATATGGTGGACAGTATTAATTGTTTTAAAGCGTTATATTCTCCGATACGTACAATGTGCCTGGTTGGAGACTTTAATTTGCCAGAGGTGGATTGGACCTGTTACTCATATCCAAACAACAGAGTCTACGGAGTGTTTATGGAATTTGTAAATGAATTTGGACTTCAACAGTTTATTCAAGAGCCGACTCGAGGAAACAACATTCTAGATTTGGTGCTCTCTGGGGACTCAATGTTGATCTCAAATGTGGAGTTTAGATGCCAGATCGCTACTAGTGACCACAATGTAATGATTCTCCATTTAAATGATACAGATCCAAGAGACAAAAGCGATGTTCGAAACTCATATATGTTTGATAAAGCAAACTTTGCAGCAATAAACAACTTTCTGAAACTTGTGAAATAGGACGACATCTTCCAATATTGTTTCGACGTAGAAAACTGCTGGAATGCCCTTCAGCAGTGTATGAGTTATGTGATACAAACCTTCGTTCCAGTTCGTACTGTATTGAGCTCATGAGGACGACCAAGGAAAATCTCCAATAGAATAAAACGTCTATATAAATCCAAATTATTCTTCTGGAAAATCTGGAAGCATACTAAAGAGAATAAAGATAAAATCAAATACATGGAGTTTTCAAAATTATGTTTTAAAGCAGTAAAAAAAGAACAATATGACATTGAGAAGGGTCTTGTTTTATCTGGTAACGTTGGTGCTTTCTACAAATATATTCACAACAAACTCTCCTTGAATTCTAAAATTACTGGGATAGAAACAAGTGATGGCACGATTGTTACAGATCCGGCTAACATGTCAAATGTCTTCAACGACTATTTTGCAACCGTTTTTACAAAAGACGATGGAAGTAATCCACCTCTGGTGCAGAGGTCTCCCAATCTCCTGGAAGAAGTTACGTTCACTCCTGATGTTGTTTTTTCAACCCTCAGAAGTCTTCGAATGACAAAATCTTGTGGCCCAGATGGTATACCGAATATATTGCTTAAACGCTGCGCCCAAAACTTGACTATTCCACTCTGTCATATTTTTGAAATGTCTTTCAAAACACGAAGATTGCCTGAAATATGGAGAACTGCATACATCACACCAATTCACAAAAAAGGACCTACAAGTGTTGTCTCAAACTACAGACCAATCTCTCTAACGTGTACATGCTGCCGCGTTATGAAAAAAAAGATTGTTAGCAAAAGCATCTTGGCCCACCTCTCTACTCATGGTCTTATTTCTCCACATCAGCACGGTTTCCTGAGACAGAGATCAACTTGTACGAACCTTCTGGAGTGTGTACATGACTGGATTATGGGGTTACTGGATGGTAGTCGAGTGGACATTGTTTATTTTGATTTTCAAAAGGCTTTCGACTCGGTCTCCCACACAAAGTTGAAGACTAAACTCATTAGCTACGGAATATCAGGTGATTTGTTGGCATGGATCTTGGATTTTTTGAGTGCTCGAAAACAGCTTGTTCGAATTAGTGAGTGCTTATCTGCTCCGAGAGATGTTACCAGTGGTGTTCCTCAAGGAAGTGTCCTGGGCCCCATACTCTTTCTAATTTTTATTAACGATATTACGGATGGTGATGCTTTTGGACCGGTCTCTGTCAAGATGTTTGCAGACGACATAAAAATTTACTCAGCAACTCGGCCCACATCTTCTTCGGCTCCAGAAATACAGAGAGCAATTGATGAACTAGTTCTCTGGAGTGAAACATGGCAACTGAATCTGGCACTATCAAAGTGTTTTGTATGTCCCATTCACAGGCGAAGAAACGACAAAGGCTTCGAAATACCTAGATATCGAATTGGGACATACGAGCTTGAACCGACCGAGCAAGCAAGAGATCTGGGTGTACTAATTGATAAAAACCTTAATTTCAAAAAACATATTGAGAACATTATCCACTCTGCGTCGGTGAAACTCAGATTAATAAAACTATGCCTCCTGTCTAAAGATCCGTATCTGATGAAAAAAGCATTCACTACATACGTGCGACCATTGCTCGAATACTGCTCTCCAGTTTGGAGCCCTCGGCACAAGTACCTATTCGACGGCCTGGAGAAGGTTCAGAAAAGATTCACCCGAATGGTTCCAAATATCAGCCATCTACCATACTCGACCCGTCTCAGCTTTTTGGGATTGAAAACTCTAGAAGAGCGCAGACTTATCACTTATCGCAGACCTTTGTTTCTGCTACAGATCTTTAAATGGAATGGTGGATTATAGCCTGGTTGGACAATTTAAACGAGCAAATTATGAAAAAACAAGGGGCCATAGCTACAAACTGATGCCAGGTCAATATAGAACTGACGATGCCAGGTTTTTCATAACTGGACGCGTGGTCTCAGCATGGAATTCTTTGCCTCAGGATGTTGTTGGATCATCAAACTACAGTCGGTTCAGAAGCTTGATAAATCAGATGGATTTATCTAAGTTTTCAAGACTTTGAATTTTTCATGAAGCATTAGCAGATCTGGATGTCAAATGAATAGATTTTTGGAAGTATTTAGAGGGATTTTAAAGATTGCGGTGGAAGTTTCAACTTCACGGCATTATGTATAAGCGTTAAGAACAACAATTTGTCAGGTTTAACCGTTCCATAAATGCAAAATTTAAATATTTACAAGACTTAATATCTTATTCAATATGTTATACGCGAGCATACCTTGCTATTGTATGTTTCTAACATCTTAACAATTTACGATTTGCAACTGAGTATGTGTACATATTTCGTTTATTGGTTTTTTTTTGTTTCGTTTGTACTGTCCGAACGGTATTAGAGGCCGATAGGCCCTTCTGTTTGAGAATAAATAAATAAATAAATTAGGGCATAGCCGGGTCTAAAATTCCGTTCTGAGTCCGGGTTTTCAGAGCCAATACCCGGAAATTCCGAGTCTGGGTCCGGGAACTAGGTAGTAAGCTATAGTACATGTTCCTAGGTCCAGTCCAATTTGTGTGGCATAATTTTAATAACACTTTGTCTTGTTAATAAAAATAATATTCAACAACACCATTTTAAACAATAACAATTATTTTATTCATGTACTGGTGTCTACTGTCCAATCCAATCGAAAAATATCCTAATCTTTACTTATAAAAGAGTATACCAATTTAACTACGTTTCCCAATAGCTTTTATGAATAGAAGATATTCCGTCTTCTTTGATGACAAGCAGGATCGGTTGTCCATGCACTAAATGAAGTTATGGTACCACAGCTCAATGACGGAAGATTAGAATCTAAAGTTGATTTTTTAAGAACTGGATAGACGTTGGCCTTCTTAAAACACTCAGGAACATGACCAAGATTATTAGTAATTATTAAATTGTTGGTTTTACGATTTTGATAGTAAACGTGTAGCTGTAATTTCTTATTGCGCTCTGTTACTTGAACATTCCCAAAGACAATATTCCGTAGTACTTTTTCATCAATGCGGTAATTATCATGCATCTGTGCATGATAATAAAGTTGAATGGATGTGTCTAGTGAGTTTGATGTATTCACCTGACTGGCAGATAAATATTTCTTGTCTACAAACTTCTTCACTATGTCATCAACCAGCGTATTGGAGAAGTGGTTATTTATTAGTAGTGATTTTATTCTGTTAACTTCAAGGTGGAAGTCACTCTAATTTCCAGTAATCATGTAAGAATCTAAAGTTGATTTTTTAAGAACTGGATAGACGTTGGCTCTCTTAAAACACTCAGGAACATGACCGGTAGCAAGGGAGCAATTGAATAAACAAGTTAAGTAAGGGACCAGTAAGGAGTTTCTTTAGGAGCCACGTGGGGATTGGGTCTAGTTGACATTGTTTGTTCTGGAGAGAACCAATCAGCTTTATTGTCTCATTCAAGGTTGTAGGCTGCAACCCAGTTAAACTGACAGTCGGAGATACGAATGAGTAGGTAGGTGGGGGCAGTGTCGGTCATCTGGCGAATCACATGGTTTTTTTTAGAGGAAATTTGAAAAGACCTCGATGGAAGCACTTCCGTAGTTTCTTTGACTTTTGTAGAGCCTGTAGCCTTTCTAATTATCTTCCATCGCTCAGCAGGATTTCTTTCTTCAGATAGACGCTGTGTGTAGTAGGACCTTTGTTTGGCCCGAAGCAGCCGTAGATAGACGTTTGTGCACTGCCTTAGCTGACTGGAATTATTTTGTTTCCTTCTTGTCCTGAAAAGGTGTTGTCTCATTATATATAGGTAATATATGAAATTAAATGGGTTTATTCTTTTTGGAAAACATTCATACAGAGTTGGCTAAATGGTTTTTTGGTTTTTCAAGATTTTGTGGTTTTTTATGGAGCAAAATTTTGCTTGGTTTTTTAGTTTTTTTAATGGTTTTTCAGAGTTTATTAATAATGAAAAAAATATATCTTATTAGTAAAAGTCAACATGGATTTCCTCCTGGCTGCTCAACAGTTACTAACATCCCGGGATGTGCTGACCAGTGGAGTGAGGTGATATAGACAAGACAGTCGCTAGATGTCATATACTTGGATTTCACAAAACCATTTATGATTATGATTATGAATCCAAGAATGATTAAAGTGGCTTATGTTCTTCAAAAGAACTTCAAGACCAATGTAGTCATTAAGGAAAAGATTTTTGTAAACAGAAAAGTTTTTAGTGCTGTGTGGAAACTGGCTGAACTGGATGTAGAGGTGATGTGGTGAGGAAGTTTGTTCAACACTTCAGGCCCAATAACTCAGTATCTCATCTCAAACTCCTGCAGAAAGTAGCAGCCTATGGAGTTAAGGGGGACCTACTGAGCTGGCTTACTGATTTTTTAGACTCTAGATTTCAACGAGTTGAGGTGGGAAATTCCCTATCGAAAGATGTTTTAGTGCTCAGTGGGGTACCTCAAAGGAGTGTGCTAAGCCCTACTTTCTTTCTTTTGCTCATCAAGGACTTGCCAAGAATATTTACAGGTCCAGATATAGTTTGCAAATTATTTGCCAATGATGTCAAAATATATTGTGAGCCCTGTCCGTCTCTTGGGTCCTCAACTGTCGGCCGTCAGAATGCCCTTGATCTTGTTTCTGGATGGAGTGAAAGATGGCAACTGAAACCGGCGGCTCAAAAATGTTTGGTGTTCACAATCAATGACGGAGGAAAACCACCATCCTCGAGCGCGTACATTATTAACAACCATATACTGGATTCTGTTAGGACAATTCGTGATCTTGGTATTTAGGTAGATTCACATTTGAGATATGAACCTCATGTCAATATTATTATCCATAAAGCTGCTACAATATCTCGCCTGTTAAGATTTTCACTCGTGTGCACTGATTGGAGATTACTCAAACTGGCATTTTGTACTTTCGTCACACCTATACTGGAATATGGATCTCAGGTTTGGAACCCTCACTGCAGATACTTAATTGATAGGATTGAGAGGGTTCAAAACACATTCACTAGGTTTATCTCTTCAGTCTCTAGTCTCTCTTATAAAGATTGTCTCCAATTTCTTGATCTTCAATCTTTGGAAGAACAATGTTTAATCGCTGATCTAGTTTTTAGCTATAAATTAATAAATCATTTAGTTAATACTTTTATGTTATTGTCATTTGCTCCTTCCAATAACATCTCAATGCGTGGTCATTGTTATAAATTACGATTAAATAAATTTACATGTGATACTGTTAAATATTTCTATACTAACAGAATAGTTGCAGTTTTGAATTCTTTACCTGCCGATGTCGTGAATTGCTCTAATGTTTCATCATTTAAATTGTTATTGAAAGCTGTTAACTTAAATACTTACCTCCACTACACCTAGAGTTATTTTTTTTATTCTGCTATTCTCTTCCACCTCATTGATTTTTCATTGTCACTTCTCGAAGGTTTTTGTTTCTCTATATATTAAATTATTGTTTGTCTCTCTGTTTGTCTTTTATATAAATCTTAACTGCTGGTCTAATTTGAACAAAATTTGGCATATGGGTTAGTTCTCAAAGAGGTAAAAAGATAAGAAATGTTTCAAAAAAATTTGCTTTTTATTTAACTGCAAAAAATTGTATTGTTATTGCAAAAAAACGTCTCTGGACTACAGTGCCTATGTACAAACATGGAGGGTTATTGCGCAATAAAATTCAAAATTTTATTTTATTGCAAAAAAAACGTCTCTGGACTACAGTGCCTATGTACAAACATGGAGGGTTATTGCGCAATAAAATTCAAAATTTAATTTGCATAACAAAATTCAGAAAGGGTTTTAAGCAATTTTTAACAAATATGCCATTTTGTGACGTTTTAGGAGCAAAAAACTCAATATCGTAGCATGGATTGAAGCCATCCGGGGAGGGCAGGCCAAAAGTCACCCCTTCCTCTAAAAAATTGACAGAAAAATGGAAAAAAGATGGAGAGAAAAAATACCAGGGGTGGGAAAGTCAAATGTGGCCTTCCTGCTTTTGTAAAAAGAACTTAACAGGGAAGGGGTAAAAAAGACAAAGAGAGACACCAAAACAAAGAAAAAAGACAGTGAGATTGAAAGGAAAGAAACACTTAGAGAAAATCCAAATTGCAGTGTCAGCTGTTTATGAGAACTTCTTAATTCTACCACTACAATTTGAAACAGAAGCAGCTAGATTGATTTTGACTGAAATTCAAGTTAACTACATTATAGACCTCATCAAGTTAAGATTTATTATTATTTTTGGTAATGCTCATGGTGTGGGCTATTTGCTTTTAGCATTTTAACAGATAAATGGTACAAATTGGTCATTACTCCAAAACATTGCTATAGTGCATTTTTATTGGCTTTGTCTTGCACTTCTTCGAAGCAAAACTTTTCAACCTATGGATTTGTCCACTCCAAATTTTGGAATCAGCTGACCCTAGAAACAATAAAAAATTAGATTTTATGGTGACCAACTCAATGGAAGCACAGCAACTTTCTTTAATAGAGTGAACGACGAACTGCAAGAGACAGATTCAGATGAAAACATTGCATGAATTTTTCAAATACCACGAATTATGTTCTCAATAAATTTTTTTGTCACATTAACCTAAACCAATTTTAAATAATTAATTTAAACAAATAAAAACCATTTAAAAACAATTGAAAAACCATTTTTCCAAAAATTCAAGTTTTTGGTTTTTGGCCAACCCTGCATACATACATCAAGTAGACAATTCCATAGGAAAGGACCCGAGTAAGGAAAAGGTTCTTAACTGAAAAACTGGGAGAACAATTAGGAACTTGAAGATTGTGGACCTACTTTAGTGAGATTCTCAATCGGAGTGTAGTTTTACATTTTAAGTGGCAATTATTTTTTTTAAAATAGAAGCTCACATTTGAATAAACTATTAAAGTTTTTTCAGTTTAAACATTTTTTCAGCATTCTTCATAAAATTGTTTCTCGTTGGCAACTTCTCATGGTTTTAAAAGTTTAAAAAAATTTATTTAATTATTTTTTACTTATTTCGGTAAAACTTTGGTTCTTATCAAACCTATACCATTTTTAAGAGGCAATTAATCAGAGCTGCTAAAATGGACAGTTAATCTTTTCTACATGGCCTTATGTAATAAAATAGACATTTTTTGGTTTATAATGCAATTGCTAGTTGTGATTCTCTATTTCATATAAGAGTTTTTTAATGAGGTAAAATATTTTTATGATGCAGTGTTTCTGTCATGGTTCTCATCATCGAAAATTATGTGTCATCTCAACACACAAACACTGAGGGACCCAATCCAGGTTGTTTGGGCTATCTTAGGCTCTTGGCTTAAAGTTGTGTTCGACTTAACTAAGTTTACTATTTCTAGGTTACTAAAAAGGGCTTTGATAATTGAAAATGAATTCTATTTTATCACTTTACAACTTCTTGGTACATTTTATAAAAAATAATTAACGTGGCAATAAGTAATAAATAATGTTGTTCGCTATATTATCTACATACATAATTTCCTATGTTTGTATGTATGTACTAGCAGTGCCCGTAGCGGCTTCGCTCGCATGAAATTTGAGAATTTGAACCATGCATACATAGTAGAGTACTGCACGGATCAATTTTTTAGGTCTCGGCTCGGTTCGTCGACAACTTGGCCCAACCCGTTTCAAAAACCGAAATTCCTGGCCCGGCACTGCCCGTCTAATATGGGCCCGGCCCGTTTTTACAGGCCTAGAAGTTCTATATACTTGATGAAAAACTTCGGCCCGTCCCACCTTGACTTCACGTTTAGCCTGAACACCCTAAAATCACTAAAATGTCTATATACTTGGTTAAAAATCTCGGCCCGTCCCACCTTGATTTAAGGTTTGGGCAGGGCCGTATGAAGACCCTAAAATAACGGCTTGGCCCGTCCGTCCGGTGATAAACTGAACTCATTTACTTTTAACCGGCACACAACCTCAAAATACTATTTTTCACATCTGTAGCACTTACAGTTTTTGAGTAGCAGTTATTTTAAAATCAAATAACCTTTTTTCCACCTCACACTTGAGGTCCTGGAACTGGAAACCAAATTTTCAAAAAATGGTAAAACACGTATATCATTATTTCTGGAGTAGAAACCAAATACTAATTTTTACTCCTGTAGCATCTACTGTTTTCGAGTAGCAGTTACATGAAAAACCAAATAACCTTATTTTCCACCTCACATTTGAGGTCCTGAAAACCAAATTTTAAAAAAATGGTAAAACACGTATATCTTTATTTTTAGAATAGAAACTAAATACTAATTTTTACATCTGTGGTATTTACAGTTTTTGAGTAGCAGTTACTTTAAAAAACAAATAACCCTATTTTCCACCCCACAATTGAAGTCCTGGAAACCAAATTTTCAAAAAATGCTGAAACACGTATTTCATTATTTTTGGAGTAGAAACTAAATACTAATTTTCACTCCTGTAGCATTCACAGTTTTTGAGTAGCAGCTACTTTAAAAACCAAATAACCCAATTTTCCAACCCACATTTGAGATCCGGGAAACCGAATTTTCAAAAAATGGTGAAACACGTATCTTTTTATTTTTCAAAAAGAATCTATATACCAAATTTCAAAATCTTCTCATTTTTGGTTTTCGAGATATACATTGTTTTAGAAAAAAGTTTGTTTTCCAGTTTCTTTCCCTCAGGAGCAAAATTTTCAAAAATCCTTTCTTAGCGGATGTTTACGCTATAAAAGTAATATAAGTTCCAAATTTCACGTTCCTAGGATGAGGCGTTTGAGCTCGGCGTTGATTATCAGTCAGTCATCTGTCAGTCAGTCAGTCAGTCAGTCAGTCAGTCAGTCAGTCAGGACATGTTCTTTTATATATATAGATGTATGTATGTATGTATGTATGTATGTCAGCAATTTCGCATAATACGTCGGCTGCGGTAGTCAGCAATCAGCAGTTAATAAAATTAGTGCGCACAGGCATGTAATAAAAGTTATAACGCAATTGTACAATGCGTAAAATAATATATAAAGGGATTTAAAAAAATCCATAATTTTTGATGGGCTATCTCTGGTTGCTAATAATTAATAAGGGTTTCTTCATTACATTATTGTTCATAATGGTTTCTTATTTAGTAAATATCTGCGAAATTATTCGGGGTAGCACTG
Source organism: Erpobdella octoculata (assembly GCA_963978895.1). Classification (NCBI taxonomy): domain Eukaryota; kingdom Metazoa; phylum Annelida; class Clitellata; order Hirudinida; family Erpobdellidae; genus Erpobdella; species Erpobdella octoculata. The sequence goes on along the minus strand of OZ022238.1, from coordinate 33,982,656 downwards.
GTGACATAATGGTAGACCAGAATGTCAGCAGTTTAAAGCCTGGTTTTAAAAGTCAAACCGGTGACATCCCTAATATACCATACATACATGCACACACATATTTAAATCGTTTTAATATTTTTTTAATATTTGATGGATACCTAAAGCCAGTGGCATAGCTAGCATGGGTGACACCCGGGGTGGATATCAATGGTGTCACCTCTTGAAAACGGTTAAATTCAAAATTATGTAAAATGGCTAATATCAGTTGCTGTTAAATATTTGAAAATGGATCTAAATATGCTCTGAAGTTCATTACATTGTAATTGTACGTTCCTTACAGTTGAAGCTGTCACGGAAAACAGCTATTGTAGCTAGCAGTTTTTTAAAGGATATACACAGTTTATTATGAAAGTAATACGTATAATTTTATTGTGATGCGACTATCCATGGCAGCGCAGTAGAACTGGTCGGGAAATGACGCGGATTGTCATCGTCGGGGACTTTAACATAAGACTGGATCACAAAAAGGAACCTACCACAATAGCATTTATAAAATGTCTATCATCACATGGTTTCCCACCTCGGGTACATCAACCAACTCACGAACTCGGAGGTACTCTCGACGTCGTTGCCTCACGAAGATCTCTATTTGTCAAAAGCATGAACGTCATACCAGTCGACTTTTCCGATCATCGGCTTCTTCGCTGGGTGTCTGTTATTTCCCGCCCACCACCTGTCTACAAAACGATAGTCTCAAGGAAATGGTCTCAGTTGCATGTGGAAAAATTCGTCAAGTTAATCCACTTACAAAATTCTACAGACATTTGCGCTACAGATGATGTTGACGTTGATGTCTCTGCCACACAGCTTAACAGCGCAATTCTCAATGTGGTTGATCATTTGATCCCACTGAAAACGGCACGCATCCGTCTACGTCAATCGGACCCGTATGACGGAGAGTGCCGCGCCATGAAACGGCGGACTAGAGGGATGGAGAGAAAAGCTCTGAAAACACAATCGGCTTCTGATCGAGACAATTGGCATACGCATCAGAGAGCCTACAGATGATTCATACGGTCCAAGCGTAGCTCATACTGGGTGGAAACTTTTTTAAAGAACAGTAAATCGCCTCACCAAATGTGGCGTTCTCTCAATCATATCATGGGCAGAGGAAAAACTTCTTCTGCCCAGTCAATTAGCGTGGATAATTTTCTAAAACATTTCACCTCAAAGATAGACAAGATTCGTGTAGCGTCATCCAAAGCTCCAACCCCGCTGTTTTAAGCAATTGCAACGTCGGTGCTTTTGGAGAAATTTCAGCCCACAACCGAAGACGAAGTTAACCTCCTCATACTCGCCCTTCCAAACAAACAATGTCTGCTCGACCCCATACCAACTTGGCTCCCGAAGAAAATCTCCTCATTCATTGCACCTGTTTTGGTCAAACTCTTTAACAAGTCTCTCCTTTCTGGCAAGGTTCCTCTTATATACAAATCATCTTACGTCACTCCGTTGATAAAAAAATCTACCCTGGACCCCGCCGACGTTAATTCATATCGGCCTATTTCTAATTTCTGTTTTTTCAAAGCTATCAGAGCGGCTGGTACTCAGCAGAGTCTTAGCGCATCTAGAGCAGTACAATCTTCTTCCTCTTCATCAATCAGCTTATCGTCGTCACCATTCCACCGAAACCGCAGTGCTTCGTGTGTTTTCTGATATTCTGCAAGCCGCGGGCGACGGTGAGTTGTCGCTGCTTGACCTTTCAGCGGCCTTTGATACCGTTGACCATCACATATTACTGAAACGCCTCGAAGCGTCATTCGGTTTGAAGAGTGTCGTTCTTGAATGGCTCGGATCTTATTTGACCGGACGTTCTTTCTCAATACGCTCTGGCGCATCAGCGTCGGCGGTGACATCATTAACATGTGGAGTACCTCAGGGGTCTGTGCTGGGCCCACTGCTTTTTACATTATATACAGCTGAACTCGAGGAAGTCATCAGGGCGCATGGTCTCCAATGCCACATGTACGCCGACGACACACAAGTCTACGGCCGCTGTTAACCGGAGCACGCGGACTCTCTTGCCATGAAGGTATCAAGATGCGTAGACGCTGTCGACTGTTGGATGTTCAGCAGCCGTCTCCTGTTGAATTCCAACAAAACAGAAGTAATCTGGTGCTCGTCTTTCCGACGTTCGTCAACTCTCCCTACCAAGCCGGTTCGAATCTGCTCCGACCTGATCCCACCAGTAAGACGTGTTCGTAATCTGGGGATCTGGCTGGATTCAGATTGTTCTATGGCCAGTCACATCGACAACCAGTGATGGGTTTTAACTACTTTAAAAGTAGTTAACTACTCTATTTAACTACTCATAAAAAAGTAGTTATTAACTATTTCCTAACTACTTTTAACAGCAGTAGTTATTAACTACCTCTTAACTACTGCCTAGTAGTTAACTACTTTTTAACATTAACCAAAAAAACTTTTAACATTTGCAATTAAATACAAGTTAAATAAACCTGATTTTTCAAGCTCTTCGTTCATTTCATCTATGTATGCCAAAAAAATGTTTTGTTCAAAAAATTCAATTTAAATTTAGTTAACTACAGTAGTTAATAACTATTTTATAAAGTAGTTAACTACTAGTTGTTAACTAGTTTAACAAAAAGTAGTTATTAACTATTTCTTAACTACTGTAGAGTAGTTAATAACTAGTAGTTAATTATTTATAGTTAGTAACTACCCATCACTGTCGACAACACGACCCGTTCCTGCTATGCTTCTCTCAGACAGATTCGCAGTATCTCCTCTCATCTTTCAATTGACGCCCGGAGAATTCTCATAACCGCCTTGGTTCTTCCAAAGATTGATTACGGAAATTCAACTCTAGCAGGCCTTCCTTCTTGTCATCTGGATCGGCTTCAAACTCTCATCAACACAGCCGCCAAAATAATCTACAATGCTCGGAAATATGACCATGTCACCCCACTTCTCAAAGATCTCCACTGGCTTCGCATTCGGCAACGAATCGAGTACAAGATTTCCACAATAGTACACAAATCTCTGCACGGCCAAGCTCCTCCATACCTGTTTTTTGCTCATGTAGCCAATGTACCGGGTCGGCAGAGGCTCAGATCGGCATCCAGGGGCCTCCTCACTACACCGCCGGTTCATCGCACGACGCTCGACGGAAGATCCATCGACGTGATTGGCCTGAAATGTGGAACAAACTTCCTTTCCACATCATCTCTACATCCAGTTCAGCCAGTTTCCACACAGCACTAAAAACATTTCTGTTTACTAAATCTTTTCCCTATCGTCTACAGTGGTCTTGAAGTTCTTTTGAAGAACATACGCCACTTTAATAAAACTCGGATTCATTATCATTATCATTAAAGGATTTTTTTAACGATTTTTAGCTGTTAATGTAAGAATTTTTTTTCATTCACAGCCGGATGTCACCCTCAAATAAATGACGTCCTATGTGGCCCACCCCACCTCACCCTCTAGCTACGCCAATGTCTAAAGCCATCCATTTTGTGTCCATATATATATATACATATACATTGTCATATAATATGCGCTAAAACATAACGTGTAACAATATGCGTTCATTATGTATTCAGTGTCTAAAACATTTAAGTCTATAGTTTATCATTCTTCATTTATATTATTTTGAATTATTTTTTATTTTATTAAAGAAAATGTTAGCAGATCGTGCTCCTTTCAACAATCTAGTAGATGTCGGTTATGTTCCGATCTGGAAATGGTAAAATAATTTCTGTTATAATTTTCAATTAATTTTTTACTCAAATAATAGCCATAAAACTACTCCATCCTCTCACTATATTCCATTATTACTTCAGTTGAATTTTTTCTAAGATTGTTTATATTATGTTGAATTGTTGTGCTCTAAGCAAATATTGCGGAATAACAGAATAGGAAAAAATAGGTTTTTTTAAATCTTTATATTACATTCACCATGTATGCTTGTTTGATTGATTCCTTGTTAGAGCCGTGCAATGGTTCATTGAAGATAAAGATTTTGAGCAGCAAACCATCAATTAACTATTTCCTATATCTAGACAAGAATACATATGAAAATATCCTTGAAATCCTGGGTAGGGTTATGACAAAAAAATTCTTGATGAAACCACTTGCAATCGAGGAAAGTTTGTGTGTAATTGAAGAATATAAATTTCATTTTTGTTTTTTATCAAAAAAGTTCCCCCACCTCTAATGATGAAAAAAACTAACCCATAAAAACAAAGTTTTTATTATAAATCCTTTATATACGATCCTAGATTTTTATTTTATTTGAATTTTTGTTCTCTGCCTATTTTTCATCAAATTTGGTGTTTTTTGAAAAACTTAATTATACAATATCCGATCAAACTGAAATTTTGATAGATTCAATTGTCTCGCAGCCCAAGTCGATGTGCCAAATTTCAGCTCGATCGGATACTGGGAACTCGCTTATTTGCAGAAAATAAAACGAAAGCAAAAGTAAATTTACGCTGTTTGGACGACCCGGACCACCCCTAGCCACGCAGGCAGGCGGGGGGGGTCTTGTCAATGACCATCTAGTCTCGATTCACACAACAACTTTTTTTCGTTTTTGCCTGGTGGAAATCTGGGAGTTTCTTCCAGCTGATTTGAGGCCAACGTGAAGTGGTTTTGTAATGACGATATGCCTGACATAGTTCATATAAGAACTTGAAATCATCTCGCCATCCAGGGTTCTTGCCTGTGTTAACTTTATCTGTTGCAATAAGCCTGAAGAGAGACATAGTTTTCTATTAATAACCGATCTTTCCTCCACTCTTAACTTGCTTCTGGTAGAGTTCTTTATCTTCCATGCTTTTCCATTTTCCATTAACGTTGGTGACATCAAATAACCGAGAAAGTGTTGCAGCGAATTTATCAGACGGTTTCTTTTTGTTTTTGTGATATAGATCAATCAGAGTATCGAAATTCTTTCTGATGAATGCGCTGGATAATAGTGGAAAATCTAAAATTTCTCTCCAGAGCAATTCTATATCCGTAATCATAATCATAATCGATCCAGTCGCCGTTTCTCGCTGTTGAACAGTAAAGTGAAGTTTCCAAGAATTTTACATTTTGTTGGCATTCGAGTTAGATTGGTTAGCTTTTCAACTGATAGACTCTTTGGATCCCTTTTCTGTTTAGAAGAGGAGGGTAGATTCTTCTTCAATTTACAACTGTTTGACTTTACATTGTTGCTGGATTTTCTAAAAGACATTTTCTTGTGGTTTAAAAGTGATTATATGTTTTGCACTTGTGTTATGTTATAATTGTCGAGTTATTGACAAGCTAAGAATTTTTTTTATTATAAAATAACCTCAATAGTTTAAAATGAATACCAAAGTCAAATAGGAGATTGAAAGGAAAGAAACACTTAGAGAAAATCCAAATTGCAGTGTCAGCTGTTTATGAGAACTTAATTCTACCACTACAATTTGAAACAGAAGCGGCTAGATTGATTTTGTCTGAAATTCAAGTTAACTACATTAAAGACCTCGTCAAGTTAAGATTTATTATTATTTTTGGTAATGCTCATTGTGTGGGCTATTTGCTTGACCCAAGGTATACTGGGTGAAAAGTTAGCATTTTAACTGATAAATGGTACAAATTGGTCATTACTCCAAAACATTGCTATAGTGTATTTTTATTGGCTTTGTCTTGCACTTCTTCAAAGCGAAACTTTTCAACCTATGGATTTGTCCACTCCAAATTTTGGAATCAGCTGACCCTAGAAACAATAAAAAAGTAGATTTTATGGTGACCAATATACACCAACTCAATTGAAGCACAGCAACTTTCTTTAATAGAGTGAACGACGAACTGCAAGAGACGGATTCAGATGAAAACATTGCATGAATTTTTGCCAATGTTCTATGTTATTGTCTCAATAAATTTTTTTGTCACATTAACCTAAACCAATTTTAAATAATTATTTAAAAAAAATAAAAACCATTTAAAAACAATTGAAAAACCATTTTTCCAAAAAATTCAAGTTTTTGGTTTTTGGCCCACGATCTAAAAACAACCAGATAAAATTATAGAAATAAATAATAAAAAATAAACCATACAGCTAATATAAAACAAATGAAAACAGCTGACAGGAATGTCCTTAAAAGCAGTCTAAAAAATAATATAAAAATTCAGTTTAAAATTAAAACCAAATAGACTCTGCGATGGTTGAAGAACAGAAAATGAAGAGGTGGGGGAACTATTTTCAATTTTTTAAAATTTAATGTTGTTATTGTCATCTGCATACAATTGTTCCTCGAATGTAAGTGGTTTCAGTTTCATTACGAAAAAAAAAATTTTATTACCCTAATCCTGGGTTTCTAGCTATTCTAAATTCAAGGATATTTTTAGCAACTCTTCTCTGACAATGTCACTTCTGAATCATTTGCTCCAGTGCTGTCAATTGCTGCATTCATAACATAGCAGACCTAAAAATTTTAGTAGAATTATGGGTTTTTATTTCTAATGTCTTATATTTTCTGAATTCTTTTTAGATTGTTCTCTAAACAAAGTAAATTGAATTGCAGTAAAATTAATTTGTCCATAGATGGGAGGTCCATGGGCTTATCTTTATCAGATATGCTGATTTGGGAGATAATTTTTGTTTTTTGCAGTGTTATTCCTATATTAATAAAAAGGAATAAAATCATTTTTTGATTATTTGTAACGAAAATGCAGAATGCTGTAATGCACCTGGTTCATTTACATGTTAGTTAGAATTTTTAAAATTCTTATATTCATATTTTAAATTTTTAGCAGAGTGAACCAAAATGTAAGATCTCAGGATTTGTGAAGAATGTTAGTTGTTTATCTACAGATAAAAAAGAAGAGAGACTTTTAAGGTTTTATTATTTTTTATTGTTATTATTATCAAAGCTTTTTAACTAGTCAGTCACAAAATGGATTTAGCAAATAATGAGCTACAGTTTTTGAAAAGGTTAAGTCTTCAGTTTTTGGCAAAAGACTAAGAAGCTAAGATTAGATCACTCTATGCATCTATTATTAATTTATGTAATCACATTTTATATTTTCGAATTTCAGTTGTCCACGATTTGGAGAAAGACACTTCTGGATACTACAGTGTTTCTCTATTCTAATAGGAGCAACTTCCTATGTAGTTGTCATTTGGAGACAAAATAGGTTGAGCAGACTACTCATTGAAAAAGTTACTAGGCAAATAGCTTCTGGAATTTAAAATTTGTTGTCATCCACGTATTATTTTTGCATTTTGTTTGTGATGTGAAATTTTTTAAAAGCTGATGACTATGAAACTCAGTGACTTTTTACTAGAGCATATATGAAGATTGGAATAAACAAATTGTTCTCCTTGTTCTTTAAGGTTTTGCAGTTTTCCATTTAATATTTCCCTCTATTTAATAAAACTAATAAATAAGCTCTTAAATGTTTCACTCTAGAAATAATGACATTAATTTAAAAGCCTCACAATTGATCCTTACATTTATTGATAGGTTCTGAGACTATAAATATGTGATATATAAATTATTAGCTGGGTTACCCGGCGTTGCCCGGGGCTGTTAGAGGTGTTTTATTGTTTTTTTTCTTTTGCTCCCGTTTCTTTCACTGCTTGCTCTCCCACTCCCAGCTGCTTTCCCCTTCCCGGTCGCTTTCCCGGACTTTTTTACGCTTTCCCGCTCCAGCTTGCTCTCCTTCTCCTGCTCGCTCTTTTCGCTCGAAGTCGCTTTTCCGTTCCTCTATTAAATTTCAGAGCCTTCCCAATGTGGCTTAGATGGGCTGTAGCGGAATGCTGTGCACAGTCATCAAGGTTGATCTGTTCTCTCGTTAACACTTTTTGTTGTTTGGTTTGCTCGTTTAGTTACATCTGAACTTCCTCAATTTTAATTAGTATTCTTTAATGTATTGGTTCCACTCTGCAAGTGTGATTTTCTGCAAAGGATTATTTTGATTGAATGAAGCCGATAGCTCTCACTGAAAAAAAATAACGAATTTATTAGTTAATGCTGCAATAATGTTAAAAAACCACTCGTATATCTCAACAGGTTATTTTTATTTTAAATACTCGTAAGATTATAAATGCTTACAATAGATTTATTAGACACTGTTCAACAGCTGCTTTTCGAAAAATCCCTAGTCTTACTTTTAGAGTTCTAAGTTTTTAAGTGTCATGTCTGCAGAAAGGCCAGAAAGCATATAACGCTACATGTGGCATGTTAATAAATGTTGACCCGTGGCTTTGAAAAACGTGATATAAAACACAGATTGAAATAAAACATGAAGTAATAATAATATTAAAAACCTTCTTGTTATGTCAAAATGTCAAAGCAATTGACCCAGAATTTTTGGAGATCATCGATTTGGAACAGTCGAAGAGTAACACTATTTAATAAGTCGTCAGGAAGACCATTAGATAATTGTGTGACACTTTAAATTATTGCTTAATAGTGGATAGTTACTGAGATATAGCCGTTGACGTAAGGAGTATTTTTCTCAATTTTACTATATAACATATCAGTGCAATTCGCGTCTTTTCCTGACGACTTATTAAATATTAAACTTAGGGGTTTGGTAAAGATTTTTAGATGTTAATTAAACGACCATTAGATGATTGTGTGACACTTTAAATTATTGCTTAATAGTGGATAGTTACTGAGATATAGCCGTTGACGTAAGGAGTATTTTTCTCAATTTTACTATATAACATATCAGTGCAATTCGCGTCTTTTCCTGACGACTTATTAAATATTAAACTTAGGGGTTTGGTAAAGATTTTTAGATGTTAATTAAACGACCATTAGATGATTGTGTGACACTTTAAATTATTGCTTAATAGTGGATAGTTACTGAGATATAGCCGTTGACGTAAGGAGTATTTTTCTCAATTCTACTATATAACATATCAGTACAATTCACGTCTTTTCCTGACGACTTATTAAATATTAAACTTAGGGGTTTGGTAATGATTTTTAGATGGTAATTAAAAGACCATTAGATGATTGTGTGACACTTTAAATTATTGCTTAATAGTGGATAGTTACTGAGATATAGCGCTTCACGTAATCGCTATAGAATGCTCTGTGTATGCCATCCGCCGTGCGCCTCAGGCTATCTATTGTTTACGTTTAGAACCAACTCGATTTCTTCGGAATTTCTGTGGGTGTATTGAATTTGAGTGCATATTATAACTTAATAGACCTGTATCTTTTATTACCGATGTTTTTTTTTTATTAAAGTGAATTTTGTTTCCGAGTCTGCTAGCTTCACTCTACCTAATCCCATACTAATCGAGTCTGCCAGCTTAACTCCAGTGATAGCAAGCTCATCAGTTTAGGAAACCATGATGAACAATATTGGATAAGAAACAATTGAAGTCAGAAGCCTTGAACGATAAATATGAACAATGAATTTAAATTTATTTTTCCAATCTGGAACTCCTTTTTGTAATTGTAAAACCAAAAATGTTAGAGCATAATGATAATCTTATAATTAATCACGTGCAATGCAACAAACAAAACAAATTAAAAGACACAGTAAATCATGATTTTAAAACTAAAAGCAAATTACTGAGTAAAGGTTCCCTTTGACGGCCCGTGCCGAAAAATAATCGTATTATTTTTATTTTGTCACAATAACATAAAAAAATAAATTTAATACCAATTTTAATTTAAAAAAAAAACATTTATCGTAATTTGAGAGACTTTGAAAACGTAAGTAGTACCCTTTCAAGCCCTATTTACATCGTAGTTGTGAGTGGTGAGGTACGAGATGATCGTATGAATGAAATGAATAAAAAATAAATAAAATTAGTTTATAATAAAATTTTATTTATAAAACAAACTATCAGTTGTAAATAAAAATTCCATTAAAATTTTAAAACTCACCGCCCGGTAACTCGGGACGGTTTGCAAGAAGTAAGAAAATTGGAAATTATTAAACTAAGTTAACTTCTTTAAATAAACGAAATTTCAAATTTTTAATAAAGAAAAACTAAAAAATAAATGTCAAAAAAAGTAGTTTATTCGAAGCAACGTCGAAATTTGAATATTTGTAAGCGAACATTGTGTATTTGCGTCGTTTAAACTTTTCCTTCAAATCCTTCGTTTAAACTTTTCCTTAAAACTCAAACGTACATAAATTATAATTACATTATTTATTTTTTTATATGACATTTTCCCATTTTAAATAAATTACTTATACTAATTATCATAATTTTTAAACTAGTGTTTACTTTTAATCGTGTTTATAGTTAATTATAGCCGAGAATTATGTATTAACCTTTACCAATGTTAGAGCATAATGATAATCTTATAATTAATCACGTGCAATGCAACAAACAAAACAAATTAAAAGACACAGTAAATCATGATTTTAAAACTAAAAGCAAATTACCATATAGCTTTGCCACTTACTTTTGAATGGGAGATATGAACAATGAATTTCTAATTTGATTTAATTTGTTAAGTCTGGAACTCTTTTTGTGAAGGACAAAATATGTATATATTGTATATATAGTAATATAGTCTAAGAAATTATACTAAAAACTAATTATGACGCAGAAGTTGGCTGCGCAGCTGGATCCCCGAACTATGGTGCAAAAAAAATTTTGCATTGGGGTTGTGCTATAGATCGTTAGAAAGGTATTTAAGAAAGAAATATAATGGTGTAAAAATAAATTTAATATTGCAAAAAATAAAAAAGTTATAAGCGAAAAACCGTCGCCGTCCCTATGTAAATGTAGGGAGAGGATTTTTCACTTGCGTTTGGGGCCATGTAGATCAAAATTTTCGACTCATTGGGCTTGTAACTTAATGCATTAAAAAGACAAATATATTAGCTAAACACAGAAACTAATTTTTTGAAAATAGTCCAACAAATACAAAAGTTATGAAGCAAAATATAGATCAGGGTATGTTTTCCGTATCTAAATTCTAAATGTATGGAGATAACCTTCTTTAGGTGCTATTTTTGGCAAATCTGGTCCATTTTTAAAAATTGAAACAAGTCTGAATAGAACTTGTTAATTCCAATCCTATGTTAAAAACAAAATAGATTTATTATGTTTAAGTTAAAATTTATACGAATTTTAAAAATCTAACTTTTAACGCGCACGACACAGCAAATGGTTATTAGGCTGAGTTAAATATTTTTAATAAAATAATCTCCGCCTGGGGGCGGAGCTGAATATTCAACAACGGCAGGATCTTCGGTATTGCTTAGAATGCTATCTGTATTTAAAAAATAATTTTTTTTGGAAATCTAAATATCAAATTATAAACCACCGATAGCAGAGCTATATTTTCGGAAAAAAGAGCTCGGGGCCCGATGAAATCAAAATAAAGGTATCCGGCGACATTAAACAACATCCAAATTTATTTAATAGCAGCACTTGACGCACGCTTCGCGCGCGAAGCGTGTGAGATTTTATATATTAATAGTAAAGGTAGTCGCACTCAAATCGCACTATAAGCTCCAAAACATCACCAATGCGCTATTATAGTAATAACTTTACGCACGCTTCGCAAGCGAAGAGTGTGACTATTTTAGGCAGTAGCTGATGATTTTTTTACTTGAACACGTTTTAGAATGGTCTTCTCTTTGATTGGATGATTTTAGAAAATCTGCTTTCAAAAAAACCTTTAATGGGTGATATTGGAAAAAAACGGCCTACAAAAACCCATATTTATTGGGTGATAGTGAAATAGCCGCCTACGAAAAAAACCTATATTGGATGTTTTTGGAAATAACAGCCTACGAAAAACACAATATTTATTGAATGGTATCGGAAAAACAGCCTACGAAAAAAACTGTAACGGCTAATATAAAAAAAAAATCCTACGAAAAAAAACTTTTATTGGGCAATATTGGATAAACATCCTACGAAAAAACACAACCTTTAATGGCTGATAATGAAAAAAACCGCGTACAAAAAAACGGCTCACAATTAAATGCAAACTATATAATTCAATTTTGCACACTATAAAAATATTCGATGCACGCTATAAAAATAATTTTAGCACACTACAAAATTAATTTTTGCATACTATAAAAATAATTTTTGCACACTATATTTTGCACACTACAAAATTAATTTTTGCACACTATAAAAATAATTTTTGCACACAATAAAAATAATTTTTGCACACTATGAAATTAATTTTTGCACACTATAAAAATAATTTTTGCACACTATAAAAAAAGTTTTTGCACACTATAATTTCAGTTTTTCCACACTATATTTTGCACACTATAAAATTTTTTTAACCACTATAACTCTAATTTTGCATACTTATTTTGCTCACTATAAAATAACTTTTTGAAACCAATGTAATTGGGAAACATGTTTTATGGTATGCATTTCAAATAGAAAATTTATTTTTTAAAGAAATTAAAGATTGTAGCAAATGATTTCATGCTATGTTGTTGTATGAGATTGAAATGCTTAAAAAACCTCAAAATCTATTGCACCAATAGAGCTTTTGTTGCTTTGGCTGGGCGACCTCTTTTCCTTTTGATTCCAATTGTGATGTTTTTTGCTGCAGGTTGTGGGACTGCCAGCTTCAGTCGAATAGCTAAACCAACAATGTGTTTGCAAAGAATTTTTTTGAAGAATGCAGGGCAGTTGCATTCTCCGTTCAGCCAGTCATTTTGATCTTTTGGTAAAATTGTGGTCCAAGAACAAAAAGCATTGATTTTAAACTCATCAAAAGTCTCACACTTGTTAATTTCATTAGAGCTTTCTGTCAATTCTTTTGCAGCAATGTTGTACACAACTCCATTCTCAGTTGATTTCGGCTTTATGGTTTTTTTCATCTTTGCCCACTGGTAAGAGCTAGTCCACAGTTCCAAGTCAATTTCTGGAAAAGCTTTGAATTCCTTAATTCTCGATTTATAATTTTGGGACCATTTTTCAATCCATTCAATCAGTCCAACAGTAAATCGTGATAATGAAACTCTTTCTCTCAAAGAATCTTTATCTATCATAACTCTGTTGAATGCTTCGAGAGCATTGTTTGTGCTTGTTGTAAGTTTGTTGGCACCTTCAAACCAATTCTTATTTGAATTAAGCCATTCAGCAGAGAAGTATTTGGTAAATTCTTCGTGTACTTTCCACTTTTTCATAAATAAACTTGATGCCTTTTCATAAACTTCTGATGATTGACTGAGTTGCAATGAATCAATGTCAGTCAAAATTTCTTGTCTGTCTTCTTTTGGAATCAATGATTCCACTTTTTTCAGAACATTTTTCTTCATGTGAGCCCAGCACATAATCACCAATGATTCTTCACCAAACACAGTTCTGAAAGAGTTTTGGATGCATTTTGCTGCATCAGAAATTAATACATTAATTATAGTTCGCAAATATTAATTATAGTTAGCAAATATTAATTATAGTTAGCAAATATTAATTATAGTTAGTTAATATTAATTACAGTTTGCATTTTTAATTACAGTTTGTATTTATTAATTATAGTTTGAATTTATTAATTAAAGTTTGCATTTATTAATTATAGTTTGCATTTATTAATTATAGTTTGCATTTATTAATTATAGTTTGCATTTATTAGTTATAGTTTGCATTTATTAATTATAGTTTGCATTTATTAATTATAGTTTGCATTTATTAGTTATAGTTTGCATTTATTAATTATAGTTTGCATTTTATAGTGTGCAAAATATTAAAATAGTGTGCATTTAAATTGAAGCGCAAAAAAACTCAACCTTCAATCCTTCAATGGCTGATATTGGGAAAACCCGCGGTGATTTATTTATTTTCAACTTGTTTATATTGAGTTATGACGTATGCTCAAAATATATCCGCAATGCGTCGAACTTTCCAATAATAGGAATAATATTAGCAAATTAGTTAATTTTCGTAAATAATAATATTATTAATAATTACAATAACAGGAATAATAATTGCAAAATAGTAAAATGTCCTTAATAATAATTTCCTTAAATGTATCCGCAAAGCGTCGAACTTTCCAATAATAGGAATAATATTAGCAAATTAGTTAATTTTCGTAAATAATAATATTATTAATAATTAAAATAAGAGGAATAATAATTGCAAAATAGTAAAATATCGTTAATATTAATTTCATTAAATATATCCTCAAAGCGTCGAACTTTCCAATAATAGGAATAATATTAGGAAATTAGTTAATTTTCGTAAATAATAATATTATTAATAATTACAATAACAGGAATATTAATTGCAAAATAGTAAAATGTCCTTAATAATAATTTCATTAAATGTATCTACAAAGCGTCGAACTTTCCAATAATAGGAATAATAATAGCAAATTAGTTAATTTTCGTAAATAATAATTAAAATAAAAGGAATAATAATTGCAAAATAGTAAAATATCGTTAATATTAATTTCATTAAATATATCCGCAAAGCGTAGAACTTTCCAATAATAGAAATAATATTTGCAAAATAGCTAATCTTCGTTAATAATAATAATTAAAATAAGAGGAATAATAATTGCAAAATAGTAAATTGTCGTTAATAATAATTTACAACTTGTTTAAAATTGGGGAAAACCCGCCGACTACTACTTCGGTGATTTAGAAAACTGCTGGAATGCCCTTCAGCAGTGTATGAGTTATGTGACACAAACCTTCGTTCCAGTTCGTACTGTATTGAGCTCACGAGGACGACGAAGGAAAATCTCCAATAGAATAAAACGTCTAATTATTCTTCTGGAAAATCTGGAAGCATACTAAAGAGAATAAAGATAAAATCAAATACATGGAGTTTTCAAAATTATGTATTAAAGCAGTAAAAAGAGAACAATATGACATTGAGAAGGGTCTTGTTTTATCTGGTAACGTTGGTGCTTTCTACAAATATATTCTCCTTGAATTCTAAAATTACTGGGATAGAAACAAGTGATGGCACGATTGTTACAGATCCGGCTAAAATGTCAAATGTCTTCAACGACTATTTTGCAACCGTTTTTACAAAAGACGATGGAAGTAATCCACCTCTGGTGCAGAGGTCTCCCAATCTCCTGGAAGAAGTTACGTTCACTCCTGATGTTGTTTTTTCAACCCTCAGAAGTCTTCGAATGACAAAATCTTGTAGCCCAGATGGTATACCGAATATATTGCTTAAACGCTGCGCCCAAAACTTGACTATTCCACTCTGTCATATTTTTGAAATGTCTCTCAAAACACGAAGATTGCCTGAAATATGGAGAACTGCATACATCACACCAATTCACAAAAAGGACCTACAAGTGTTGTCTCAAACCACAGACCAATCTCTCTCACGTGTACATGCTGCCGCGTTATGGAAAAGATTGTTAGCAAAAGCATCTTGGCCCACCTCTCTACTCATGGTCTTATTTCTCCACATCAGCACGGTTTCCTGAGACAGAGATCAACTTGTACGAACCTTCTGGAGTGTGTACATGACTGGATTATGGGGTTACTGGATGGTAGTCGAGTGGACATTGTTTATTTTGATTTTCTAAAGGCTTTCGACTCGGTCTCCCACCCAAAGTTGAAGACTAAACTCATTAGCTACGGAATATCAGGTGATTTGTTGGCATGGATCTTGGATTTTTTGGGTGTCACGACAAAACGTTCACAGACAAAATGTTCAACGACAAAATGTTCCCGACAAAACGTTCACGACACAACGTTCACGACAAAATGTTCACGACAAAATGTTCACAGACAAAATGTTCACAGACAAAATGTTCACAGACAAAATGTTCAACGACAAAATGTTCACGACAAAACGTTCACGACACAACGTTCACGACAAAATGTTCACGACAAAATGTTCACAGACAACATGTTCACAGACAAAATGTTCAACGACAAAATGTTCACGACAAAACGTTCACGACACAACGTTCACGACAAAATGTTCACGATTGCAACTTTTAAATTTAGTTTAGTTTTAAATGATAAAATATTTTGTGTTTCACAAAATGAGCGCAAATAAAACGTTAACAATAGTAAATGCAATGTTAATTTCCTCTTTGATACCCCTAACTCAAACGGCAACCAGATGAGTATGGATCGGAGGACTGTAAACTGTTTCAGCAAGAAAGAAAAAAAACAGATGAAATGAGATAGCTATAATATGAAAATACAATTGGTTACTAATTTGAGATCGTTTGAATTTTCAATTTCAATTAAGCAAACGACGTAAATAAGGTTTGATGGCTGTATTCTAAAGATTAAAAAGTTAAGGGTATCCAAGAGAAAATTAACCAACCCGCATTAACTAGTTAATAAATGGAACGATGATAAAAGGGTCAAAATATGAAATCTTTATTAACTCCGATTAAATAGAAAAAGAAATGCAATTAGTTATTAATTGAGATTCATTTGATGTTTCAATTTTAATTAAGTGAACGACAGAAAGAAGCCTTGATCGTTGTAGCCTAGCGATTAAGAAGTTATCGGCTTCCAAGAGCAATATAGCCTCTTTTAATTAGCTAATTAACGTAACGGTGACTTTGGTAAAGCAGCATGCAGCTACTTGCGTTTTTCAACTAGAATTGAAAATACATCTCCAGTCTCTAGCAATTAAAAACTAAAAAGTTAGGGTATCCAAAAGCAATTTAACCGGCATTAACTAGTTAATAAATGGAACGATGATAAAAAGGATCAAAATATGGATGAAAAAGAAAAAAGCCAAATAGCTATAACTCCATACAATTATTTATTAATTGAAGATCATTTGATGTTGCCAATACGTATTAGTTTCATGCTGTCATGCACATATACTTTGCTTAGGTAAATAAAATGGTGAATAGACACATCACAAAAAATGACTTAATAATTAGTTTGCAAGCGATCTTGTCATAATAAAACAAAATTTTTATTTTTCAGTGTGAACATTTTGTCGTGAACGTTGTGTCGTGAACGTTTTGTCATGAACGTTTTGTCGTTGAACATTTTGTCTGTGAACATTTTGTCTGTGAACATTTTGTGCGTGAACATTTTTCGTGAACGTTTTGTCGTGAACGTTTTGTCGTGAACATTTTGTCGTTGAACATTTTGTCGTTGAACATTTTGTCTGTGAACGTTTTGTCGGTGATCATTTTGTCGTGAACATTTTGTCGTGAACGTTGTGTCGTGAACGTTTTGTCGGGAACATTTTGTCGTTGAACATTTTATCTGTGAACGTTTTGTCGTGGAACCGATTTTTTGAGTGCTCGAAAACAGCTTGTTCGAATTGGTGAGTGCTTATCTGCTCCGAGAGATGTTACCAGTGGTGTCCCTCAAGGAAGTGTCCTGGGCCCCATACTCTTTCTAATTTTTATTAACGATATTACGGATGGTGATGCTTTTGGACCGGTCTCTGTCAAGATGTTTGCAGACGACATAAAAATTTACTCAGCAACTCAGCCCACATCTTCTTCGGCTCCAGAAATACAGAGAGCAATTGATGAACTAGTTCTCTGTAGTGAAACATGGCAACTGAATCTGGCACTATCAAAGTGTTTTGTATGTCCCGTTCACAGGCGAAGAAACGACAAAGGCTTCGAAATACCTAGATATCGAATTGGGACTGTGACGGTTGTCTCCATCGTCGATTGTAATTTCTTTTGTGAATAACTTTATTGCGCGGACTAGGCGGAGAGCGCGATGAAAAACGCCGACTAGAGAGGTAGCGTCGGTTCGCTTATTAATCAAACTTGCTCGTTTTTGGTGTGCTTTTAGTTCTAGCGTCTTTCCTATTAAGTTGTCGATAATAATTTTTAGTACGTTGTATAGATATTGTGTAGTCCTTTATTTGTACCTAATTTTATCGATTTCAGATGAGTATTAAATAAGTTGTAGCGTTTTTTTTTTATTTTTTTTTATTTTAGTTTAACGTCCTTATACATGGTATTTTTAGACGGGAAAAAAAATTATAAAAATAATAATAATAAAAATAATAATAAATAAATAAAATTAAAACAAATAAAAATAGAGATATTGTCCTTTTAAGAAAGGGAAAAGAAAAATGTTAGAAAATATATCTAGAAAATTCTTTATATTCTTCTTTTCCCTTCTTTTCCTTTGTCGTGTCATTTTCGCCTTAATCCCGGGATCAGGGAAGATGACTTCTTTCGGAACACTTCTGGTCGGTTGATGAATGCTGGACTGCTTCGTAGAGGGAGTCAGGTCATCTTTATCGGTTTTCATTGGGGTGTTCCAAGGGGAAGGCATCAATCACACCCCTCCCAATGATTTCCTTTGGATTTCCATTCTTCCAATCTTTGAAGAGTCCAGGTCCTCATCGTGGCTTCATCCGGATCATTTTTTCCTGTGTTGGAAGGTTCAATTCAAGGTAGCTTGTTGAACTGCATCGTAGCGGGGCTCAGGTCGTCTTTATCGGTCGTCATCGGTCCATTATAGGGCTGGCATAAATCACGTCCCTCCGATTATTTCCTTCCGATTTCCAGTCGTCCACGCTTTGAAGAGCTCGTGTGTGTTGGAACCTGTTGTAAAGTGACGTTGGGTTCTTTCGATCATGATTGTCGTGTCATCCTCGGTTGTCATTGGAGAAGGAGAAGAGGCAGAAACCTAATCAGCTGACTCCTTGGGATTCATTTCTCCCATGATTGATTGAACCCAGCGTCGTCGTTGAATGTTCGGTTGCATCGTGGCGGAAACCAGGTTGTCTTGAGTCGTCCATGGAGAAGGGTTGGGCACCCTCACAACCCCAATCCGCAGAGTACCTTCGACTTCCAGTCTTCTTCACTTGATGAATCTTGAGTCGTCATAGGAGGAGGGGCTGGGCATGAATCAAGCTTCACTCCGCTGGCTACTTTCAGATTTTGGATCTTCCACGCTTTGAAGAATCTTCTCTGCGTTGAAGAGCCCATGTTGGTCTGACGTGATGATGGACTGCTTCTCTCCGGGCGACTGTACTTCTGTATCCGTCATTGGAAAGGGCATGGGTAGCGAAGCCAAGCCTCAGACCGTTGGTTGACTTCAGATTCCAGAATTCGCGCTTGAAGGGTCCATGACATCTTCGTGAACTACTGTTCTCCGTTGCACTGTGTCGTTTAGCTGCATCGCCGCGAGCATCGGGTAACTTTAGTCGTCATTGGAAAGGAGTGATAATCTTCCCCAGGCATCTTCAGTCTCCAAGAGTTACCTTGATTTTCGCGTAGAAGATCCTGGGTTGAAGGGCAAGCTCCAATCTTCTGAGTACCTTCGGAAACCTTCAGCAGCGCGACGAAACAACACAACAACTCTTTCGAAAACGAACCGTATTATAAAAACACACAGATAAACATCTACTAAAAACAACTGGGAGCGACGATAATACGTCGACCAATGCGCCCTACTGCAATTGCAAAGGAACGCACGGCTTACGCACCATCGTCGCTCCCGCACGGCGAACGAACTGAACTCGACCCGACCAAGTTGTAGCGTTTTTTTTTTTTTTTTATTATAGTTTAACGTCCTTATACATGATATTTTTAGACGGGAAAAAAACATAAAATAAAATAATGAATAAATAATAATAAAATAAAATGATGTCCATTTAAGAGAGTTAGAAGAAAAATCAGAAAATGTATCTAAAAAATTCTTTATCTTCTTCTTCTTTCCCTCTTGCGCTGGTTTTTCATCATTGTTGCTATACTCCAACTGATTCCTTAATCCCGGAGTCAGGGAGAATAGCTTCTGCAGAGCTCAATGTCGCAATTTCTCGGTTGGGTTCGTCTCCTCTTTGGTTGACTAAATCGGACAGCACCTGTAAAATCTTTTGGATCATGGTAATTAGTTCGAGTATCGAACTTGGTTCGGGTGTTTTTTCAATAGTTTTCTTTCTTATCTTTTCCGTCGTTTTGGTAATGTGATGAATCTCTTTTTGAATTTCAAGTGTTTTTTCAGTCGATTCGGCCTCTGTGGATTTTTTCTCTCCGCTTTCCAGGACTTCTGAGTAGGATTTCTTTCCTGTTGCACTTTTAACATTTTCCTTGGCTTTTTGCCACTTGGGGCATTCCTTGCTGCCTGTCCTGTGGTCCAGAGTCTTGCAGCTGGCACACATATTTTTTGTTTGTTCTTGGCAGCTCTTTAGGTCATGTTCCCCGGCACACCTAGGGCAGGAGGTTTTGGCCCTGCAGTACTTGGCCACATGGCCAAATTGGTTGCAGTTGTAGCATCTAACCGGGTACTCCTTTAACCGAAAATTCAGAAAGGAAAATCTTACATATTTCGGCGGTGTCTGGTCCGGTTCAAAAGTAAGAATAACCGCTGTGGTTTCCTAAAACCTTCCGTCAATTCTTTTCTTTATTTGCACTGCTGCGGTACATCCGGACTTTTCAATAATTACTTCCAATGTGATTTCCAGCGGAACACCGGTAACTATCATTTTGGTTTTATTTAAAAGTTTTTTAAAAACCCTAACCTGGTATCCTCCAAGTTCCTGCAGAGTTTCCAATTTTTCTTTCTCTGTTTTCGAAACTATGACTCGTATCTTTTTGCCTTTGCCGGTAATCACTGGCTGACGGTTCAGGAGTCTTGTTAGGTTGCCTTCAATTTTGAAAGGATCTATCTTTGTTATGTCCGTCATGATCACAAATTCGATCATATCATCGAGTTGGTCCACCGCTGGTTGTTGTTGCTTTTCTTGGGTTTCTTGTTGGCTGAGAACCTTTGGGACTGACGTTGATTTTCTCAGGTCGGCTAGGATGCTAGAGACGAAAGTTTCATTTATGATTTTCAGCCTCTCTTCGGATATTACATTTCTGACGGCAGGGATTGGCGGTTGCTCTGCAGAGGTTTTCCTCTGGGGAGGAGTGGATTCCTCACTGTCGGAGGCCTGTGCCTGTGCCCAAGCTTCTTCGATAATGTTTCTCGAAGGCTGGTTAAACTTTGACTTCTTTTTCGGCCCCATCAGACCGGCGACACTTCACAACACGTGCAGGAGAGCGATAAAACAAATTCGGAGAGCTGGCAACAACATCAACGCGAACGAAAAAAAAGTCCAAGTTGTAGCGTGAAATGTAACATATTTTAAGCACACTTTCTTGTAAATTTGTTGAGTGCTGACGTAAGCGCTTTCGTTCTGCGTTGTGATTGGCTCTTTAAGTAATTATCATAATTCCTTTTGACTAAGTGTCGTTTCTAGCCATTTGTATCGTTGACTAGCCATTTGTATCGTTGACTAGCCATTTGTATCGTTGACTAGCCATTTGTATCGTTGACTAACCATTTGTAATACACTACGCGACTCATTATACAAATCATTCGATCACCCAAACTCAATCATTCTGGGAGATTTTAATGCTTACTCGGTAGTATTTGGTGCAAGCGTTCCGATAAGAAGGGACAACTTATCGAGGAACTGATGGATCGATATGGCTTAGTTGGTCTAAATCATGGAGTTGGCACCCACATGACTCCACGTGGACAGACAACGCCCATCGATCTATCTATGTGTTCATCTGGTTTGTCCAAAAGAGCTTCGTGGTCGATCCTAGGGGAGTCCTTTGGGAGTGATCATTTCCCGATTGTTATCAAGTTCGACGGTAGAGCTAATCGGGAAAGAGTCACTAGAGAGTCGTGGAATCTGGAAAAAGCAAACTGGGACGAGTACCGGCGTGTCACCAAAATTGCGCTGGAAAAACTCCCACCATTTGCTAGGTGCCAGGATGCCTGGAAGGCAATGTCGGAAGCGCTACATGAGGCAGCTTCCATATCTATCCCGCTGAAACGGCGTGGGAGAGAAGGCTTGCAACCTGTACCGTGGTGGAATAAAACGATCGCTGCGGTCATAAAGGCTCGAAATCGTGCGTGGAACGCCCTTTAACGTGGGTATTCGCAAGATAAACTCGAGGCCTACAGACAGTTGAAAAAAGAGGCACAGGCCGAAGTGAGAGATGCTAAAATAAACCACTGGCGTAGGTTCTGCTCCAGTCTGAACTCACACTCCAAGTTGGAGATATGTGGAAGACAGTTAAAAGTATTAACGGTACTCAGTCTGGATTCAGCGTTCCGGCGTTGAAAAATGGCAGAGAAACCGTTTTTACCGATAAAGGCAAAGCCGATATGATTGCTCAGACAATCAGCTGGAATGCTTCCGACGCAAATCTGTTGCCCGAGTTTGTAGACCTTAAAGCCGCGGATAAAGAGAGAATCCATTATGCTCTCGAGGCTAGTGTGCTGGAAAATGATGACGTGCATGGTTTGAATGCCGACATCACACGGAAAGAGTTGGAGGAGGCCTTGCTTAAGTGCTCAAAAGGCAAAAGCCCGGGACCAGACGGTATTTGCTATGAAATGTTGAAGGAAATCGGCAGTAGTGGGTTGAATAAACTACTGGAGTTTATCAACCTTTCGTGGGCGAAAGGAGAGGTACCAGACATGTGGAGAGAATCTACGGTCGTTTCTCTACTCAAGCCCGGGAAAGATCCGTCGGATCCAAACTCCTACCGACCAATTTCTTTAACATCGGCTTTGTGCAAATTGGCAGAACGAATCATAGCAAATCGCCTAAGGAGTTTTATCAAAAAAAGGAATTGAGTGGATGGCCAGACCTGACCATCCATCTAAGTTGGCGCTGTTCACTGACTCGTACAGTTCTGTACTTGCTCTTAAAAACAGCGATAACGCTAACAAATCCCCATTAGTTGCTTCAACCTTAGCGTTAATCGACTCGATTAAGCGTGAAGCTAGAGAAGTAATAGTGATCTGGGTTCCCAGTCACGTGGGCATTACTGGTAACGAAGCTGCTGATCGACTTGCTAAAAGTGTGATCAAGCATGCAGAAGTCGAACTTGTGATCGAGAGAGAACTAGTAGACTTCAAGAGGGCCATCAGGAAAGAGATAATGCGTGAGTGGCAAAAAAGATGGGATGAGGAATCCCATAGCCGCCATTACTGGTCTATTGAGTCGAAAGTCTCTCAAAAAATCAAGTTCGCCACAACGCCCCGGTGCAAGGAAGTTGCCATTACCAGACTCCGTCTAGGTAAATGTCGACTGAACCATTACTTAAAAATTTTGGACTTGCATGATACGGGTTTGTGCGAAACTTGCAGGAGTCCGGAAACTGTTGAACACTGGATGCTCAACTGCAGGGCAACAGGTCATCCTAGAGCCAAGATGAGAAGAATCTGCAGACGGTTCAAGCAAGAACCCACCCTGCCAGTCGTCTTAAAGTCTCCACGATGCCAGGACATCATCTACTCCTGGATCAAGGATCACAACATCGCGTTGTGATCAACGACCGGCCATCCAGCTTAATCCGGGATTGAGGATGACAGCAGGACGGCAATCCAGGAACGGTTATAGTAGGAAGAGGAAAAAGGAAGAAAAAGAATATTCTAGATTCATATTCTACTGAATTTTTCCTCTTCCTAAAGTGTTATTATTTAGCAATTTTCTGGCTCTTCTTATTTCCTTTTCTTTTTCCCTTTTTTTTCCTCCCCACCCCTACCCTTCCCTCCCATTCCCCATGTCTAAAAATACTATGTATAAGGACATTAAACTATCATAAGAAAAAAAAATTTGTATCGTAGCTAATGTAAAACATTTAGTATATCAAATTATAAAACGAATGATCTGTTTGGAAAAGGAGTTTAGTTTAATAATATTACTTCGTTGCGGTGATTTTGATGTATATTGCCTTTGTAAACTTTTGTGTGTCAAACGGTCACGTGGGGCTAGTCAAACGGTCACGTGGGGTTAGTCAAACGGTCACGTGGAATTAAGGCTGCATTCGGATTGGTGGTTTTTGTGGATTGAAATTGACACGGATGCTAGGCTATATAAGGAAATTTTGCGTTTGGAATTTTAGTTCTCTTTTTCGTGCGATTTTGAGAGGTGAAGCTCTGTCCGATTAGTTTCGTTTGTGTTATATTAATAAACTTTAAACCTTGTTTAGTCTCGAATCAGTTGTTTCGTCGTCAGGCATCAATACCCGAGCAGAATCCCGTCACATTTGGTGTCAGAAGTGGGATCGGGTCATCGTTTTTGTTCAAAACTGTTGCGAATCGTGTCGATAAAGTTGAACCGAATATTTTAGTGAACAATATTCGACAAACCGAATATTATAGTGAACGATATTTAACGAACCGATTATTTTATCGAACGAACCGATTATTTATCGAACGAACCGAACATTTTATTCGACGAACTGAATATTAAGTACAAATCGAACATTTCGAATAAAAGTTGAAGTTAGACACGACTTGTTACGTTAACATGGACAAATTTGATGCAGAGAAACAAGCTGAAATAAAAAGAATTCCGACTGAACGTCTGATTATCAAACTCAAGGCAGCAGGAAAATCTGAAGAAGAAGTAGAAAACCTGACAAGACCACAATTATTAAATTTATGGGCCGAAATGTTATCAAAAGGAAAAATTGAAGCAGAATCGCGTAGTGTCACTCCAACCGAAGAATTTATGACAGAAGCATCAAAGTTTGAACAATGGAGGATTTCACAAGAGCTGAAGATAAGAGAACAAGAATCACTTTGTTTGCAAAAGAAAGACGAAGAAGAACTAAGACTCAAAGAAGAAAAACTAAGACTCAAAAAAAAAGAACTCGAAAGACTACGAAAGAAAGACGAAGAAGAACTTGAAAGACAACGAAGGAAAGACGAAGAAGAACTAAGACTCAAGGAAGAAGAACTCGAAAGACAACGAAGGAAAGACGAAGAAGAACTAAGAGTCAAGGAAGGAGAACTCGAAAGAAAACGAAGGAAAGATGATGAAGAGTTAAAATTTAAAGAACAAGAACTGAGAATTAGAGAATTAGAACTATCAAGATGGCAACAGAAGACTGAGAAGACAGACATTTCCGCGAAAAAGAGTTAGAATTACAGGAAGAGAATGTACTGCTTCGACAAAAGAGAGATGAAACTAGAGCTGCTGAAAAGGATTCGTTAGTATTCAAAATTAAGATGTAAGGTGATGCAATGAAAAATGTAATGAGGAAATTGCCTGATGATCCGAGTGAGATTCCGAGCTTCTTCGAACATTTAGAAAATTGTTTTGTTATATATGAAGTTGATACAGTTTTAAAAGTAAAACTGCTCCAAATGTGTCTTAATGACAAAGCAAAGTCTTTGATTTCGAGATTGTCATATGAAGATTTGGATGATTATGAAACCGTAAAACAATTTTTGTTAGATGAATTTAGAATAAGTCCGATAAAGCTGCGTGAACATTTCTACACTATAAAGAAACAAGCTAATGAAACTTATCAACTATTTGCTTCAAAGCTAAGAAATTCGTTAATGTATTATCTCCAAAGCCGGAACATAAAGAATGAATTCGACAAACTAGTAAACTTATTGGTGGCTGATCGTATGAAGGAATTATTACCACGTGGGTGTTTGAACTACATTCTATCTCAAGAACAGGAAGGATGGTTGAGTTTTGATCAGCTTGCCAAATCAGCCGACAACTTTACGGCCTCTCACGAAAGAGATGAATTTACAAGAAAAGAACCCAAACCAAGAACAGAGTACAGTTACCCAAGAAACGCTAACCGACCGGTTCGACAAATGATGGAGAGAGCAATCGATCACAGGCCGATTTGTCAAACATTGGACAAGGCAAAAGATGAAGCAATGAAAAGGGGTCTCTGCTTTACCTGCCAAGGTCGAGGACATTTGGCAAAGAATTGTCCAAACAGAAATGCTGCCAAGATATCATCATGTTCAGTTATTAGTCAAGCAAATAGAAACGTAATCGAACCATCGAATGATAATCAAGAACATTGCGTGAAGGCAAACGAAATTTTCAAAAGATCTTTTGTCCAAGTGAAAATAGAGGGTCTGGAACCGCAATCAGCACTTATTGATGGAGGAGCGGAAATCTGCTGCATCCACACCAATCTCGTCGAACCATTAGATGTGCCGGTACAAAAACAAATTGCTATATCAGGGTTCAAGGGTAAATCAACAGTGGTAGACGTGGTATGTTTGAAAATAAAGCCGGGTGATGAAGACGAAAACCGTTTAGTAAACATTAGTCCTATGGTCAAGGTATGGTTTGCTGTGGTGCCGGACTTGAATGAAATGGTTATCTTAACACCTTCGGTAGTGGAACTTCTTGACAGTATGAAGACCTACAATGTTCTCTCAAGTGAATCAACAGTAATTTCAAATAAAGTTGAGAACGAAGACCAGAGTAACAGTGAGCAGAAATTCTGTGAGGTCGCTGCAATAGTGGATGTGAACAAGGAGTCTACCGACATCAAGACCGCGCTGATTAAAAAAGGTGAATAGGACGGCCGACGTGAGTGAACTGATAGCTGAACAAAAAAATTGCCCATCTCTTCTAAAGTACTGGGAGCTAGCAGAAAGGATCAAAAAGGGTTTTTACATTGAAGATGGCCTATTTCACCACAAGGAAACTTTATGGGGTCATAAGATCGTACTGCTTACCTGAAACAAGAATTGCAGTAGTTCTTGAAATGGGGCATGACGCTCCATTTGCAGGTCACATGGCATTTAGTTCGACAAAATACAGAATAAAGCTTAACTTTTGGTTCCCAGAAATGGATAAAAAAATCAAAGCTTAATGCCAGACTTGTCCTATCTGTCAGTTACGAGCGCCATCAAAAGTTTCACAGAGAGTTCCGATTACACCAATGTCGAGGGATGATGATTTGCCATTTTCTCATCTGATCATGGACTGTATTGGACCATTATTTCCAGAAGGAGATCCGGTTAAAAGCAAGCCTGATTACAATTATGCATTGGTTGTGGTGGACAAGTTTTCTAGGTGGCCCATGGCTTATCCCCTAAAGTCACTAAAGGCGAAGACAGTGTGCGATGCTCTTTTACAGTTGTTTATGAATTTTTCGATACCAAAAGTAATAAGCTCAGATTGTGGAACCAATTTCACCAGTCAACTGACTCAAGAATTTTTGAAAAGTTTTGGTTGCAGTCCTAGATTCAATACACCAGGACATCCCGAAGCAGCTGGTTTGGTAGAACGGTGCAATCAGAGTTTGAAGACGATTATTTACAAACTAGTGCAAGAGAATCTAAAATCCTTTGTTTCTGCTACAGATCTTTAAATGGAATGGTGGATTATAACCTTGTTGGACAATTTAAACGAGCAAATTATAAAAAAACAAGGGGCCATAGCTACAAACTGATGCCAGGTCAATATAGAACTGACGATGCCAGGTTTTTTATAACGGGACGCGTGGTCTCAGCATGGAATTCTTTGCCTCAGGATGTTGTTGGATCATCAAACTACAGTCGGTTCAGAAGCTTGATAAATTAGATGGATTTATCTAAGTTTTCAAGACTTTGAATTTTTCATGAAGCATTAGCAGATCTGGATGTCAAATGAACAGATTTTTGGAAGTATTTAGAGGGATTTTGAAGATTGCGGTGGAAGTTTCAACTTCACGGCATTATGTATAAGCGTTAAGAACAACAATTTGTGAGGTTTAACCGTTCCATAAATGCAAAATTTAAATATTTACAAGATTTAATATCTTATTCAATATGTTATACGCGAGCATACCTTGCTATTGTATGTTTCTAACATCTTAACAATTTACGATTTGCAACTGAGTATGTGTACATATTTCGTTTATTGGTTTTTTTTTGTTTCGTTTGTACTGTCCGAACGGTATTAGAGGCCGATAGGCCCTTCTGTTTTAGAATAAATAAATAAATATAAATAAATAAATATATATTTATTTTCAACTTGTTTATATTCAGCGATGACGTACAATGCATTATATATATCCGCAAAACGTTAAACTTTTGCGGCTAATAACTTTTTATTTAAACATTTTAACAAAAAAGTGCCCTAACAAACCGTATTCAGCGTCTCATAATCTATTAACGTGAGTTTTTTCAGACCTGCAGATGCTAATCGGGTGACATAATACATACATATTACATCATTGCGCTTTTATATTTACCAGCACTTGACGCACGCTTCTCGCGCGAAGCGTGTGAGTTTTTACATATTAATAGTAAAGGTAGTCGCACTCAAATAGCACTCTAAGCTCAAAAACAACAGCGATGCGCCATAGTAATAACTTTACGAACGCATAGCAAGCGAAGCGTGTTACTATTTTAGCCAGTCGCAGATGATTTTTTAATTGAAAACGTTTTGGAATGGTCTTATCTTTGATTTGATGAATTTTGAAAACTACCTACGAAAAAAAACCTTTAATGGGCGATATTGGAAAAAAGAGCCTACGAAAAAACCACATTTATTGTGTGCTAGTGAAAAACCCGACTACGAAAAACAATATTTATTGGATGGTATCGGGAAAAACAGCCTACGAAAAAAACAAAATTTTTTCGATTAATGAAAAAACCGCCTACAAAAAAACCCAACCTTCAATGGTTGATATTGGGAAAACCCGCCGATGTACTACTTCGGTGATTTATTTATTTTCAACTTGTTTATACTGAGTTAGTTAAGACCATATATATAGAATAGATATATCGGAGATGAGCAGGTTTTGAGTGAGATGCCAAGATGGCCTCCGAAAAAGCGATTTAGAGTCTTTTGGATCCATGAATATTCATTATTTGTATTAATCTATTTTTGATACGACACCGGAGACTAAACTCCGGTTTGTAAGAAACAGAAACGTCGATTTCTTATAGCTAAAAGTAGTTGATATGAGCTTTATTTTAATTTAACGCGATATCCGACATAAAAAATATACAATTCTAATTTACCGATAACACAGGCGACGTTAAATAGACCATCGAACTAGAGACTACGCAAATAAAATTCAATGTCAACTGAAATTTTTATAAAAAAAAATTTGTTAATTTTTATAAAGTTAAAAATTTATTTTGTACATAAAAAATTCTTTTTTTTCTATTAAAAAAATACTTGATTAAGTTACTATACGGTTGTAACTCTCAGTTCTTCGTTTCCGATCTCCGGTCTGCGAATATACAAACAGCCTCGGAAACTTCCACTTGCATATTAATTAGTGTGCTATATATAGAACAGCACTGGCTATGTTAATTCTGCACTAGTCGTCAATGGAAATACCAATCACGTGCTTAGTGTATTTTTGAAATGTTTACACTGCGCTCAACTGCTCTGCACTAAATTTTTTCTCCGAAACACTTGTCATTAAAGTTAAAGTTCACTAAAACTTGGGTTTTTAAATTTTGCAGACGACTCAAAACTATGTTCGAGGGTCCCCAACAAAGAAGCCAAAGTATGGCTAAGAAATGAGTTATCTTGAACTTCTACTCATCTACTGAATCTACTATCTACTCTCTACTCTAATGGTTTACTGTTACTGTTTAAGCCACTAAGCTGACAGCCAAGCTACTGAAAAATCTCTGCTTAAGGGTCACTTTCAACTTTTGAAGATAATTATATCCATAAACTTTTTCTTAAAATTATTTTTTTGGGTATGGACTCTAGTCTATATACACCATTGATATATACTATCAATGATATACACAGTATTCTAGATGAGGTTTGACCATAATCAATCCAGTACCACTAGTAAACGCTTGAACCTTGCTTAGTTAAGTAGTTTTTTTTAAATCCATCAACAGCTTCAAAATAATGCTTTGAAAGATTGGATTTCAACTTTATTTTGTAGTGGTTGTCACACTGAACCACTTTAAACCATGTTATGTTAAATTTCATTCTGTAGCTATTCTATCTAAACCACTTGAAATCTTGTTATGCTATATTCTTGTTTTAAGCTAAACACATCTATAACCTGTTTAACACAGTAATAGTTATTTAAAGTTTTACTTTGAAATGAATCGATTTAGAAATGTTCCTAATTTCAAAGAAATTCTGAAGACATAGACAATGAAGCACTGCTTTATATTTCCTTGTCATAATTTTCAAAATGAAGATAGAAACAATATAACATTTATAAAACAACTTATACCACTCTCCTAAATACTTGATATGTAAACATGACAAATATGAGAAACTTTTAAATGACTATAAAAATGAGAACCCAATAAAAAACATTGCACAAAAAACAGTAAAGATTCAAAACAAAGTTATTACACTAATAGAACTTATGCAATACTTGATATATATATATACACCACTCTCCTAAATACTTGATATGTAAGCATGACAAATATGACAAACTTTTAAATGACTATAAAAATGAGAACCCAATAAAAAAATTGCACAAAAAACAGTAAAGAACCAAAGAAAGTTATTACACTAATAGAACAACTTATGCAATATTGGATATATATATATATACATATATATATATATACATATATATATATATATATATATATATATATATATATATATATATATATATATATATATATATATATATATATATATATATATATATATATATATATATATATATATATATATATACATTCATGAAAAACATACGTAACTTTCAAATGACTATGGAATTTAGAATTTTTTTTGAAACCAGTAAAGAACAAACATGCAAATAAAACCAATAATAGAACACTAATAGAACAATATTTTGTTTGCACAAAAAACAATAAAGAACACTAAAAGAAAAACAAAATGCTGCATCACTTTTTAAAATGAGTTTTTCCAAGTCCAATATTTCTATTTACACATTCAGACAAGTTATGACGAGCAGGTGCAAGCAGGCGTCTCCTTGGCATGCTGTAATCGTGAAGATTATCGCGAAGAATTGCCAATTTTCTGGGACGGCCTGGTTCCCCTGGAGCACTTCCTCGCAACACTTTTCTTCGGCGAGCCAAGGCAGTTGATTGAATAGAAATTGTACTGCATTTCGCTGAGGCGTTGCCACCTCCACAATATTTTCCCAGTGTGTGCAGTACACTCGCAGCAGCATTCGCAGTTGCCACTGTTTTTAAAGTTTTTATGGCAGAGCAAACAGCTGGAAAAAATTGCTCTCTGTTTCTTTTTCCATGACTGAAAATGCGTTCCTCACACATCCTGTAGAATTCTTTTACAGCACTTTCATATTGCTCATCTGGAATTTGAAGGCCTGCAGATTCAAGGTTTGAGTTCTCATGATCTGGGATTGAGTTCTCATGATCTGGGATTGAGTTTTCACAATTAGAGAATGTATCAGGGGCTCCACGATGCAAGCTATCTAGCCATCCATCAACAGGTCGATGTCCACAGGCAACCACAAACATTAATTCCCTAAGATCACTAGCATGGTAATTGTGACCAGCATGTGGTTGCATGGACAAGACATAGTAGATGTGCTTGCACATTTTGCCTGTACAGCCAGCAAAACATGTGCAGATGAATGTTGCTAGATTAACCACATAGCTTTCATTTTTATGTGGTTGAGACGATGAAACCTCAAAAAAATCTTTTGAGGTTTGGGTAATAAGTTGGCCTTCATATTTTGGGAACCTTGCAGGTGGTCTCTGGAGACGATTTGAAGAAAAATCAAGAAGCCTTCTTTCGTAATAAGATGAAAACTTCCTGCTTACAAACTGAAGCATTTGAACCAGATTGAATGCTCTAGTTCGATGGAATATCTAAAAAAAGATACTTTTATAAAAAATGACAATAATTTTTTTGCTGTTTTTGGTTAACTATAACGACTAGATGCAAATAATATAAAAAAATTATGCTTACTGAAACTGAACCAGTAAATTGAAATAACAACATAAACATTAGCTTTAAAAGCATAGAAATTATGCGGCATGAATAAAAAAATTAACAGAAAATAAACTAATAAGCATTTCTTAACAAATATATTATAGTTACATCTACAGTCAAAAACTTGAGCACATTAAATGCAAGAAATTAACCTGGTCCTTAAGAATGCGCATGGACGCTTCAACATAATTGTTTGTGTTGTTTCCTCTCAGTTTTTTTCCACTTCTGAATGACGAACACCATCTCATTCTCCTTTCCCATAGATTTATCACATACTCAAGGAAGTTCAAATATTTGTTGACAAGTTGATCAACTCGCAGCTGTTCAAACCTAACAATTGACAAAAAATTGTGATTAATTTATTTAAATTGTTATAATAACCATAATAGTAAAGTTTTGCACTATGATAAATTTTAAAAACTTCAGAGCAGTGACTGATAAATAAATATAATTATACTAGTGGGGTACCCAGTGTTGCCCGGGGTTTTTAAAGGTTTTTCTAATGCTTGTCTCTCTCGCTCCCGCTTCTTTCCCCGCTCCTGGTCGCTTTCAACGTTTGTATGTATGTATGTATGTATGTATGTATGTATGTATGTATGTATGTATGTATATATTGCATTTCAACAATATCTATATGGTAATATTGTTTGTACTGTCAAGGCTGTTTAAAACTAATAATTAAACTGGATAATTGTTTTCTTTACTTTATAAGTAGTTCAGCCTCTGTTCCTGCAAACATTAATTTTTTTGTCCATGCAAAAAGAATTGGTCGATCTGAACGTTCAATTTTGTGAGAGCTAAGCAACAGCCATCGCCAAACTGCTTGCAAAATGTGAAACTGACAAAGATACTGCTCACACCTGGAAATTGAAATGATTTTACTATATGTTTTTCTTACCTTTATTAATACAATAAAGCAGAAAAAACCTACCAAATCTTACTCCCCATAATTAATTTCTGTTAGAAATGATTTATTAAACAAATTAAACAAAGTGATATAACACTTACTGTGGCCAAGCATTCATAAGTGCTGCTTGTTCAGAGGTGCTATCGTCTGTCATAACAAACTCTGGCCCAACACTTTTACCACGATTATAAAAACTGTCTTCTGGCAAGACTTTCTTCATTAGTGTGAACAAACTAGTCAAAATTTCTTTACTCTCAGAAGGTGTAATCCCTACAGCCAAAGGCAATGCTAAAAGCAAAAACAAGCAAATCATTGTCATGCAACAGTAGCTTAATATTTATCTATAACATACTACTTGTGTTTTTTATAAAAAACTAGGATGAATCTAAAGGTACCTCCAGCTTTGCTGTGCGTCATCAGAAGAAAGATTCGAAAGCCATCACGGTCCATGCCACCAGACGAATCAACAAACATGAGTTCTCCAGATTCTTTAATATATTTATGAACTCTTTTCATAAATGGTGTACATATTGCAAGAACTTTAGAACTCTGACAATCTTCTGATGCCACGCATACTTCACCAAACTCATCATTTATCTTTTCAACAAATTCATTAAGTCTGTCATTATTTCCATGTTCTCCATATTCTTTTTTAAACAGTTTTGTGAAAACATAATGACAGTGACGGTAGTCTGGACAGATGGATCGATCTGCCAGCTTTACTTCGAGTTGATCTTCATCAGCCAGATTGTCTTCAATTTCCATTTTTATATATTCTAACGCAGTGCTGGGGCTATGACCATCATGAAACAAACTCTCGAGTTTTGAATCCACTTCCAGTAGGACCCTTTGATGCCTTAAGACATCAGCAGCAAAAAGAGGATGATTGTGGGCCCACAGGAGAGTTATTTCACAGGGATATTGTGAGTCATAAACAATTGTTCGTGGTCGTTTCTGAGGAGGTCGTATCTTGACTCTCAAGCTGGTATTACACCCGGTGTGTCTACGAACCCCTAACTTACCATTTCTAACATTATGTATACAATGCATTGTTCGGTTCAACAGAAGCTTTTTTCCAGAACACTTTTGGCTGTTTCGAATATTAAACTGCACTCTGCTCTTTTTATGAAATTCAGTCAACCAGGTATCAAATTCATTTTCATCTTTCAAGTTGACATGGAATGTGGATTCAAATGACAACCCTTCATGACTGTTAAATGAAATGACTTTATATTGGAACTGAGCTTCGGTTGGAAGGACCTGAATAGATAAAAACTTAACATTCAAGTTCTATTGTTTCAAGTTATGATTAATTTCAATATCGATGAGCAAGAATAAATATACAGCACTTTACCATTTTTTATAAGATAAAAAACTTGCACATCTATTGTCTCTTGCTATTTACCCTGACCTAAGGTCAAGAAAGAAAGGCAAAGAGGGAAAATGGTAAGGAGATAGTTATGTTGTGCATTTAACTATAACATGGCTGTTAATTTTGCCAGCCATACCAGTTTTCTAGGCCCTATTGTTGCTACTTACCTTTGAAAGTGGTTCTGGGAAGTCCACTTGTTTGATCTGAGCTTGCAGTTGCTCACTTGTACCACCAGCTGCTTCTGACTGATGTGCCTGTAATATTGTTTATCATTGGTATCAACATTGTTAGTTGAGCTTGAAGACAAATTATTTCAATTATTTCTATTAATTTTGTTACTACTTACCTTTGAAAGTGGTTCTGGGAAGTCCACTTGTTTGATCTGAGCTTGCAGTTGCTCACTTGTACCACCAGCTGCTTCTGACTGGTGTGCCTGTAATATTGTTTATCACTGGTATCAGCATTTTTAGTTGAGCTTAATGACAAATTATATCAATAGGTGTCATAGGCTTGTTGTTATTGTTGATACTTACTTTTGAAAGTGGTTCTGGGGAAAGAGTAGCAGCTGACACTTCAAAGTTAGGATCAACTTCTGGCTGACATGGCTGTGCAATATTGTGTATTATAAAATTAATTGTTGAGAGTATTTGACGCAAGAAACTTATCAGCATTGGAACAGATATAATAACAATTATAATAACCGAAACACAAACCAACGGCTTTTTCTTTAACAGCTTCAATCGAAGACGATTTCGCACGTTTTTATTAATACTATTCATTTTTTTAATCGAAGGCGAAGCAATGAAAAACAAAACCGAAACCACTCAAACAAAATTTTTTGGCGGGTTTCGGGAAGCTCAGTCTAATATATAGCACACTCTAATTAGTATGCATGTGGAAGCGTTCACGACTTAAATTAGGTGAAACTTTCACTCAGTCTATATATAGCACACTAATTAATATGCAATTGGAAGTTTCCGAGGCTGTTTGTATATTCGCCTCCGGTCTACTAGGCTGCCTCGCTAAAAGCCTTCCTAAACAACAGGCGGGCCGATATATCTATTCTATATATATGGTTAAGACGTATGCTCAAAATATATCCTCAAAACGTCGAACTTTCCAATAATAGAAATAATATTAGTAAATTAGTTAATTTTCGTAAATAATAATATTATTAATAATTACAATAAGAAGAATAATAATTGCAAAATAGTAAAATGTAGTTAATAATAATTTTATTAATTGTATCCGCAAAGCGTCGAACTTTCCAATAATAGGAATAATATTAGCAAGTTAGTTAATTTTCGTAAATAATAATATTAATAATAAATAAAATAAGAAGAATAATAATTGCAAAATAGTAAAATGTCGTTAATAATAATTTTATTAAATATATCCGCAAAACGTCGAACTTTCCAATAATAGAAATAATATTAGCAAAATAGTTAATCTTCGTTAATAATAATATTATTAATAATTAAAATAAGAGGAATAATAATTGCAAAATAGTAAAATTTCGTTAATAATAATTTCATTAAATATATCCGCAAAGTGTCGAACTTTCCAATAATAGGAATAATATTAGCAAATTAGTTAATTTTCGTTATTAATAATATTATTAATAATTAAAATAAGAATAAGAATAATTGCAAAATAGTAAATTGTCGTTAATAATAATTTTATTAAATATATCCGCAAAACGTCGAACTTTCCAATAATAGGAATAATATTAGCAAAATAGTTAATCTTCGTTGATAATAATAATTAAAATATGAGGAATAATAATTGCGAAATAGTAAATTGTCGTTAATAATAATTTACAACTTGTTTAAAATTGGGAAAATCCCGCCGACTACTACCTCGGTGATTTATTTATTTTCAACTTGTTTATATTCAGCGATGACGTACGATGCATTATATATATCCGCAAAGCGTTAAACTTTCGCGGCTAATAACTTTTTATTTAAACATTTTAACAAAAAAGTGCCCTAAGAAACCTTGTTCAGCGTCTCATAATCTATCAACGTGAGTTTTTTCGGACCTGCAGATGCTAATCGGGTGACATAATACATAATACATCATTACGCTTTTATAGTAGGGAACCAGCAATTGACGCACGCTTCGCGCGCGAAGCGTGTGAGTTTTTACATATTAATAGTAATGGTAGTCCCACTCAAATAGCACTCTAAGCACAAAAACAACACCAATGCGATAATATAGTAATAACCTTACGCACGCTTTGCAAGCGAAGCGTGTGACTAAAATAGTTAGTAGCAGATGATTTTTTACTTGGAAACGTTTAGGAATGGTTTTCTATTTGATTGGATGATTTAGGAAAAAATGCCTACGTCAAAAAAACCTTTAATGGGCGATTTGGAAAAAACAGCCTACGAATAAAAATATGTTAAATGGGTAATAGTGAAAAAACCGCCTATGAAAAACACTATTAATTTGATGGTATCGGAAAAACTGCCTACGAAAAAAACAACATTTATTGGGTGATAATGAAAAAAAGCTAGTGAAAAAAAAGCCTAAGAAACAACCCAACGTTTAATGGCTGATAATGAAAAAAACCCAATCTTCAATGGCTGATATTGGGAAAACCTGCCGATGTACTACTTCGGTGATTTATTTATTTTCAACTTGTTTATAATGAGTTATGACGTATGCTCAAAATATATTCGCAAAGCGTTAAACTTTCGCGGCTAATAACTTTTTATTTAATATATTAATATATTTTATATAATGTATTAAAATAAATAATGTCGTTAATAATAATTTCATTAAATATATCCACAAAGCGTCGAACTTTCCAATAATAGGAATATTATTAGCAGATTAGTTAATTTTCGTAAATAATAATATTATTAATAATTAAAATAAGAAGAATAATAATTGCAAAATAGTAAAATGTCGTTAATAATAATTTCATTAAATGTATCCGCAAAGCGTCGAACTTTCCAATAATCGGAATAATATTGGCAAAATAGTTATTCTTCGTTAATAATAATAATTAAAATAAAAGGAATAATAATTGCTTAATAGTAAATTGTCGTTAATAATAATTTACAACTTGTTTAAAATTGGGAAAACCCCGCCGACTACTACTTCGGTGATTTAATTATTTTCAACTTGTTTATATTCAGCGATGACGTACGATGCATTATATATATCCGCAAAGCGTAGAACTTTCGCGGCTAATAACTTTTTATTTAAACATTTTACCAAAAAAGTGTCCTAACAAACCGTGTTCAGCGTCTCATAATCTATCAACGTGAGTTTTTTCAGACCTGTAGATGCTAATCGGGTGACATAATACATAATACATATTACATCATTGCGCTTTTATAGTAGGGAAACCAGCACTTGACGCACGCTTCGCACGGTTCGCGCGCGAAGCGTGTGAGTTTTTACATATTAGTCGCACTCAAAACGCACTCTAAGCACAAAAACAACACCAATGCGCTAATATAGTAATAACTTCACGCACGCTTCGCAATCGAAGCGTGTGACTAAAATAGTTAGTAGCAGATGATTTTTCACTTGGACACGTTTTGGAATGGTCTTCTATTTGAATGGATAAATTAGGAAAAAGTGCCTACGTAAAAAAAACCTTTAATGGGCGATTTGGAAAAAACAGCCTACGAAAAAAACTGTTAAATGATATTGGGAAAACCCGCCGATGTACTACTTCGGTGATTTATTTATTTTCAACTTGTTTATAATGAGTTATGACGTATGCTTCGTAAAGGTTGTCCATTAAGCGGGAAGGAATTCCCTTCGGACGAACCTTTTGGGCACCTTATTTCTTTCTCAACCAATCGATTTTTTTTTCTTTTTCTGAAATTTTGGTTCTATATTTTTTCTTGTCGTTTTGGTTATTTTCTTTTGTTTACGTTTAATACTTATGTTGGTGCTCAATAAATGAAATGAAAAAAAAATGCTTAAATTATATTCGCAAAGCGTTAAACTTTCGCGGCTAATAACTTTTTATTCAATATATTAATATATTATATATAAGGTATTAAAATAAATAATGTCGTTAATATTATTTCATTAAATATGTCCTCAAAGCGTCGAACTTTCCAATAATAGGAATAATATTAGCAAATTAGTTAATTTTCGTAAATAATAATATTATTAATAATTAAAATAAGAGGAATAATAATTGCAAAATAGTAAAATGTGGTTAATAATAATTTCATTAAATGTATCCGCAAAGCGTCGAACTTTCCAATAATCGGAATAATATTAGCAAAATAGTTAATCTTCGTTAATAATAATAATTAAAATAAGAGGAATAATAATTGCAAAATAGTAAAATGTCGTTAATAATAATTTACAGCTTGTTTAATTTTGGGAAAAACCCGCCGACTACTACTTTGGTGATTTATTTATTTTCAACTTGTTTATATTGAAAGATGACGTACGATGCATTATATATATCATAGGCTATTCTAAGGAATATTTAATAATACACAGTTTTTGTGTGTAAGCCCACAACGTGGACGAAGTGAGCAAAGCAAGCCACCCACGATTAGGGGGTCTGGGGGAGCAGCTGCTACACTTTTTGGTAGCATTTGAGTGTAAATGGAGCCCATATTTGGATACTTGAAGACTTGAACCACTGGTTTCCACCTCCAACAAAAATTTAAAAAATATCAAACTATAGCTAATATATCAAAACAATTATGATGGGCCTGTGCATTTCAAATGTTGCACTTTGTTGTTTTGCTGAAAATGGGCTTATTATAATTTTGTACAGGAAACTTTTCATTATAAAAATGCTAAAATTATAATACTGAATAATAATTCTTTTGCTAAACTGAGTAGATTAGTAGTCTATAATAGTATATACACAGGGGTGACCCCTGACCCTGTTTTGTAGGCTAGAACCCGCTATATTAACATTTAATAACTTTTTACTTAGTACCTAAATTGTATTAAATTGAAATATACTGATCGTATTGAAATGTATTTTATAATTTGAAAAGTACCATTAAATTCAAAGTGTCAAATTTAATGAACAGGCTGCTTAAAAACCAATTTTCTCAGAATCCTTTTGTTTTGGCTTTTTCAGTTTGTCAGCTTCTGCTGACTTTGCCTCTGCGAACATTGACGAGAACCATTTCGGTTGTTTGTGTTTTTTTGGTTCAACATTTTTCATATTGATGAATGATGATTGAGTTAAGGTACCTTTTCGTCCTCTTTCCAAAAAAATCGTCTATTTTTTGGGGTGCTTTAGAACGCTTCATAATAAAATTTTCTACTAGTTTGTGTTGTAAAGTAAGTAAAATTATTTATAAATAATTATTTTTAAACATAAATTTCATAGATATAAAATTATTTAATACTTATAAGCATTACGCCATAGATATCTAGATAGGCTATATAGGCTTATTTGCGGTTTTTGTTTGGTTTTACGCGCGCAGTGGAGTTTTAGTTTGTGCCTCCTTACTGACCATAGACAAGAGATTTGTTTACATTTGTCTACACCGGCGGCTTGCCTTACTTCGATAAGCAATTCATTCCAATTTTGCAGTTAACTATTATAAAGCAATGACAACGCGTTATTCTTTCAATATTTGTTTATCATAGATTAATTTATGACTTTCTATCAAAATTTCTTTGTTTCTTCAGCGCATGCTTTAATTGTTTTTGACAGAAATGACTTTTATAAATTCCCTTGAATCTTTTGGTTAAAACTTTAAAACCATAACATTTAAAGGAAATGCTTTTATCTGAAGATAACTGAGTCATATGTATCTATTTTATGCTGATAGTTTAAGTTTCAGCATAAAATCTGAATTCATTATGTCTTCAAAGACATTTTCTTAAAAGAGATATCTTAGACTTAGAACTAGATACTGACTAGGTTAGATTAGCAATAATAGTTACTGGCTTTTTCTAAAGTACATAATAATTTTTAGAATTAACATAGATTATTGGTCACTACCAATTCTTCTCTGCCCTGAAATGAATCTACCTGAGACGATTGCATTTATTTACCTAGTTTTTAAGCCAGTAAAAAGCACTATGTCAACTATCGAGTTTATATTTATTCCTTATCACTTTGCGATTACATTTGTGTAGTATCAGTTCAGTACACAGTTTCCAATAATGTTGAAATAGATTTGGAAAAAACTGAGGCAACAAACTATGATTTTACAAATGTTTTTATTAATACAATAAATTTTGTTTGGCTTTTCAATGAAGAAAAACTGAAAATTGACAATTTAAGTTACTGTCCACTAAATAAAATTGTTTTAGTTAGTTTTTGTCATAAACCTGAACTTTTAAGGTTTTGAGTATTAATTTTTGCTCGCTGATACTGTCTTAACTTGAAAAACTCATAAACGATTAACTTAAGCAGTAGATAAGAATGATTGTCAATGCCATCCTGTGTATCTCTTATATGATCCCCCAGGTTAAAAATATCTTTGGATCCCATTGATGTCAATGTTTGGCGAATAAGATCTTTTATTTTAATTTCATCTTTGGCATTTGTGGTTGATACATGTTATCTTAAAAATTTTTCTGCTGTCTGAAATACCTAAAAAAAAGTTTTTTTTAAATACCATATTTATAAACATCTTAATTTTATCTTACTTTTATAACTCCAGAAGAAGGAAAGACATGACCACCTGCAGTCCTATTTCATGTCCTTAGTTCTTGTGCTCATCAACTAAACTGTATCTATAAAATTGAAAATATTATTTAGTACTAAAAACACAGGAAACCAAAATTTATGACTGTAACAATTTATAATTTGAACCTGCAAACATTACATTCCAGTTTTTTAAATAGCTTGGATACAATCCAACCAGCTATGTAGCTAATTACATTTTCTATCAAGACTTGAGCAAGCTCTGAGTCGATTCCATAATCACCTGGTTCTTCAAACACTTCTTCATAAATGTTGTCTGTTTAATAAATAAGGAAATAATTAAGATTGGTACCAGCAAAAGAAATAACAATGAAAAATTTATTACAAATTTCTTTTCTTTCTTTGTGAAGATAATCTAGATAAGAAGTTTCATCTTGCGGCATCACATTCCCTGCCTGAATATTGCATCTAGATAAAATTCTTCTGAAAATGGATTGAAATTGGTATGCGGTTGAGTTGTTGTTCGATCCCCCTAGAAAATGTTAATTCTAATCAATATTTGCCCACTTATAACAAATTGTTTTTATACAACCTGCTCGTCTGACTGCCGCAAAGAATAGTTCAAGATGATCTTGGCTGAACTTATAAGTTAAAACATGGCTTTGACACTTGAGAAGGTTTCTGGCTATTTGAAGGATTGATTCAATGTCAATAACAAATCCTTTTAGACTAGACCCATCTGCCTAAAATGATGTTAATTATATAGTTTGCTTTTAGTTTTGTAGCAAAACATTATCAAAAACATACTTTTTGTCTTGAATAATAAGGATTCCACGAGGAGATTTTAGCTGAAGTAAGTAGTTTCTTAAACTCAGAAGACGTTGCTCAAACAATGCAAAATTTTGCAGTGTTAATGGTCCCTTGAAAGATGGTGCATTGGGATTTTTGCTATTGAAGATATCAAATAAACAGTCTATTGCTTCTATAAATTCTACAGTCGGTGCCACGTCTTCAAAACCTGCCATTTTACATTGATTCATCATTTTTAAAGCTGCAGCAACAGATGAGCTTAGCCTTAATGTTTGAGCTGCCAGTTTCACTTTCATCTTCTGATTTTTAAAATTGATATATGAGCTCGGGAAGTCAATTAACACTAAGTATAGTTCTTATACAGGTAACTGATAGATTTTTTTTTTATAATTTAGCTATAAATTAATTTATTTTTATTTTGGAGAAAAAAATGTACTTCTTACATCCGCTGACCAAAACGTTTTTTGACCATAAAACACTAACGGATAAACAATTTTTTTTTAACTTGACAAAAACCACCGCTTGATTAATTTACATAAGTGTACCAAATTTCAATAAAATCTGTTCTGCCGTTTACATTTAATCCTTGGATATAGATACATACATACATACATACATACATACATACATACATACATACATACATACATACATACATTTTTATATATAAGATGTTAACATTCCATGTCTTTGACTTTATTTTTACACTTTATGATAGCCATTAACTATCACATAAAAAAAATTGCACTCCACATATTAAAGCAGTGTGACCATAGACAAGCAGGAATTTTAAATCTTATGATAGATTATTTTTTTTAACATTGAGTACCACACATCTCAATGCTTCCCCATCCTGCTTATTAGGATTGTTTTCATTTCTTTTGCAATTTACATCAATTAAATTCAAAAACTGTTACTTAAGTTTGTTAACACCAAAGTACTTACTTAGAAATTCACTGATTTTATCATAACCGACTATTCGTATCACGTTCAGGAATTAAAACAAGAAAGAAATTTTGTATTTTTGCTTCAAGAATGTTGTATGTCAAACAACTTTGCAATGAAAATTATTTGTCAATATAAAACCTGGGGTATCATAGAGTTAATACAGAAGGATTACAGTTTTGGCGCTGCTGCAAGGCACGAAGTATTAAATGTAAAGCAAACTTGGTAAGTGATGGGACGAAGGTGATTAGAATAAACATCGCCGATCATAATCACGAAGGCAACATCGCTCGGGTACTTGCCAGAAAAGCGATCGGAGAAATGAAAACTACAATGAGCAATACACTTGCCGGATGCAGAGCAACGCAAGGTTTAGTTTGTTCCCAGCTTCCTGATCACGTTCTGATGGCTCTACCAAAGAAGTCTTCTCTGGGCCGGATTCTGCGTCGCCATCAACAAAAGGTGTTATCTTCAGGTGACATTGAATCAGTTCTTCCTCCGCCTCCAAATGACTTAACATTCGCAATTCCTCATCGTTTTGCCCAGTTCGTTCTGTACGACTCCGGTCTATGTCCAGATCGACTGCTGATTTGCGGATATAACGAACTGTTAGACGGCTTAGCGAGATCGTCATTCTGGTTTGCAGACGGTACATTTAAAGTCGTGCCAAGTATTTACTTTCAACTCTACACCATACATTTTCAGTTCGTTACCGGTGTGAATCCTGTGGCCGTTTACTGCTTGTTACCAAATAAGACACGAGAGATATATAACCGCATGCTTATTGCGATTAAAGGATCAGTTCCAGCTGCAAATCCTACAAATGTCCTCGTTGATTTTGAGTCGGCCAGTATTGGTGCTTTTCGTGATGCATTTCCGAATGCCCGTGTGGCTGGATGTTATTTTCATCTATCGCAAATTGTCATTGTAATCGATTATGTCATGAGACGAGCGGAACATGGTTTCGGCTATCTGACACACCGTCGCAATGGATCAAGACAGGCGGAGAGGAGGATTAATGACCTCGACTTTGCAGATGACATAGCCCTGTTGGAGAACTCAATAGAAGATGCTCAGCGACAACTGAATGCTCTCAACGAAGAATCAAAAAAGGTTGGGCTGGAAGTAAACACCATGAAGACCGTACAGATGCGTCTCAACATCCCTGAAGATTTTAATGCACCGCACCTCACAATCGACGGCGAAGAAGTAGAAGTGGTCCAGGACTTCAAATATCTTGGTTCTCACATGAACTCAGATGTTAAAGATATTGAGGCCAGAATCGCACTTGCATGGGGGGCCTTCCACAAACTGGAGAAGATTCTCACCTCCAGACACGTTGGTGTGATGCTGAGAGTGCGCTTCTTCAACGCTGCATGTGTATCGATTTTGTTTTATGGATGTGAATCCTGGCTTGTAACAAAAAGTTTGTCGATTAAATTGGACGTGTTTGCCAGAAAGTGTTATCGCAGGATGCTCGGTGTGGTTCAGTCAGAGGATCGTATGACAAATGAGGACCTGTACGACAGGGTACAGTCAGCTCCTATCAGCACATTGATCCGTCATCGTCAGATGTCTTTCACTGGTCACTGTCTACGTATGAACCAAGATGAACCGGCAAATATATACATGCTGTATACATCGAACGTAAGAGCTAGCAACAGACGCGGCCGTCCAAGAATGTCATACCTCGACCAGATGTCAACATACATGGGTTATGACAGAAAGAGTATCACCGCTGAGGATGTTAGAAGGGAAGCCACGGAGGCCAAGGGAGAGAAATGGAAGCTCAGATATTGTCGTCTGCGGAGTGGAGGGACCAACAAGTCCGGACGAAACGTAGTCGGTCGATGATGATGATGATGATGATCGCAAAGCATAATTCGCAAAGTTAACCAAGTTGGCATGAAACTAGATTATGAACAAAATGATGAGGTGCGTGGATCAGTACGTTGTCTCGCGGCGCTAGCGTTTGTACCTGTCAATGACGTCGTTGAGTCATTCGAAATCCTTGCTGAGTCAATGCCACAAATTGAACATATGGATGAACTACTAACTTACTTCGAGCACACGTACATACGTGGTCGTCGTCTGAGAGGTCGAGTTGAAAATTACGGATCCCCCTTATTCTCCATCGAAACATGGAATCAGCGTGACGCTGCCGCTGATAGTTTAGCAAGAACGACAAATATAGTAGAAGGTTGGCACCACGGCCTACAGGTTTTATTGCAGTGCAGTCACCCGACATTGTGGAAATTCCTATCAGAACTCAAGAATGACTGTTCGAAGCAGAAGGCATCATTTCTACAGGGATCAACAGGTACAGAACAACCAGCCGTCAAACGCTACCGAATCCTTCGAGATCGCGTAATGAGGGCAGTAGCCACTTATGGGCAGACAGATATTTTAACCTACCTCCGTTCTATGGCTTACTTATCGTATAACTAACTATTTTCTAAATTTGTAACAGTGAACATTTATATAATTAAATACTACGTGCAGTTAATAAAAATATGAATATGAATAATAATAAAAATAATATTAAGTTTTTTTTCATCATTGGTGTTCTGTTTGTTATGTTGGAAGTTTAATTAATAATAATATTAATTTTTTTTCATCATTGGTGTTCTGTTT
The DNA here is from genome assembly GCA_963978895.1 of Erpobdella octoculata. NCBI lineage: Eukaryota > Metazoa > Annelida > Clitellata > Hirudinida > Erpobdellidae > Erpobdella > Erpobdella octoculata. The sequence continues at coordinate 33,937,817 of OZ022238.1, read as the reverse complement.
GTTATGTTGGAAGTTTATACATTGGTTCAAATAATACAAATATGAGTGAACGTCCTATCAGCAAACGTCCTATAAGTGAAAGCCCTATGTGCGATCGTCCTATGAGTCACAGTCCTATGTGCAGAAAGCCTATGTGCTATAGTCCTAGAATCAAACCTGGGATCCACCAAATAACTCATCTAGTATGTAGAAGAATAACAGATAGTATTACAAAAAAAATAGTGTAGAATTTGTTTCTTATGAATTAAAGTTTATTCAGGAAAACATCTCATCAAGTTTATAAGTGCCATGAAAAAGTCTGCTGCTACATAATTTTTTTAAATTCAATAACAAATATGTTATTAAAATTGTAAAAAATTCAAAACCTTCACCCAGAAAATTGTTTGAGTTTTAGCATACTAAAACATAAAAACACTCTTAAAACCTGACTATCATATTAAGGCATAATATAGAAAATATTAAGAAACCGTTTGTCATGTAATTTTATAATCAAATGAAAATATATATTAACCTAATTTTCAAAAAATGACTTATATCATAGAATCAAAAATGACAAGAAATGAAATTACACAAACACTCTGAATTAATGATCATGTAATGCTGTTTGGAATCACAACGGGATAAATTCTGACAAGAGTAAAAAACAAAGTCTTGCCAGCAAAACACAGCAGGAATAACAGAATGAAGCTACAGGAGAAAATACATGCGGATTTGCAGTGGGAATGCGGGATGAAGAAAATTAAAGAAAAAAGTTGAGCAAATTATAAGAAATGCAGACATTTATGAAGTGTCTCATACAAAGCTAACCAGTGCTGGTTTTACGAGCCTAACAGAACGATTTCACTGGTAAAATGGGCTGTAATGTATTTGTGATTGTTTTAAAAAATTATCTAAATTCCAAAATTTAATACATAATCTGATTAAAAAAGTACATGATACAAAACTAATTTGTCAATTTCAAAATAAAAATAACACGATAATATAAAAACTGAATCATGATACCAAAACCAAGTAAAATTGTCTGCATTTTAACTTGCTAAACTGTCGTGCACAAAAGCTCATCAAATTAGAAAAAATTGATCATGATTCTGCAATGTAAATAATACTTCAAGAGCTGGAGACATTCTAGTGACTACATTCCATGATGGAATCAAAAAGTGAAGAAAATAAAAGAATTTACAATACAATCATCATGACAAATTTATAGAAATAAAACAACAATAACATATTTGTAAACACCGATGAGGGCTTAATTAGGTGACGAATAATTTTTTCAATGATTCTTCAAAAGATTAAGAAGGCCTTCTGCAACTCCAAAGAAATAAACGGTCTGAGCAATTCCAAAGAGAGGTGCAATGACAAGCATACGACAGGCTCCTCCTTTGAAAAGGGCTCTCCATCCTTCCTCTCTCATTGTTTTTCTAGAAATTAACATTTTAATTTACTAAATATTATCAGCTCCTTTTTGTCAATGTAATTCTTTTGGCAAATTTATTGTTCCATCAAAATTAAAAAAAGCCATCATCACTTGCGATTGTCTGTGCTCATAAACAGGTTGCAAAAATTGTTTTAAACTGTCCCTGCTTACTTTACCCGATTTCCAATCAGGGACTTTAAGTTACAAATATGTCAAAATTTGGTTCTCAAGAAATAAACTTACACCAAACAATCAAGAATTCCACTGTGTGTTCTTTCACCTTGAGCTTTGTGCATGGTCTGCAGCCTTGTCTTGACAACTGGAATAATAAAAAGACATGTCAAAGATAGCTGAAAACAACAAATAAATATCCAAAGAAAGTCAACGCAGTATAACTGATTCGTTGGTTACATTATACTGGTATTTCTGTTATTTTAGAGCGACTTTGAATTTACGAAAAGGCGCTATATTTATTTATTTATTACAACTCGAACAGGGGGACCCAAAGGGTCACTGAAACTGTTCGGACAAAGTACAGTTAAGTGAAACGTAATCAGGAAAAAAAGGAAGAAGAAACCGTCAAGGTGGGATGGCAAGTCATACAGTTGAAACAAAATGCAATCAAAATAACCAGTTCACGGTGGAACAATGTGTCATAAAGCAAATCTCAGAAGAAAATACTGCTGTGCGGTTAATCTTCCAACTCGGCGCACGTGACCACGTTACGACGAGCATGTATCAATTACACTGGTTGCCAATAAAATGGCGAATACAATTCAAACTCTCCATAATAATGCACTCAATCTACTATGGAAAATGTCCTCAATATTCTACTGCCGACGTCAAGTCGGTGGCGGGCAATGCCTCACGTTCTGGCCTGCGATCGGCCAACTCATCAACATTAACCATACCTCTTCTCCACACAAAACTCGGTGAGCGGGCCTTTTCCCGTGGCATGGAACGCCCTTCCATCAGAGATTCGCGAAACAGCAGATCCTCTCTCCTTCAGAAAAAAACTAAAAACATACCTCTTCAATAGTGCCTTTTCCTAACTTTTAATCCAACGTTTTTTATATCTTTCTTCATTTATTATTTTCATTTAACTCTTTTTGTTCTATACCCGTGAACTATACACGATTGTAATGCGCCCATGTTCTTTTAGTAATGTGCGCAATATAAATTACTTTATAATAATATTAGCATTAAATTTAGTATAATCCATGATAGACACCAAATGCAAACATCATTCAAATATCAGATAAGAATAATGTGGTAAACAGTATAACTATTTATAGACGAGAAATTTCGTGAGGTCAACCCTCACAAATCAAGCTCTTGAACCTACTGCACGTAGTTGAGGTAACAATATCATTAGGCAGGTGGTTCATAATTTCATTTTGATTGATTGATTTCTAATACAAGCCATATAAAAGCTATCATAAAAGATGTTTTAAAACTAAATCTGATTTCACCAGAAAAATTGATTGAACTTATAAGTAATTTATTTCAAATGTTGTGAATGTATGTTAATAGTTTTCAAAATGTACTATCCTGCGAAAGAGCTTATTTTGTGTGAATGAGCTTGAATTTTTACACAACAAAATAAAACCTAAAATCTGCTTTCTTACAAGCAGAGCAATTACAAAAAATATATCACTGACAGTAAAGTTAATTTGATGTGATGCTAAACTTGAATTTAAATGTTTAGTCTTTGCTTTTCACTTGCATTAAAAAAAAATCAAACCAACAAAGGACAATAAGTGCTGGTCAAGAGACTTATAATACCCTACTGTTTCAATTGCACAATTATGCAAGTTGTTACTATTCAGCACTGCCTGTCTATCCAGTTTCATAGATACTTTTTCTGACAAACCTGTCAATTATTTCTTTCATATTTATAATTTGTGTCTATTCAGTTTCATAGATACTTAAGTACATTGCAAGTGTTTTAGGTTCAAATTTTGAGCAAAAACAGGGATCCATGCTATATTCGGGATACTTAGAAACATCTCAAAATTATAAATTTAAAAGAAAAGAAAACGGAATCTTAAACAAACCATCAAGAGGAGTAACAAGGAAGCAAGCAAAACTTCCAGCAGCCAGTCCAGCAGCAAAAGAGACATAAAACACTGCCTGGTTGCTGCCATCTCTTCTTTTGCCCTAAAATCATAATAGATCATAATTAGATGCATCTCGAGCTTGCTGTTAATTCAAAAGCTTTCTTTATCAAGAACAATAACTCCAATCTGACTCATGTTTATCTGTCTAATCTGCTAATATACCGTCTCCTGGAATTCATTATTACGAAGAATGTAAATTAATAAGAATAACCACCATATAAGTATAAAAATAAACTCACTAGACTGTTCAGGTGAGCAAAAAGGGGAAAATACACTGCAGAAAATGTCACATCTCTGGCAAAAGTAGCTCCGAGACCTCTATAAAGACCAAATATACCCTTCTTCTTCAATAAATCAATGGCTAATCCAGTAGCAGACATTCTTGTTACCTGTGTGATGCCTTCACTTTCTATGTGACTTTTTCCTGCTGATAAAAATAAACTAATTGAATTGAATGACTGCTGTTTAACTTTACGGTGTTAACTGACAATTTTTAAGGGGGAGAAGAATTAAGCCTGTCGAGAATGTTGAGAATTGTACAAACAAGTTTAATATTTATAAAATTAATAATTCTATACTGAATATTTGCTCAAAGCCCTTAGTAAGTAAATAAGTAAACCTCTCTTTTTTTTGGGTCTTACCATATTGTCATGCAAAAATGGCTGAGGAACCAGCAGTTTTATTAGGCTTCTTCTATCTGCCACTTTCATAAATGACCAAAAACTTTCCTATTTAAACATTGTTAATTCGACGCTTGACATTCAATAACATCATTAAATTAATCATTAAAAATCATGCTTAGTAGATGAGATTTTCGAATTTGAGCATAAAAATGTTAATAAAGTTTATAAATGTTTTAAATTGTTTGTTTTCACTTTTATTGTTTTTTAAAACTACTTTTGTTTCTGAATGCTGATAACATCTACCTACTTATGTCTGTAACTCGATATAAATTTGATCAACTGCACCAATTCTATTATACTAAATTTAGTGCTAATATCAGGTTTTCTTCTGAGATTTTTCTTTATGACATATTGTCTCACCGAACTGGTTATTTTGATTGCATTTTGTTTCAGCTGTATGACTTGATGTTTTTCTTTCTTTTTTTTCTGATTACGTTTCACTTAACTGTATTCTGTCCGAACAGTTTCAGTGGCCCATTTGGGTCCCTCTGTTCGAGTTGTAATAAAATAAATAAATAAATTTTAATGAAGTTTGGCATACTTACTCAGTTTTTATGCTGACTTCGAAAATAAAATTATTTTCAGATTTAAGTATTCGTATTTTGTTCATTTTTATACCTGTCGTCCGACAGGCTGCCATGCTAGTATATAAAAAACAATGTGGGTGTGTTCGCTCGCTTCTCACATCCAAACTGCTGGAGAAATTTGACCGTAATTTTGCATGGAGGTAGTCTTGATTGAGGAGGTTTATGGCCATTCAAAACAAAAATTGACTCATTCTTTTACATTTTGTGTGGAAAGAAACAAGAAAAAACCCAACAGCACCCAGGGATTGACATATAATCCTGCTAGTATAAAATAAGTAAGGAAATGATATAAATATGTAAAAGTGTTTGTTCTATCCATTTATTAGTGCATCAAATAGTTATTTCTCCATTAAGAATTAAAGTGGTAAGCTTTTGAAGTAAACAAAATAAGAAAATAGAAATAAATATAATTTGCTTCTGATCTCTAGAGTCAAGTATATGAAAGTTAATGCTGACTGATTGAGATCAACCATTATTATAGAAAACTCTCAGTTGTAACTATGGAGTAACCGACTTTTGGTCCGGAAATCGGATATTGCCGATTAGTGCAAAATTCTGATTAATCGGAGTCGGCAATATTAGGTTAACCAATTCCAAAATTTTCATATTTTCATTATACTGTCTTACGTGTTATGAATATTCTATTGACATGGGCGCCCACAGAAATGTTTCTAGGGGGGGGGCAAACTTCTTATTTTTGCTTTATTTGCCTCTTCTCTCAAATTTTCTCCCGTTTTTTCCCCAAAGTTGTGTGGGCTCTTGGGGCTCAATTTTTTGTTTAAAATTGTGTATATAGATCACAATTTTCAGTTAGCTTTATTTTATTTTACAGCATTACAAAAAATCAAAAGTGTTTTAAAAACAAGCTAAAAATTACAAAAATGCTTTAGTTAGAGAGGTTCATATCTCCGCAAACTGTCATTGTAAAGATAGAAATTTGGTACCATTAAGGCCTTGCAGAGTAGGTTATGGAAAATGTATAAAAATGAGAAGGGAAATCAAGCAAAAGTAGAGCATCCGCAATTATAATGATGATGATGATATCGATATGACAATGGAAGGAGTCACAGTTGTTACAATTAACCAGAGATGTAGTACTTGGTACTCGTAGTCGAGTACCGTTGTCAAGTACTCGTACTTGTACTCGGAACCTTGGTACTCGTACTCGTTATTCCACTCAGTACTCGTACTCGTTATTCCACTAAGTACTCGTACTCGTACTCGCATATGTGACACCTTCTCTAAAAAAAGTTTGCTTGTTTACTCAACAGTTGTTTGGGATAATATTTCGTTTATACTTGCTGAACTCTAGTATAACATATCTATGTTTTTTTAAACATTGAATTTGTTATTATGTTTATGTTTTGTGACTACTATCTTTCTGAATTTTATTAAAAGCATTGATTGTTATCACAGCAAGCTTCTTTCTGGATCTTCTTGTTCCTGTTTAAATTTTTTTTAAATAATGTCGGACATTTCAGTTCCAAGAGTTGTAAAATTCGGTTACATAAACTATGTGGTCAGTAATAATACTGCATCTGCAAAATGCAAGTTCTGTACTAATAGCAATAAGGTCACCGTTATATCGGAAAAGTGTGGAACGACTTCAAACTTTGTTAAGCACTTACAAAGAATGCATGAAGACAGGTGAGTAAATTTTTAACTTTATATGTTAAATGTTGTCCATTAGATTACATTGTATGAGATGTTACTCATAGAATTATATTTCTAACTGTTAGTATTGCACATTGCTTCTTGCAGATATTCTGACTATCGTACATCTAGTACATCTACATCCATTTTAACTGGAACCGGTGACAGCAATTCAGGACAAACATCAGTTAAGGCATTTTTCTCCTTGTCTGATAAGAGCGGCGTTGGTAAATATGGAATGGCACACAGTCAACAGAAGGCTATTACAAAGTCTGTGATCGAAGATCTTGTGGTTCAGTGCAACTTGCCCATCTCGATAGTTTAAAATGAAAACTTTCGCCGATTCTTGTCGGTAATAGATCATCGTTACTGTCCAGTTGACCAGATATCTTGAGATGAGGATCACTGGTGATGTGGATGATGCACTAACGTTTTGGCAGAATCATTCCAGTGACCTTGACAAACTGTATCACCCAGCACTTTGTGCCTTAAGTATTCCAGCTTCAAGTTCACCAGAAGAACGTGTGTTCAGCCACGGCGGAATAATTTTAAGACCGAATAGGGCTAAGATGTCGGACTCTAAACTGTCATCGCTAATTTTTCTGAAATGTAATAGTTTTTTGATGTAGAATAAACTATTATTTTGTTGACTTTAAAAAGTACTTGAAAAGTACTCGCTAAAAATTTTTTGTACTCGTACTTGTACTTGAGACCTCAGTACTCGTACTCGATAACTTGATACCATGGTACTCATACTCGGACCATAAGTACTCGCAACATCTCTGCAATTTTCTAGTTATAAATGTTTTAATTATAAATTTTTTTTGTCTATTTTTGCCTAAATTTTTTTTTTTAATCAATCAATCCAGGGGGCAAGTTCCCCCTGCCCCCCCTGCGGGCGCTATGTCTATTGATGATATTGAAACATAGTAGAGTAAAACGTTTAGAATACTAGAACTACATGCACAGGAAGATGCATTATGCATAAAATTTGTTTTTTAAAGTTGATAAGTGGTAGGAAGTTTGGGTTATTAAACCAGGAAATGGTTTTTATGTGTAAAGGGCTTAACATCTCATTAATTAAATGACGTTTGGTGAATACGGCCCTTGCAGTTACTTCAATTGCTATAAAATAAGCAAAACAAACATTTGTATATCCAATTCTGTGATATAAATTTTGTCTACTCGTCTACGTACAACTACTGTAATAAATCAGTGAACGAGATTGGCTGAAGTGTGCCTTCTAACTGAGCAAATAGATTACAAATGCTGATGATTGCAACAGCACAAACAAGCGAACCCCTTTTGTTTATTGTTCTAGGGCTTCTGGGCGGTACATAAGAGAAGCACATATTCCACGACACTCGCTTCCATAAGAATCAGCAAACATTTTCGTTGTGAAATTTTTCATATTAGATATTTCCGAGTAATCAGACCGAAACCGGAATCATCAAATTCTGGTACCGGAAATCGGCAAAAAATCGAAATCGGTTACTCACTAGTTGTAAACATTCTAAATCAGATAAAAATTAGAATTAGCTACCATCTGATGGTTGTTTTGAGTGGTTCTACCACTAATGCCTTGGAATTGTAAAAGACTGACTGACTATTGGTTGTGTTGTTGAAAATAATAATACTATATATCATAAAAACATCGTTGGACAAAGGTTAGCCAATAAACTTGAATAAAAAAATATGGCTCTTGCGCATATGAAAAAATTTCTATAAACCTTTATTTTATTTCTACAAATAAAAACACCCATGAAAAACTTGATAAAGAAAGAAAGTGTACAGATCTGTATGCAGCTTCCTACTAATTCAACCATACCTCTAGACAGTCTAGACAATCGTTTGCAGAGGTAGGTAAAGGATTTAAAATACCAAATACTAAAATACTTTTTGATAGTATTTAAAATACTAAAACACAAAATATCTTTTCAGTGACTGCAAAATACTAAAGTACAAAACAATTTATTTCAAATTACTTTTGTTCAAAATACAAATAAAATTCAGTCAACACTCAAAATAATAAAAAACATGTGTAAACTAAAAGCTTTATTTCAATGTAAAATCTAAATACAAATTACAATACAAGTTCATTGTTTGCCTTTAAAAGTGGCTGTTGTTGAATATGTTAATCTATATATATAAAAGAACATGTCCTGACTGACTGATAATCAACGCCGAGCTCAAACGCCTCCTCCTAGGAACGTGAAATTTGGAACTTATATTACTTTTATAGTGCAAACATCCGCTAAGAAAGGATTTTTGAAAACTTTGCTCCTGAGGCGAAAAAACTGGAAAACAAACTTTTTTCTAAACATTTTTTCTAAAATATTTTTCTGAAATTTGGTATATAGATTCTTTTTGAAAAATAAAAAGATACATGTTTCACCATTTTTTGAAAATTTGGTTTCCCGGACCTCAAATGTGGGTTGGAAAATTGGGTTATTTGGTTTTTAAAGTAGCTGCTACTCAAAAACTGTGAATGCTACAGGAGTAAAAATTAGTATTTAGTTTCAACTTCAAAAATAATGAAATACGTGTTTCACCATTTTTTGAAAATTCGGTTTCCCGGACCTCAAATGTGGGTTGGAAAATTGGGTTATTTGGTTTTTAAAGTAGCTTCTACTCAAAAACTGTTAATGCTACAGGAGTAAAAATTAGTATTTAGTTTCTACTCCAAAAATAATGAAATACGTGTTTTAGCATTTTTTGAAAATTTGGTTTCCAGGACCTCAAATGTAAGGTTGAAAATAGAGTTATTTGATTTTAAAAATTACTGCTACTCAAAAACTGTAAGTGGTAATATATATATCTATATATATAAAAGAACATGTCCTGACTGACTGATAATCAACGCCCAGCTCAAACGCCTCATCCTAGGAACGTGAAAGTTGGAACTTATATTACTTTTATAGCGTAAACATCCGCTAAGAAAGGATTTTTTAAAATTTTGCTCCTGAGGGGAAAAAACTGGAAAACAAACTTTTTTCTAAAACAATGTATATCTCGAAAACCAAAAATGAGGAGATTTTGAAATTTGGTATATAGATTCTTTTTGAAAAATAAAAAGATACGTGTTTCACCAATTTTTGAAAATTCGGTTTCCCGGACCTCAAATGTGGGTTGGAAAATTGGGTTATTTGGTTTTTAAAGTAGCTTCTACTCAAAAACTGTTAATGCTACAGGAGTAAAAATTAGTACTTAGTTTCTACTCCAAAAATAATGAAATACGTGTTTTAGCATTTTTTGAAAATTTGGTTTTCAGGACTTCAAATGTGGGGTGGAAAATAGGGCTAATTGTCTTTTATAGAAACTGCTACTCAAAAACAGTAAATACCACAGATGTAAAAATTATTATTTAGTTTTTTTTCTAAAAATAAAGATATACGTGTTTTACCATTTTTTTACAAATTTGGTTTCCCGGACCTCAAATGTGGGTTGGAAAATTGGGTTATTTGGTTTTTAAAGTAGCTTTTACTCAAAAACTGTTGATGCTACAAAAGTAAAAATTAGTATTTAGTTTCTACTCTAAAAATAATGATATACGGGTTTCACAATTTTTTGAAAATTTGGTTTCCAGGACTTCAAATGTGGGGTGGAAAATAGGGTTATTTGGTTTTTAAAGTAACTGCTACTCAACAACTGTAATTGCCACAGATGTAAAAATTAATACTTAGTATCTACTCAGAAAAAAAGATATACGTGTTTCATCATTTTTTGGGTTATTTGGTTTTTAAAATAGCTGCTACTCAAAAACTGTTAATGCTACAGAAGTAAAAATTAGTATTTAGTTTCTACTCCAAAAATAATGAAATACGTGTTTTAGCATTTTTTGAAAATTTGGTTTCCAGGACCTCAAATGTGGGGTGGAAATAAGGGTTATTTGCTACTTACAAAGTGTAAGTGCTACAAATGTAAAAATTAGTATTTTGAAGTTTTGTGCCGGTTAAAAGTAGCTAAGTCCAGTTTATCATCGGCCGGGCCAAGCCGTTATTTTAGAGTCTTCACACGGGCCAGGCCAAACCTTAAATCAAAGTGGGACGGGCCGAGGTTTTTCACCAAGTATATAGATATTTTAGTGATTTTAGGGTCTTCAGTTTGGCCGGGCCAAACCTGAGGTCAAGGTGGGACGGGCCGAAGTTTTTCATCAAGTATATAGAACTTCTAGGCCTGTAAAAATGGGCCGGGCCTAATTCAGACGGGCTGTGCTGGATTAGGAGTTTGGGTTTTTAAAACGGGCTGGGCTAATTTGTCGACGGGCCGAGCCGAGACCTAAAAAAATGATCTCTACTATGGATGCACGGTTCAAACTCTCTAATTTCCTAACGATCGACAGGCGAACGCTCTACCGCTCTGCCACCAGTGCCTCAAAAATAACGATATAAGTGTTTCACCATTTTTTAAAACTTTGGTTTCCATGACTTAAAATGTGGGGTCAAAATAAGGGTTATTTGATTTTAAAATAACTGCTACTCAACAACTGCAAGCATTACAGATGTAAAACTTTGTATTTTGAGGTTTTGTGCCGGTTTAAAGTAGCTGAGTCCAGTTTATCACCGGTCGTGCCAAGTCGTTATTTTAGGGTCTTCTTACGGGCCAGGCTAAACCTTAAATCAAGGTGGTACGGGCCGAGGTTTTTCACTAAGCATATAGTCATTTTTGTAGTTTTAGGGTCTTCAGACGGGCCGGGCCAAACCTGAAGTCAACGTGGGACGGGCCGAAGTTTTTCATCAAGTATATAGAATTTCTAGGCCTGTAAAAACGGGCCGGGCCCAAATTAGACAGGCCGTGCCGGGCCAGGAATTTTGGTTTTGAAACGGGCTGGGCCAAGTTGTCGACGGGCGAGCCGACACCTATGGATGCACGGTTCAAATTCTCTAATTTCATGCGAGCGAAGCCGCTACGGGCACTGCTAGTTAGTCATACATGCTCTCTTCTTATTAAGTACCATCCATGCATAGAAAAAGCTACTCAACCAGTTCGGAAGTTGATTAATTTTATCAATGTTGTGTGTTTGAAAAAAAATTAGCACTGCAATTTTTTGCTTAGAGCTTGCCAGGAAGAAATTTTGTATTACTGGAGCCAAATTTTCAAAAAATGGTGAAACACGTATTTTTTTCTTTTATATATATAGAACATGTCCTGACTGACTGACTGACTAACTGATAATCTACGCCGAGCTAAAATGCCTCATCCTAGGAACGTGAAATTCGGAATTTATTTTACTTTTATAGCGTAAGCACCAACTAAGAAAGGATTTTTGAAAATTTTGCTCCTGAGGGGATTAAACAGGAAAACAAACTTTTTTCTAAAACAATGGATATCTCAAAAACCAAAAATGAGGAAGTTTTGAAATTTGGTATATAGATTCTTCTTAAAAAATAAAAAAATGTTTTACAATTTTTGAAAATTTGGTTTCCAGGACCTCAAATTTGGGGTGGAAAATAGGGTTATTTGGATTTTAAAGTAACTGCTACTCAAAAACTGTAAACGCTACAGATGCAAAAATTAGTATTTACTATCTACTCCAAAAACGATAATATACGTGTTTCACTATTTTTTGAAAATTTGGTTTCCAGGACCTAAAATGTGGGGAGGAAAATAGGGTTATTTGTTTTTTAAAATAACTGCTACTAAAAAACTGTAAGTGCTAAAGATGTAAAAATTAATATTTAGTATCCAATCAAAAAATAAAGATATACGTGTTTCCCCATTTTTTGAAAATTTGGTTTCCAGGACTTCAATGTGAGATGGAAAATAAGGTATTTGTTTTTAGAATAACTGCTACTTAAAAACTGTAAGTGCTACTGATGTAAAAATTAGTATTTAGTATTTAATCAAAATATAAAGATATGTGTTTTACCAATTTTTTAATATTTGGTTTCCAGGATCTGAAATGTGGGGTGGAAAAAAGAAAAATTAAAAATCTGAATGTTTTAAAATTTGGTATTTAGGAACTTCCTAAAAATTAAAAATATACATGTGTAACCGCATTTAAAAAAATTATTTTGTGGGACCTCAAATGTGGAGTGGAAAATTGGTTAATACTACAGATGTGAAAAAGTGTTTAGATTCTGCTTAAAAAATAAAAATACACATGTTTGACCACTTCTAGTCGGCCTTCCCAAATCCTCAACTCGACGTCTTCAATCTGTCGCCAATGCAGCTGCCAGGCTTGTGACAAGAGCGCACAAGCACAACCATATTTCACCAATCCTCCAGCAACTTCACTGGCTGAAGATCAATAACTGCAACTTATGACTTTCAAGTGTCTCAACAAGATGGCTCCCACATATCTAGCATCTAGTTTGAAAATGGTGCAGGAAATCCCGGCTCGAAAAAGACTGAGATCTTCATCATCATCTCAACTCATCGTGCCGGAGGGAAGACTAAAGAGTGCCGGAGACAGAAGATTCGCGGCTGTTGGCCCAAGAGTATGGAACACTCTTACCACAGATCACCTCCGCAGCAACAGTTGAAGGCTTTAGGAAAGGACTCAAGACGCATCTGTTCCAGTGGCCTTGAAGCCCTTTAGTAGGACTTGAACCACTATAAATTTGTCAAACTATTATTATTATTATTATTATAAAAAAGCATGTCCTGACTGACTGACTGACTAACTGATAATCTACGCTGAGCTAAAATGCCTCATCCTAGGAACGTGAAATTTGGAACTTATATTACTTTTATAGTATAAGCACCCACTAAGAAAGGGTTTTTGAAAATTTTGCTCCTGATTGGATGAAATAGGAAAACAAACTTTTTTCTAAAACAACGGATATCTCGAAAACCAAAAATGAAAAGGTTTTGAAATTTGGTATCTAGATTCTTCTTAAAAAATAAAAAAATATGTGTTTCACCAATTTTTTGAAAATTTGGTTTCCAGGACCTCAAATGTAGGGTGGAAAACAGGGTTATTTGTTTTTCAGAATAACTGCTACTCCAAAACTGTAAGTGCTACAGATGTAAAAATTATTATTTAGTATCCACTCGAGAAATAAAGATATACGTGTTTTACCAATTTTTGATAATTTGGTTTCCAGGACCTCTAATGTAGGGTGGAAAAAGGGAATATTTGATTAAAAACTCCAAAACTAAAAATGTAAAAATTTTACAATTTAGCACCGAGATTATTTTTAAAAAATAAAAAAAACATGTTTTAATAATTTTTGAAAATTTGGTTTCCAGGACTTCAAATGTGGGGTGGAAAACACTACATATGTAAAATTAGTATTTGGATAGTACTTAGAAAATAAAGTTATTTATGTTTTACAATTTTTTATGTTTCGGCTTCTAGAACTACAACTGTAGGGTAAAGAATAGGATTATTGGCTTGAAAACTCCATAACTGGAAATTTAAAAACATTAAAATTCAGTATTTAAGTTTTTTTTTTAAATAATAAAAAACATGTTTCGTTATTTAAAAAAAAATTAGTTTCCATGCTTTGAGGTTTCTGCCAATAAAACAAGCAGGACTGAGTCTATAAAATCCGTGTAGGGCTCTATGGATTAGAGTACTGGGTCGTGATTTTAGTGTCTTCAGACCGGCCGGATCGAACCTGAAGTCTAGGTGGAACGGGCCGATATTTTTCGTCAAATATATAGAAATTTAAGGCCTGTAAAAATGGACCGGGCCCAAATTATACGGGTTGGGCCTGGAATTTTTACTTATGAAACGGGTTGAGCCAAGTTTTTGACAGACCAGGCCGTAAAAAATCAGCCCGTGTCGTACTCCACTGTGGATGCATGGTTCAAATTTTCTAATTTCAAGCGAGCGAAGCCACTACATGCACCGATAGCTTATATATATATTTATATATATATATATATATATATATATTGTTACGATATCACCAAATCGTATACCGGGCTCAATAGAATGGTTTTGATGTTTTATTGGAAAATAATAAATGAAGATTTGTTACGGCTAGTTATACCTTCTCGTCTATTAATAATAATGTCCATAATAGTTATTCGAAGTCCTTTAACGTCTATCAATGGGAAAACCTATTGTAAAAACAGCGATTTTACATTATTACCCCCTTCTTAATTCTGTTCGTCCCGAACAGCATATCGCTTTTAAGAAATGCGACTCGGCCACGAACACCAAAATACCTTGATCTTTACTCGTGGCTTTGACCGCAATTCGCAAACAACATGGTCAAGTCTCTTGACCGTTTGACACAGTTTCTTCCAGTCCTTCTTTGGCTCATCAACAGAGTCTTTCTTTGGCTCATCGTCGCCATTTTTGCACGGTTCATCACAGCCTTTTTTGCATGCCTCGTCCTGAACATCTTTGCACGGTTTATCGGAATTGTCTGCTTTTTCTTCTTCCTTCACATCCTTTAGATCTTTCTCAAGAAACTCTTCAAAAGGTTTTTCGAAAACACGTTCCATAAATCCAATAAATCCCTTCATCAAACTGTTATTTGATTTTACAATGACTCTTAGTCTATCTGATCTAGAATCTTCTGTGGATTCATCTGATTTAAAACCCTCGGTACCGTTCTCTGTTCTTGTCTCATTTTTTCTAGAGTTTCTGCTTGCTGCATTGCTATTGTTGTTTTGGAGAAGTTCATCGCCGTCATGTTTGTTTTCTTCCAAGCAACAATCGAACGTTTTCTTTTCACATTCCAACTCGGCTCTTTCGTCGGTGTCAACTTTCGTATCGTCCAGCGGATCTTTCTTCAAATTATCGCCATCGTCTCTCAAATCAGTGTCTTCTTTTCTTGTCAAGTTAACTTTGACGTATTTTTCCATTGGAGTTTCGTCCGTTTCTAAATCCTTGGTTGCTTCATCCGAGTCAGATTCTTCACTAAAATCTGACCCTGAATATTCGGTGACGTCGTCTGTTATGGAGGCTTCCGTTTCAGAACCGTCGCTGTATGGGTGAAAGCCATAGTTGTTATTGCCATTATTATAATCATCATCGTCACTTTCATCCTCATCGTTTTGCATTTCGTTTTCAACATTCTTCTCATCTTCTTTAGTTTGGTTTTTGACGTCCAAACCGACTGTATCACTGTCACCATCTTTGCATGGTTCATCTTGAGCATCTTTGCAAGGTTTCTTATCATGACCGTCTTTGACAGGCTCATCATCATGACCCACCTGACTTGTGCAGTCTGTACGGCCGTCATCCGTCACATGCTCTGAGACACAGCTGGTGGACTCCAGTTCAAATTGGGTTTCGCCGCAGCAACCCACATCACCAGCAGCCCGCTGGTCCAGAACCGTGTCCACCACTGCCTCAGCCAACCCTGCGACCAAACTCTCAACAGTTGTACCGGCTGCTGCCACTTTGTTTCCGTGGCCAAGAATCATTCCTTCTCCTGTCTTCTTCTGTGCTGCCTTGTTTTCTTTCGCTCGTTGTCTTTCTTCCTCCAGCAATTTGTTTTTTAATTTCCTTCGCTTGACCACAGCCTCCTCGTCAATGTCGAATAGATATTCGTCGTCGTCAGGCCCATAGCCCTCATTCACTAACGCGGCTAAGAGGCGTTCCATAAGTTTGTCCTTTTTACCTGTATCGCTCAGGCCACGTTTCTCCAGCTCGTCTTTCATTTCACTCGCCCAAAGCTCATCCAATGATTTCAAAACCATTTTTGTATCCCAATTCTGACACCAATGTTACGATATCACCAAATCGTATACCGGGCTCAATAGAATGGTTTTGATGTTTTATTGGAAAATAATAAATGAAGCTTTGTTACGGCTAGTTATACCTTCTCGTCTATTAATAATAATGTCCATAATAGTTATTCGAAGTCCTTTAACGTCTATCAATGGGAAAACCTATTGTAAAAACAGCGATTTTACATTAATATATATATATATATATATATATATATATATATATATATATATAGACTTTTACAAATAATGAAATATGACTAGCTTGATAACTTTCAGATTTCCATTATAATGAAAAAATAACATGCAAGCCATTGAATCCCAATAACCAGCTGCTCTTACTCAAATTATACAATTTTTACACAATTTAACACTTTTCAACACAATAAGTGAGCAGTACAAAGATCAAAATGAAGAAAACTTATTTCAGGCTTCCTACTGAAACAATACAGCTTTCACGTTTTCAATAAATAAAAACAAACATGCAAGCCTAGATCACATCAAAAGCAAACTTCTAAGACTAGATCACATCAAAAGCAAACATGCAAGACTAGATCACATCAAAAGCAAACATGCAAGACTAGATCACATCAAAAGCAAACATGCAAGACTACATCACATCAAAAGCAGACTTGACATGTAAATTGTTAACATCAAAACAAACATTAAAACAAATAGTTCTTAAAACAGTAAAAGACCTGAATTTAATTTAAGCAGATATTTATCTACGCCTTTTAGCGTAAACCGCTTCAAAGTTCATCCCGTTTTTCTGCCGTTCAACTATTTAAATTAATTCTCAATTCTAAAGTTCATTCTCAATATTGGTATCCGCCAAATTCATCGCGAAACGATTCATCGTGAAACAATTCATCGTGGACAATTCATTGTGGAACATTTCATCGTGAGACAATTCATCGTGAGACAATTCATCGTGAAACAATTCATCGTGAGGAAAATTCATCGTTAAAATCTCATCGTGAACAATTCATCGTGAGACAATTCATCGTGAGGAGAATTCATCGTGAACAAAAATTTTTGTATTTCATTTTCTAAGCTACAAAACTAAAAAAAATAATAATGATAACGGCTAATTTTTTCATCTTTGTTTGAAAATGTTTAGGTTATTGCTATTTGTAAAAAATGACAAGTAGTTAACGTTTAAACAGTTTATTAATAAGAAAAAACACTAATTTTAACACGGAAAACATATTTAAAATTAAAAATTGTGAGCTATGCTTTGAAGATAATCTAATCTGTCCCTATTATTATAAATTTGAACAATCCGAATGAATTGAATGCGAAGAGCAGCGTCACGGTAGCATTTCTTTGGAGGAGGAGGGCACTGTGGCAAGGTCATAGATATCTATGGACAAGGCTAATTAAACCATTAAGCTGATAAGAGCAAGTTAATGCTAACTTGCCTCAGCTGTTGTTTTTTCAAACAAACGTATAAAGCGTTTGTAAACTAATTAAACTAAGAATCGATAATGCGAATCAAAGGCTTTGTGTCAAATTAAAGCATTTATAACTCCTTTGTAATTTTACAAGAAATCATGGTTTTTAGACTCACATTCACTCATGTCCACAATTATGGATTTTTTTTTAATATGAAGGTTTCACATTAAGAAGTCTATACACAGGTGTTCCTGTCGCCATGATACTGGACACTTTTATGACGTCTATACAAATTCACGATTTCAGAACCACACTCATTTTTATCCACACCAAGTTTTTTCATTAGTTTAAAGTTACAAAGATAACGCTAAAGAAAATCTACATTTAATAAATAAATAATTATATTAGTAACACAATTGTATAAGTGCAAAAGTATCCAAGAAATTCATTTGAAAATTTGTTCATTGTATTTATTTCCAAGAACACTAAAAGATTCAACCAATATTTATGCATTCAGCGGTTTAAAGGAAAATTGTATTGTGCAAATTAATTTTCCATTGTGAAAAATTATCTACGATGAATGTTTCCACATTAATAAATACTAGATATATATCAATGGTTTCCACGATAAATTGTCTCACGATGAATTGTCTTCACGATGAATTGTCTCACGATGAATTGTCCACGATGAACTTTTCACGATGAATTGTCTTCACGATGAATTGTCTCACGATGAAATGTCCACGATGAATTGTCTCACGATGAATTGTTTCACGATGAATTTGCCGTAAACCCTCAATATTATCTACGAAATTTGCGTTTTGTTCTGTTTTCGGAATAAAATGATTAAATGCGATATTATATTGTCGGACTAATTGTTTCCATAGCCGCCGGTTATGCGCTCGCCTGTTACATGATTTAAAGCCGTGCAACTGTTATAATATAAAACTAAATTGCGATATTTATTAGAAAAACCAAACTTAAATAGAATATTAAGTTTCGTACACTGGCACATTGCACAGACAATGGCGTTAAACAACAATGGCGTCGTACGTCGTACATCAATGGAAGAAGAACCAAAGAACTAAATAAACAATCTACAAAAATAAATCGTTGAAATAAATGCATTCCAACAGCAGCATCAGCATGTGTAAACCCACTCTACATACTTATTCTCGAAGTGAACTTCTTTCAGTCAATTTTCAGAACAACTGTTACCCAACTAGAGTTTTTCTCCTCACTCTTAAGAAAATGAATTTGCTGCACTCAAATGTACGACAATACCACTACAGGGGGCGACGGGCTGGCCATCATTCTCGAACCTCCTTCAGACCGAGACTTCTGGCTCCTTCCGCTGGTGACGCCCGTGTAGTACCAACTTCCTCTTCATCTACTCCTGATCTTTGTTCAGCACCTAGGTGCTGTATTGGGTGGTCACCTCGCCGCAGTGATCACAACTGGGAAACCAGTAAAACCAGGCAAGAAACCAAGGATCTACGACGAACGAATTTATCGATAAACGCTACCTCAACTGGGGCAGCCGATGTGTCAGCATTGGGGACCCATGGTGTGGACAAAAAATGGACTACTGGCCGAACGACTAAATTTATCAAACCAAAGAATGAAATACAAATTGCCGCATGGAACGTACGAACGGGTCATCACGTCGGCCAAAAGGAGATTATTGCCACCGAATTTACCAATTACAAAATATCGATCGCCGCCATATCGGAACTACGACTCACGGGATCCGGGACGATGATGATTAGTCGCCGATGACCGACGAGACTATTATGCTCTTCTACTCCGGTGGTGACAAGCAAGAGGTGGGTGTTGGATTTATGGTCGGCCAGCGGGCTGCCCACAGTGTCGTCGCCTTCCAACCAATTTCTGAACGTCTGGCAGTCCTTTCCATCGATGGCACAATCAAGACGCACATCCTATCCATCTATGCGCCGACCGAAACAAGCACAGATGCAGCAAAAGACGCTTTCTACGCCGATCTACAAGAGGCGCTGGTGGCAGAGCGGTAGAGCGTTCGCCTGTCGATCGTTAGGTCGGCAGTTCAAACCTCGCCGGCGTCACCAGCGTAACTCCCTTAAGCAAGGAGTTCACTCGCATTTGCTAAAGGGGTAGGCGCATATAAATGGCTGCCTTTGCAAGTACCCTCCCTCTCTCGCCTTGAGCAAGACTTGTCTTGATAAGGCGTATGCTAAATCTCAATAAAAAAAAAGATTTACAAGCTGCGACTGATTCTATACCGCAAACCGAAGTTACCATATTGGCAGGCGACTTTAACGCTCACGTCGGCGACTACCGTAGTGGCTGGAAAGAAACGGTTGGACGATTCGGCCACGGAAAAATCAACGACAATGGGCAGCGACTGTTGTCGTTTGCGTCAGTAAACAACCTCGTCATTGGCAACAGCCTCTTCCAACACCCGAAGAAGCATCGACTCACATGGAGAAACCCGTCGGGGAAAGATTCGGCCATGCTCGACTACGTTCTGATCAACAAGCGTTTTCGATCGACGCTCAACGACGTTCGAGCAATGCGTGGCCCTGATTGCGGATCTGATCATTACCTCGTGCGGGTCAAAATACAACTTCGACTCCAAAAAGCAAAGAAGAAGACTGTAAAGAGAAACTGGACGTGCCTACGCGATCCGGCAGTTCGACACAAATTCCAGCTTGCCTTATCGAACAAGTTTGCGATCCTCAATACATTGGACGAAAAACAAATAACCAAATCCGTCATCGAATGTGCGGCGCCGTTATGTCCGCCGAACGCAGCCATGGATTTCGGATGAGTGTCTGGATTTGGTAGCTGAGCGGAAAAGAATCAAGCACGTCGATTTCGAACAATACCGGCATCATGAGGAAATCGTTCGAAGGAAGGCGTGGTGTTCAATACGACAAAAACAACTTTATCACTGATCTGATGTTCGCGGACGATAGCGCCGTATTCGCCGACACCGACGTGGAAGCTAAAGATCAACGCAGAGAAAACCAAGGTATTAACAACGGACGGGTCGCCAGTTCATGTCAGCTAAATGATGTCCAGATCGAGCAAGTGTCGAAATTTAAATACCTTGGATCGATCGTGCAGGAAAAGAAAACATCGATGTCGGCTGACGTCCACAGCCGCGTTGGCCAGGCGACTGCGGCATTTGCAGCGCTCAGATGGTGCGTCTGGAAGAGAACGAACATTATAATCAAGACAAAAATTCGTCTTTACCGAACATTGATTCTTCCGATCCTCCTATATGGCTCGGAGACATGGACATTGTTTAAATCCGATGTGAATAGACTTGAAGTATTCCAAATGCAATGCCTGCGGCGAATACTGGGAGTCTCCATCCGCGACCCCATTCGAAACGAGACGATCTGTGAACGGTGTGATCGACAACCACTGATCGACGAACACATCCAAAAACGGCAACTACGGTGGTTTGGGCACGTCTGCCGAATGGATGGTAAACGGCTTCCCAATAGTTTACTTTGGCGGGAGCAACCGCCTGGCTGGCGCATCCAACGTTCGGCGCCAAAGAAAATATGGTTGAAAATTATTGATGGGAACCTCAAGAGGAAGCGCGAGAAGGGTTGCAGCCGATCGAGGAAAATGGAAGATTGTCGTGGAAGACGTTCGTGGTCCCGTGGCACCGACAGCAGCGTATTGGCTTCGAGGACATCCTCCTCCCCAAGCGCCGGCTACGGACTAAATCAAAAATAAATTTAAAAAAAGGCGCATGCAGATGCGACAAAATTTATGGAAACAGTTCGGTTTTTAAAAGTTGAGAAAGAGACTATTGAAGTTTTAAGATTGGGTGGTAGTCGGTTCCAAGCTGCCGGACCGGAGTAGAAAAATCCACGTGGACCAATTTTTTCGTGGAGGTGGCCGGCACAAACAGATCACCAGATGATGCTGACCTGAGGCAAGAACGACCGGTAATCGTGACAACTGGTTTACAGTAATCCATCAGGTACTTTGGTGCACTGTTGTGGAGACATTTGTGGGTATGCGGAATTTTCATCAATGGACGGTTCATCAAGGGACTATTCATCAAGAGACTATTCATCAAAGGACTATTCATCAAGAGGACAATTTATCATAAGGATTGTGCTCATCTAATGTCTATTCATCCAGAGGACTATTCATCGAATATTCAATTTTGAAGCCACTCCAACAACCTTTATCAATATCTATCCTAGATATTTTCAGTGGAAAATTATTCGATGTATTTTTAAAGATAGTTCTTTATCTTTGATAAAAATATATACATGATTAATTATTTTAAAGTCTGTAATAAATTTTAAACATATCAATAATCTAAAAAAAAATAGTTATGGCAACAAGTATGTATGGAATTACAAAGTGCAGTAAAAAGACACTTATTTATATAAATTATGAATATTGGAGAATTCCTGAAAATTCTAAAGGACAGAAGGAGTGGGACTGTAGTAAGCATCAAGTTTTTAACTGCAAGGCGAAAATGATGACAGAAGGTGATGAATCTAGACTCCATAGATAAACCATAATACTATTCTATTATAAAGTATTTGGATGAAAGCACTGTAAATTTGATATAAATTTGAAGCACTGTAAATTTGATATAAATTACCCCACATATTTTGGTTGAAAATAACATTTTAAACAATTTTATTAACATTTTTGATGAATAGTCCACTTGATGAACATACATTAGATGAACAATCCTTATGATGAACCGTCCTCTTGATGAATAGTCCTTCGACGAATAGTCCTTTGATGAATAGTCCCTTGATGATTAGTCCTTGATGAACAGTCCCTTGATGAATCGTCCTTTGATGAACAGTCCTAGAATCTATTTATGGATCAAGCTGCAGAGCTTAAAGTCTACTCTTTCTGGGTAAGGAAGCCAGTGAAGTTTAGATTTCTTTTGACACACTTGACCACCTAGGTAGACCGAGAACAAGACGCGCCGCAGCGCATAGGATCGACTGAAGCCTGTCGAATTGGTATTTATGTTCATTGGCCAGAACACCATTACAGTAGTCCAGCCAGCTATGCACAAGCGCACACACCAGAGAGTGAGCCATGTCTGTAGTGAGAAAACGGTGGATACTGAAGAGCGGAGAACTTCGAGGAAGAGAAAAAGTGTTCGCTTCTCGTGTCTGTTCGTTCTTCGGGGACAAGCTACTATGAGCCAGATACGGATTTGAGAAATTCTGTTCTGAACAAAAGAGTCTGTTGCTCTTATCAGCCGCTCTAGAGGACTTTGACTGTATATCTAAGAAATTTAAAATGACAGTCATATGTTTCTAAAGGTAACATACTGAGAATTCTAAAATTTACAAAACAAAATTCATCTTTGAAACCACCAAGTTTCATTTATAATTTTGTTGGTATTAAAACTTGACTTATTATTTTGATACCATGAAACAATTATCTTAAGTTTACTTCATGAAGATTCAACCAGCATTTAATGACTTCAATGCTACATTAAAAAAAAAACTATCATCAGTGTTTTTCTGATATTTTATGGCTTTTGCCAAATATAACACTTGTTTAAACTTCTGTGAAAAAAACAATGTGCCAAAGAGTAGCAGTTCACAGACGTTTTTGCCGTAGTACCCCCAAATACATTTTTTCAAGTGGGTACCTTTTCAAGAGAGAAAAAACAAGAGGGATAAACAACCAAAGAAAAACTTTTAATAACCCCGGACAATGCCGGGTAATTCTGCTAGTATTTAAATAAAAATAGATAAACTACCAGTTCTTCCAGCATCTTGAAGTTGTATTTTAAGAAGTTCCATGGGAGTTGTTATGACGATTTGACATGCACCTGCACCAGCACCTGATAACGTCTCCCTGAACAATGTCAACCTGTTGCTATAAGGTTAAAAAAAAACAAAAAAACATTTTTTGAAAATCATCAAAATTATCTTCCTCACTAAAAACAGAATATATTAAGCCATTATTATATTTGTAAAATGTTGTAAACAAAGAAAAGCATTAAAAATTATTTTTACACAGTTTTGATTATGTGACTGGTAGTTAACACAAACACTAGAGCATGTCGAACATCCAAATAGTCAGAGATGCTAAATACAAATATAATTGCAGATTCAAAACTTTCATTTTTTACGATCATCTGATCTTCTTCGTCCAGAATTTGCTCATACAACACTAAAAACTTTATCGATTAAGTGTATAGGTCCACGTACATATTCAGTCATTCCTATCTCTATAAAGGCTTCCGAGTCCCTTTCGCTGTTTAAATCTTGTCTCAATTCGTATTTATTGAAGCAATAGTCCTAGATATGCATGTTTTCTTTTGCTGATTGAAACTATATTATTACTGTCTCAATGTAAATTTAATTATCTTACTTTTTATTATTTTTATTTTATTTATTTTTTTTTTTCTTGTGAAATTTTTGCATTGAATGTATATTCAATCTTTTCACGAATGTCTCATTTGTGCGGGTCATCCTTAAGCTAGATTTCATATCTTCGGATGCTCCCTTGGGCATTACTATTTTCTATTTTGTTGTTTGCACTCATTTTTTTCAATTTTTCATTCAACTTGTCTTTATTGTAAGATGTTTCTGTTATGCCCAATAAACAATAAACAACATACGAAAACTTCAACTCTGGCTCGGTAGCTTTTAATCTACCAGATAAATTAAAAAAAGAAAATTATTGTGTTAAGATGCAACTGTTTGAATGTTATCAAAGCATATAATTTTTTAATTTTTGCAGTTTATTTAAACCAAATGTTTGCAAATTTTTTAATCAAATTTATTAAATCTAGAGAAACTAAGCTGTCTATGTTACTTCAACACTTGTCAAACTAAATAAAAAAAAGATTAAAATATACTGCCAGCCTGAAAAAATCAGTAAAAACAGCCAAGTCCTATAACAAAACTTATGTTTATTAAATTAGAGCAAATTCAACAAGCACCCATCTCCGTCTTGCTTACTGCAAGCCAGTCCCAAGCATAGATAAAAAAATACCAACAGGAAATACTTTGGTAATTCCTATACTAAAAAAAATTAACAGGCACTCAAATTCAATTTTTTAACAAACATTTATTTTAAATAAGAAAAAAATCAAAACAAACTCTTTATTCTTAAGATGATGTCTGAAGAAATCATTACCAACCAACTTGATGGCTTTCTCAGGAGTTATCAACAGCAAATTTACAGCAGACCCTTAAAAAGAAATTATTCAAATCAATCGAAATAACAACTAAATGCTGAAAATAATAATAATGTGCAATAAATAACATTTTTAAAACACTTACTTGCAATTCTAATTTTATTAAATAACAGACAAAATCTGATGAAAGATCTAAAAATATTCACCTCTGTACATTCCAAAAAATCCTTCTTTTTTAAATGTTTTCACAGCACAGTCGACCCTGGATGGTGACCAAAATTTAATAATTAAAATCTGTTTAATAAAAACTTAATTTCCCATGAATCATTTAATATTAAGCACTAGCGGGGTACCCCGCGTTGTCCGGGGTTTTTCTATAGTTTTTCTTTCTCGCTTCCATCAAAATCTATGTTATTTTTCTTTAAAAAACATTATAAGCAGATTCAGAGATCAAAGAGGTCTCAGAATTTAATAGAATGCATCGTCATGGAGAATAAGTCTACAAACGAGTTTATGTTATAGGATTATCTTGATTGGATGATGTAGGCGGTTAAGTTGATTGACATATGTTGCTTTATCAACTGTAATAATAATAATAATAATAATCGCAGCACGAGTATATAGGAGGATTTCGGTTATAACCGAGCTCCAATATATCAAATTGGGTTATATAGGAGGTCATTTCGGTTATAGTGGAGGGCCGAGCGGTTATTTAGGAGGATTTATGTAATATCTGGGTTATATACGAGTGTTTTTGAAATAGCTTGTGTTTTTGCTCGCTAATTCAGCGAGTTCTTTTGTTGTACTAATAAGTTATTAAATCAAGTTTTTTATTAAATATCAAATTAAAAAACATTTTAACTATTTATAGAGAAAATATTTTGCATGTAAATTGTTTCCAACTTTGCAACTAAGCGCCGCCGAAGTTTGCAGGTTATCAGTTATCGGTTAACACATTAATTTAATTAATTTGTTATCAGTGCAAGCAACTTTCACGACTTTTAATGTTAGAGTTAAACTTGGTAACCAGTTACTTTCCCTTGCCAAGAGAAAACTGGTTAGCATTGTATGATTTGTTTTAAACATCTATAACTAAAAAATGACTATAACTGTGGCTGTTGTAAATCAATCCATCAAATCAAATCAAATCAAATCAAATCAATCAAATTTATTTAACGCCAATGTCGTAAACGAGTCTGAGGCGGGTGAACGTGAGATGAGCTGACTAATATAACTGGAAAAGATGAGTTTTTAAAGTACATTTAAAGAGGGAAAGAGATGAAGCAGATTTGATATGGGAAGGAAGTGAGTTCCAAACCAGAGGAGCTGCAGCACGGAAAGCTCGTGCACCAAACTTAGTGTGTGAAAATTGGGGTTGAAGAAGAAATTGAGTTGAAGAGCGGAGCTGACGGGAGGGAGTGTATGGGTGTAGCAAGGTAGAGAGATATCTGGGAGTGGAGGTTGAAGCAGCCTTGAATGCTATTGTAGCAATTTTAAATTTAATTCTTTTATCAATTGGTAACCAGTGGAGTTGATTCAGTAAGGAAGCAGAGTGAACCGACCTGTCCGCTTGTAGAATGACACGTGCGAGGGTATTTTGAATTTTTTGGAGTACTTTGATGGAAGATTTGGGAGCACCATAGAGGATCGAGTTGGCATAATCAAGCCGCGAGCTGACCAGAGCATGGCCAATGAGGCTGGCAGTCTGTAAGTCCAGTGTGTGCCGGATATGGCGAAGAGCTTTAATGTGAAAGTAACAAGACTTGGAGATGAGTTTGACGTGATTGTGAAAGGTGAGAGAACTGTCTAGAGTGGCACCAAGAAGCTTGATATGACTTGCTAAAGGAACAGTTGAATTGTCAACCTTGGAGCTAGAAACTGACGATAAGGATTTCTTGCGTTTATTAGTGCTTAAGAGTATTGTGTCAGACTTACTGGGATCTAAAGCGAGGCCATTGCGGGAGAACCTCAACGCATGGTTTGAAAGAGCTGTTTCGAGAAGGTGTAAGTTGGCGGTATCACCAGGACGGGAAATGCCAATGTAAAGTTGAGTGTCGTCTGCATACTGTTGTTGGTAAACTCCAAGGTGCGAGGTTATTGATGCCACAGGTGAAATATAAATGGTGAATAGGAGTGGGCCTAAGACAGAGCCTTGAGGAACACCGGAAAGACACGTTTCGTGGGATGATTGATGATGACCAACTTTGACGTACTGGCTACGACCAGTAATGTACGATGATAGCCAATTCAGAGTAGGGCCTGAAAATCCAAATGAGCTAGTAAGGCGATTAATAAGTATATTGTGATCAATGACAGGTGTTGGTGGAAGTCGAGATCGGACTAAGGTGACTAGGAGATGATGGTCAGACAATGAGCAGTAGTTGTAATAGCGGACGTCACAGTGAAGTAGATTTGAGTCAGATGTTGCGATGATGTCTAGCAGGTTGTGGTCATGTGTTGGTTGGCTAACTATCTGCTTGAAGTTGAGTTTCGTCAAAATGTCATCAAAACCACAGCCAACCAGACTGTTTGCTCCTGGACTATTGAGGTCTCCACATAGTAGTAGACTGTATTTGATGTCGACGATGATACGGGTGAGAAAAGTTTCTAGCTCCTGGAAGAAGAAGGCAAGCGGCGGTGAAGTAGGTTGATAGATGTTGATGAGTAAGATTGGCGGTTTAGATTGTATAATAACGGATTGTGCTTCAAAATATACGGGAGTAAAGTGCACATCGAACGTGCGGAGTTTAAGGATATCTCGATAGATCAGAGCGAGCCCGCCACCTCGTTGTGGTCCGCTATCTAACTTGATGGCAGGCAGTAAATCTGTTGTGATCCAAGTTTCTTGGAGGGCCAGAAGATCAAGTTGGTGGTCGTTAGTTAGGTCCTGTATGGAGGCAGCTTTGCGAACTGCCGAACGAATGTTAAAACATCCAAATGTGAAAACCTTGTTGTTGTTGATTTACCTGACATTAAGTGGGCCGAAGTTAGCTCTCCTGATGAATGGGAGGACTGTTTGTCGGAATTTGAGAAGAGCATCGCGTGTGAAAGTAGTTCGTTGACTCATGGCTGACAACTCGTGTGTGCATTGCTCATGAATAATTGAGTAGTAGTCAAGTCAAGCGGCAATGGAACTCAATTTCACAATATTAAAAACGCAAAATTGTCCGTAAAGACAACCATGACTGTGACTAGATACAGTGAGTTTAATCAGTAAGACGTGCCAGTTCAAAGTCATTTTGAACGTCGCAAAAAACGCCGTAAGCAATAGCGTATTTGTATCCATGGTGATAATTTAAATTTTTAGACGACGCCAAAACACTATTAAAAACGCAAAGTTGTCCGCAAAAGCAACTGTCATTTGATGCATTAAGTTAATTTCGGTTAAATCGTGCTAGTTTAAGACTGAAAAAAATTCCAGAAGTCAGCTAAAAAGTCAAAATTAGACGAAGCTCAACACATGCCACACGCCGACATCTTCTTTCTAATGGCCTAATGCCTCCTAGTTTAGCCAGCCTACTGTGCTTTTGATTGTATATACTTTATTATATAGTAAAATTGCTGTGAAATTTAGCTATAAATAAATATAATAAGCTATGGTAAAATAATATAATCTGATTCAGTTTAATCATATAGTAGTTCAAAGGTTAGTGGAAATGCTTTTATTTGGCTGTTAAATTTCAGTAGGGATTATGTCATGGTCATTGTCATTGTGAGAGCAATAATAATTGTGCTAACTATCCTGACAATCAGTACACATAAGCAATTTATTTTTAACCTGAAATGGAAATGTGTTATTGATGTAAAATCAATGTTGTAGTTTGTCTATAGAGCCAATATAAATTATTACTGTTGGACTTATTACTAAGCTTATATGTGTAAATATAGTTAATTAAAATTGATGTGCTGATTAACAACTTTTACATTCTCTTTAGTAATAATCTTACTGTAAGAGGTGCATGTTTAATAATTCTGCAATAAAAAAATCACAATGAAATTATAAAAAAATGTGAATTTAAGAATTATAAATATTTAAAAAAAAATTGTTTTTTGTTTATTAAAATAATTTGTAATTAAAAATAATTACTGGTTGGCATCAATGTTATTAGTTTATTAAATTTAAGAAAAAAGATATAATCTAAAGAATGCAACCACTGTTAAATTTTTGGTTATACATATTTGTCATATATTAGAAGTTTATATTCATTTTAAACCATATTTTATTAAGTAATTTTATAAACATATCTGAAAAGATTTAATTGTTAATTTCTATAAACTAATAAAAATCTGAAGACAATTGAACTTTCATTTTATTTTAATAGTCGAAAATGACGATGCTTCGATGAAGATTGAAAGAGGTCGTGAAGTTGTCTCACAATAGAGAACATCAGAGGTACTATCTCAATTCTCGGTGCATTAAATTATTGAAACATGACAATTATATGTATTTATATTTCCAAATGCACTAAAAAGAAAAAATTAATTTAAATATTCTCAAAAAAATAAAAAATTAAAATAAATATATGTATTTTTAATAGAAATAGTTCGTGTAAAATAATGATTTCAACGGAAAGTTTATTAGTTATTCCGACAAAAATCTTGAAATAAAAAAATGACTTATCTTTCCGGTACTATATGTTTTGAAACCTAATTTAAGGTAAATTTTTTTAGGTAGTTCACCTTTCTTAAGAACCTCAAGTTATGGAACAAATCACAATACCTTACAGAAGTCTGGCTGACCAATCTCACCTATTGATGTTACCTTCATCTTTTTGCTACACAGAAGCAGTTGCTTTGAAAGAGTAATTACTATTCACCTTTATAAAATGTTGACTATTACTTAACTTAAAATCTTAATTGAAGCATTTTCTTAACCCTTTCAGCTCTTGGATATTTCTAAAGCAATAAAAAGATCTTTTAGCACTAGTGCAGACAACATTCCTTTTCATGTTGCTTTTCTATCTCTCAGTATTATATCGGGAGTACTGACTCATTTATCTGAGGGGCCGATCCCAATATGTTTGCTATAATGGTATTTCCTCTTCACTGAGATTTATTAAATGCGGAGTACCACAAGGCTCAATTCTTTGCCCATTATTATTTCTCATATATATTAATGACATTGTCAATACTTCAACTTTTTTTTATTTCACCTTATATGCTGACGATACTATAGTCCTGGCTTCAGATTACTCCCTTGATAAATTAGTATGTAAAATTAACACTGAGCTGCCTCTTGTATTAAAATGGTTCATGGAAAATAAACTATCTTTAAACATAGATAAGTCATGTTTTATATTATTTCATCATCCACATAGGAGGATAAATATTGACTGCATCAGAATACATATTGGTGATTCAGTACTTAAAAATGTCTCTTCTAACAAATTTTTAGGCCTATATATTGATCAAAATATTACCTGGAGGGATCATATAAAATATATTTGCAATAGAGTAGCAAAAAACACGGGTATACTTCGTAAAATATCATGGTATGTTCCTTCACAAGTACTTTTATTGCTATACTACTCTCTAATTTGTCTGTATCTTATTTACTGTAATTTTATATGGGGTATAAATTATAAATCTCGCCTCTTACCATTGAATGTTTTACAGAATCGGGTTAGTAGAATAATCTTTCATCTTCCATATACGGTTCCCGTTGAACCCACTCGTTTGCTACATGGTATTTTATCTGTCGACCAAATCTCCATTACTCAATCATTATTATTCTTATATAGGTTTCATCATAATTTGCTACCTCTTGGGTTCTCAAATTTTTTTCATTGCGTTTCTTCCATACATACTTATAATACTCGATTTGTCACTGATTACAGGTCAGCTAAAATTCACTCTAGTCTAAAATTGTACTCTCTTGGTTTCATGGGCCCTCGTTTTTGGAATTCATTACCGCCTGATCTTTTGACAGTTAACTTTCAAAAAACAAATTAAGCATTTGATCATAAATAAGCATTTGTCTGACTTTTTACCATGTCAGTGATTTTCAACACAAGGATATTTGAATTATCGGGACTTTAGTCCCTTCCAAATGTCCTATATGCTTACTTTGGTTATTGTATGATTTGACGTGTGTTAGTTATTCAATTTTTTGTCTTGAAATAAACATAATAATAAAAAAAGAATAAGTTCAAAATTCAAAAATATACTATTGAAGAGATGGTGTGTCGAAATGTCCCCAAAATTTAATAGAATGTATTGTCATTCAGAGGAGTGTGAGTGTCACAGTCTTCCCTGCTGGAATGCCGTGAACACCAGGAAGAAAAAGGCAACACAACAACACGACAACAACTTTAATAAAGCGCAAATTAAATATAAAAACGAGCAGGACTTCGCCTGATACTAAATAGCTAGACTGTACTGGCTGGGTTCAAAGCGCTATATATATAGCCTCAGGAAACGCGTTAACAAACAACAAGAAAACAACGTCTGCCAATTAATGTCTAGGTTCCTGTCTAGACTGAGAGTCTAGACAGGTGCAAGATACACTTGTCAGGAGGTCCGGTAGAGCGACCCCTGACAGTGAATATGTATCAGGTTTCAGCTCGAATCGATAACCAAAAGTGGGTTTATTAGGCCACTTAAGATTTTTCCAACCATGAACAAATGTATATACAAAAATGCAATGAAAATTAATAAAAAGAATTTAAAAATCATTGATGTCTGAAGACCAAGTTTTCTTTACAGATAAATAACATTTATAGCACCAAACATTAATGAACTTACAGATTCTCATACATCTTTGCCCCTGTCGGACCGATTTGCTGATTCTGAAGTCTTGTTTTTACTAAATCAATGGGAAAGACACAAGTCACTCCAACAATGCCAGCTATTCCTCCATTAATTACTTTTGGTAGCAATCTAAGTTTTGAATAAAAGTTTAGTTTTATATATATATATATTTTTATATCTACGGTTTATAATTTTCAATCTAGGCTGATAAACCTCAGAAGATTTTATAAACTAAGAAAGACATAAAAAAATAGAGTTGAGCGATTACATAACTTCAATCAACCAGTCTTAATTACAGTTACTAAGACGCAAGTTTTTGATTAAGTGTGTATTTCTTCTAATAAATTTTGGACCATTTCTAAAGAACCTTAGTATATTTATCGATATTATAACAACTGGTGTCAGAAGCGAGATAAATAAAAATGGTTCATCACAAATTATTGGAAGAACTCTCCCTGCTTGAGTTGAGGCGGGAACTAAAAAAACGAGAACTCAATGACAAAGGAAAAAAGTCTGAACTCGTGGAAAAAGCGCAAAAAGAAACCAAAGCCGTTATGGAAGGAATAAAAGAATTAATTCTCGAAGGTAAGCTTAGATTAACAGATGTGGAGAAAAGAGTTAATAACCTGGAAAAATTGGTAGAAGAGAATACCAAGGAAATCGAGAAGAGAATCGAGAGCAACCTGGAGATAAAATTGAACAATCTTATCAAACAAGGCTGGTTGCCAAGCCCAAGAAAAAATTCATTCTGTTGAGCATGCCAAGACCCCGGCTTTTGATGGCACTGTGTCATGGTCCGTCTACAAAGCTCAATTTGAAATTGTTGAGATTTTTATTAAGAAACTATGTTATATTTGATTTTTATGTCTATGTTGTCTATGGTGCATGTTAGGTGTATAATCTACTTCCTTCTTTTCCGATGTACGAGTTGAAGTAGTTGTGTATGTTCGATATCTATTATTTCGTGTTCTTTTCGATCTAATAAAACTCTAAAAACTTAACAGGTTATGGGACCAGATAGCGTTTTCTGCGTTTAGAAGTTTAGATCAGTTGACGAAGATTAAGATTAAACGAATTAAAGAAATATCGATAAGTTTTAAGTTAGCGTGTCTCGTGATCTGACATCGAAGAATTGTTAGTCTAGCACGTTTATTCTTATTAGAGATATTTTGCTTTTGTTTGTGTCTTCAGGTCAATCAAAGAAAAGAAAAGTAGCACAAGTAATGGATTTCACTAAAGTTCAACTCAAGCACTTGGAAGGCAGAAGTAATTGGCTGAATTGGAAGTCAAGAGTTTGCATATTACTACGCGGCATTTCTGATGCAATGGATGTGGTAGATGGAAAACTTGAAAAGCCAGATGAACTAGATGAAAGTGCAACTAAAATCCAAATAGAAGGTTATCAAATTGCTTTGAATAAATTTAATAAAGCAGATTGTAATGCCATGATAATTCTAACATCAAATATGACTGATGAAATATACGAACAAGTCCGTTCGCTGGTTAACTCAAGAGACGTTTGGCTAGAACTTCATCGGTTGTATGATGATGTGCATGAAGATCGAGCGTACAACATGTGCATGAAATTTTTCAGTTATAAAATTGATGATAATGATGATGTAGTTACTCATATTACAAAATTAAAGAATAATTGGAAAGAGTTAAAAGTTGACTTAGAAAAAGATGAGAACAAAGATTTATTGCTTATGTGTAGAATCATAGAAACTTTGCCAGATAGGTTTTTCTCATTTTCTGCAAGTTGGAGATTGCTGAACAAGAATGAAAGAACGGTGGAAGCTCTCACAAATCAATTGTGTAGTTATGAAAGAGCGTTGGCGAATAAAAATGATTCCAGTAAAAACCAAGAGGTGTTATTTGCAAAAGCTTCAAGTCAAAAGCCATTGCAGAAACTGAAATATCAGAAACAGAAAAATATGCTTAGTAATTCAACTAAAGTTTTATGTCATAACTGTAAAGCACCAGGACACATAGTTAGAAATTGTGAAAAATGGCATTCTGATGGCAAACCACCTAAACCAAGAAATAGCAATCAAAGTGAAGTCAAGAAGGAATCACTGGTTGTAATGGAGTCAAGTGTTTTTGTTGTTGATGAGTCAGAACATGCTGATGAATGGTTTTTCGACAATGGTGCAACGTGTCATCTGACATTCAGAAAAGATAGATTCCAGAGTATGTTGCAAATGGAGATTTTATAGAAGCTGTTGGAAAAGGTACTGTTCTACTTCAAGAGAAAGTGAATAATAGATGGAAGACAGTAGAATTAACTGATGTTTGGTATGTGCCAACAGTTAAAAGAAATCTATTTTCAGTAATTGCAACGCAAGATAAAAACAAAAATAGTTCTTTTGTTTCTACATCAAGAGATTGTTATTTAATTGTAAATAACAAGAAAGTAGTTGTTGGAACAAGAGAAAATAATGGAGGTTTATTTAAACTCACAGCCAAAACCGTTCAACCACTCAATTCTGATGCCGAAGTAAATTTTGTCAATGATAAAGATGCATTACAGTTATATCATGAACGAATGGGACATCAGAATAAGAAACATGTTAAAGTGGTTATTAAAAGAGAACTGAACATTGATGTTGGTATAGACAGCGAACTATGCGAAGGCTGTGTCTACGGAAAGTTACATAGATTAAAGTTTGGAACAAGAGTAAGAGTATCAAGACCAGGAGAACTAATTCATGCCGATGTCTGTGGTCCATTCTGCTTCTCGTTTTCCAATTTTCGATACTTTGTTCTGTTCAAAGACGATTTCAGCGGTTATCGGTTTGTTTATTTCCTAAAAGAAAAGTCTGAAGTATCGCAGAAGCTTCGACAAATGTTTGCAGAATCAAGAACAATGGGTCATACAGTCTCTGAACTTTTAAGTGACAATGGAGGAGAATTTGACAACAAAGAAGTCAGATCAATCTTGCAGAAAGAAGGAGTTCGACAGCGTCTAACTATGCCATACACGCCGCAACAGAATGGTTGCAGTGAGCGTGAAAATCGCACACTAGTTGAAGCTGCTAGAGCTATGAGGTTGGCTCATGAAGAACTGCCCCAGGCACTTTGGGCTGAATTGATCAATACAGCTGCCTACATCCTCAATAGAACTGGACCATCGTCAGTGGAGGGAAAGTCGCCATATGAGTTATGGTTTGACAGGAAACCTAGAATTAAACATCTTCGAGTTATCGGTAGCACAGCTTATGTTCATATTCCTATGCAGAAAAGAAAAAAATTTGATACCAAAGCTGAGAAGGGTATTCTCGTTGGATATGAAGGCGATGACGGCTATAGAATTTTTGTTCTATGTGTGATGTATGTGAACCAGAGAATTATGATGATGCCGTTCACAGTAAGAATAAAGATGAATGGTTGAAGGCCATGAACAGTGAAATGCAGTCATTAAAAGAAAATCCAACGTGGGACTTGGTGTATTCTCTAAAAGATCGTAAGATAATACGATGCAAATGGGTCTACAAGATAAAGAACAATCCAGATGGTTCTGTCGAACGTTTTAAAGCCAGGCTTGTTGTAAAAGGTTTCTCTCAGAAAAAGGGCATTGACTATGAAGAAACTTTTAGTCCTGTGGTTAGAAGTGCGACAATTAGAACATTGTTGAGTGTTGCTGCAAGTGAGAAAATGTCACTCATGCAGTTTGATGTATCCACTGCATTTTTGTACAGCAAATTAGATGAAGAAATTTATATGGAGCAACCAGAAGGTTTCAAAGATGATTCAGGAAGGGTTTGCAAGCTCAAACGTGGTCTCTATGGGCTTAAACAAGCGCCAAGATGTTGGAATAAACGTTTTGCTGAATTCCTGATCCAGCGAGGCTTCAAACAAAGCGATGCAGATCCATGTCTGTTCATCCGAAAGCAAGGAGCAAGGAAACTCATGCTTGCACTGTACGTGGATGATGGGCTGGTTGCAGGTACGGACGGGAGAGAGTTGCAGGAGTTTGAGGAAGAACTGAAGTCAGAGTTCAAGATAACAGCAAAACCTGCATCGTATTTCCTTGGATTAGAGATAAATAAAGATAAAGAAGGAAATGTTAAAGTCAGTCAGTCATCTTACACAAGGAAGATCCTTGAAAAGTTTGGAATGAGTCGATGTCGACCCTGTTCAACTCCTATTACAAAATCTGAGAAGGATTTAAGTGGAAATGAAGCTGAAACTGAAGATGTGAAATTTCCTTACAGATCGGCGGTAGGTGCATTGATGTACTTGATGACGGGAACAAGACCAGACATAGCCTATGCAGTTGGTGTAGCATCCAGAAGTTTGGAAAATCCCAGCAAGTCAAATGTAGTTCAGGTTAAACAAATCTTCCGTTATTTGCAAGGTACAGTTGATATTGGTATCATTTATAAATCTGGACAGAGCAATGCATTGACAGCCTACAGTGATGCTGATCATGGAGGAGACAAGACAAGTGGAAGATCAACATCAGGAGTTTTATGCATGTTTGCCGGAGGAGTGATCAGTTGGTCTAGTCAGCGTCAAGCCTCAGTCGCCATTTCCACTACTGAAGCAGAGATTGTTGCAGCAAGTGAAGCAACTCGTGAAGTAGTATGGCTCAAACGATTATTGAACGACATTGTTGAACTAAAGGAGAAACCAGAAATTTTAGTTGACAATGAAGCAGCAATTCGTTTAGCACATAATCCAGAACTACACAGGCGAACAAAGCACATACTTATCAGGCATTTCTTCGTCAGAGAAAAGGTCTCAGAAGGAGAAGTTTCAGTGGAGCGCGTCACGACAGAACTCCAAGTTGCCGATGCCTTAACAAAACCGTTGTTGGGACCAAGACTGAAACATTTATGTTTTATGATGGGACTTATGTAACATTTATGTTTTATGTTGTGTTTCTTTATAAAATGAGAAGGTGTTGAGATTTTTATTAAGAAACTATGTTATATTTGATTTTTATGTCTATGTTGTCTATGGTGCATGTTAGGTGTATAATCTACTTCCTTCTTTTCCGATGTACGAGTTGAAGTAGTTGTGTATGTTCGATATCTATTATTTCGTGTTCTTTTCGATCTAATAAAACTCTAAAAACTTAACAGAAATTGCTGCCAGGAAAAATAACTGGTTAACCAGCCAGCAGAAAATCTGGTATTTTCTTTGAGGGGAGAAGCTTTACAGCTTCTCGAGCTTATTGCAGATAGAGATGATTACGATGCAATTGTGAAAGTTCTTGAGAGCAGATTCGGTAATCAACACGCGCCAGAAATTTTTCGAGCTCAACTCAAGAGTCGACGCCAGAAACCCGAAGAAAGCTTGCAGCAGCTGGAAGCGGATATAGAACGACTCGCCAATCTGGGATATCCCTTGTGCCCTCGAAATGTCCTCAATACAATTATTGCGGATGGATTCATAGCGGCCTTGAAGAACTCCGAAACCCAAAAAGCTCTTAGGGTCGCCCGAGTAGCTGGTCCCAGTGAGGCTTTGGCATTTGCCTTGAATTATGAAGCCTCTGAAGAATTATCTGATAGGTCTCATCGGGTAAGAAAGGTGGAAATCAAAGAGGATGACCTGGATGATCGAGTCCGAAAAATTATGTTGCTGGAATTGCGATGGGTTGGGACATCTACAGAGAGACTGTAGAATCCAGATGTTTAGACACGGGCAACGAAAGCAAGGGGACTCCAAAAAGCATGATGATGTCAGACAAGCAAGACCCATAGTGGCCCGTTCCAACAAACAAAATCCAGACTCTGTTACAATAAACGATATTTTACCTTATAAAGTGGTACCAATTTCTATTTTGAAGAAAGGGACAAGTATATTTGTAGAGGGCAGACTGGGAATAAGAAACTGTAAACTTATCATTGATACTGGAGCTTCTTGTTCAATTATAAGGCCTTCTTTAGCAAAAGGAGAAGTTTTGCAAAGTGGAAATGACATTCGTCTCAAGACTGCAACTGGGGAGCTTGTCCCAGTAGTTGGTAAAATTCAAACTAAAATTAGGCTGGGAAATAGAACCTTTCAGCATCAGTTTTTGGTTGCCGACATAGAAGAAGAGTGTCTACTTGGGCTTGACTTTATGAAAGCACATGGTTTTGCATTGGACATAAAAATGGGAAAATTTAAACAGGGGGATTTGGAAATACCTGTTTATTATAAAGGCGAAATGATTTCGTTGAAACGAGTATTGGTAACAAAGGGCATCGTTGTACCTGCTCAGTCGGAATCTTTGGTTTGGGCAAGAATAGAAAACGATAAGAACTCAAGAGTTGTTGGGTTCATCGAGCACCTGAACGGAGTTGAAAAACATGGATTATTAATCGGAAAAACACTGGTACGAACGAAGTCAGGAAGCTACGTGCCAGTCAGAGTTATGAATGTGACAGAATGCAACAAGCGACTAACAAAAGGTGACGAAATTGCGGTATGCAGCCCAGTCGATCTCATATTGCCATGTAACACGGTGATTGGTAGAAATAATAATAAAAAAAGAATGAAGTACTCGCAAATTCAGGCACTGCTTGAAGCCGCTAACACTTCACTAAAAGCAATGGACTATGTCAAAGCGGAAAAGTTGATTGAAAAGTATTGTGATATAATAGCTATTGACGAAGAAGACAATGGAAAAACAAAGATCGTTGAACACCGAATTCGAACTGGTAATACAGAGCCCATTCGTCAACTGCCACGAAGGCTTCCACTGGCAAAGCGAGAGGAAGCTAGAAAGATGCTGGAAAAGATGAAGAAACAAGGATTTATTGAACCATCCAATAGTCCATGGAGTTCACCGGTAGTACTTGTTAAGAAGAAGGATAATTCGCTACGTTTTTGTGTCGACTACAGAATGTTAAACGAGATCACACAAAAAGATAGTTACCTCTGCCCAGAATCGATGACACCATTGATACACTTGCGGGATCTCGAATGTTTTCTACTTTAGATCTTAAGAGCAGATATTGGCAGGTGGAAATACACCCCCAGGATCGCGAGAAAACTGCCTTTTCAATAGGTGAAGGATTGTGGCAATTTACAGTGATGCCATTTGGCTTGTGCAACGCACCAGCAACTTTCGAGCGACTTATGGAGTATGTGTTACAAAGATTAAATTGGAGAATGTGTCTTGTTTATTTGGACGACATTATTGTTGTTGGAAAGACGTTTGAAGAGCATCTACACAATCTTGGAGAAGTTTTCCAAAAGATCCGGGATGCTGGTATGAAGCTAAATCCGGCAAAGTGTGCACTTTTCAAAAGCAAGGTGAAATATCTTGGTCATATAGTTTCTGCCGAAGGGGTAGGAACCGATCCTGAGAAAATTGAAGCGGTTAACCATTGGCCTGTTCCGAGAAATTCTCAAGAATTAAGAAGCTTTCTTGGTTTGTGCACATATTATTGACAATTTGTAGCCAACTTTTCCAGCATTGCAAAGGAATTATATAAGCTTATAGAAAAGAATGCACCGTTTGATTGGTCAGAGGCAAATCAACAGGCATTCGAACAGTTAAAAACAGCTTTGAGTTTGACGCCAGTTCTGTCGTATCCAATCCCTGGAAAAGATTTTGTATTAGACACAGATGCAAGTAATGAAGGAATAGGGGCAGTGCTTAGTCAAATTGTTGACGGCAATGAAAAGGTTATAGCTTATTATAGCAGAACTTTGTCGAAACCGGAGTGCAATTATTGCGTCACCAGACGTGAATTATTAGCAATCGTTGATTCTATTAAGCACTTTCACAAGTATTTATATCGTCAAAAGTTTTTGTTGAGAACGGATCACGCTGCTTTGAAATGGCTTTTAAATTTTAAAAATCCAGAACAAGTGGCTAGGTGGATCGAACGTTTACAATCATACGAGTTTGAAATTCAACATCGGAAGGGTGAACAGCACAAAAATGCTGACTCACTTGCACGACCACCTTGCAATAATGAATGTAAGTATTGCATTCGCATGGAGGGGAAGGAAATAAATAATCAGTGTTTTCAGGTACGGTTTCAAATTGACGACACTTGGTCAGATGAAGTGATTCGAGACGAGCAATTAAAAGATGATGATATAGGGCCGATTTTGAGATGGATGGAAGAAGGGAAGAAACCTGACTGGCAAGAGATTTCTGAATTGAGTCCTGCTACTAAATCGTATTGGGCACAATGGGACTCTCTAAGGGTTGTGAACAGATCTCTAAAAAGAATTTGGGAAAGCACTGATGGTTCCACCAATGTTTTGCAATTAATTATTCCAAAAGTAAAAGTGCAAGAAGTGCTCCAACAAATGATTAATTCAGAGATAAGGTATTTCAGGATTGACTATGATCTTTCTAAGGTTTGCATTACCACTTTTGAATTTCTTTTTATAAAAATTCATCAGAGCAAATCCAGTGACTTAATAATAGGAGTAATTTATCGTCCTCCTGGGGGAAACCTAACTTTGTCTAATGAAGAATTTAGCAATCTCTTAACACTAAATACTAAATCTCTTGGTAATCATACTTTCCTTTTAGGAGACTTTAATATTAATTTACTTAATGCCTCAAGTCATACCATGTCATCAAATTTTGTTGATACTCTTGCATCCCATTATTTACTGCCTGCTTTTTTAAAACCAACTAGAATTTCACCAAATAGCACCTCCCTTATTGATAACATTTTCACTATTTTTCCCCTTGAAAACAGCACTGCCAAAATTATAATTGATGATCTTTCTGTTCACCTGCCAATTTTCTTATCTTTAAATCTTTATTTTAAAAAGAACAAGCCTGATTACCATATT
Source organism: Erpobdella octoculata (assembly GCA_963978895.1). Classification (NCBI taxonomy): domain Eukaryota; kingdom Metazoa; phylum Annelida; class Clitellata; order Hirudinida; family Erpobdellidae; genus Erpobdella; species Erpobdella octoculata. Next base: position 33,897,681 of record OZ022238.1, on the reverse strand, counting down.
TTTAGGCTTAAGAATGAAAAACGCAAGTTAAAATTTCTTGAAGAATTAAACCGAACTGACTGGTCTATCATATATGCAACATGCAACAAAGGTAATGCTTCTGATGCATATACTGTTTTTTTTACATAAGTACTCAGCTATTTATAACAGTTGCTTTCCATTTATAAAATCAAATTTTAAATCTAAAAATATTCATAAAGAATGGATAACACCATGCCTGCTTAAGTCTTGTAAAAAGAAAGCTTTATTATATAAGAAATATCTAGCTAATCCTACTCTTGAAAATAAATTAAAATTCACTGCATATAGAAACAAATTCAAAAGTATCAAATTGGCAGCAATAAAACAATATTATTCTTCTAGATTTCAATTCTTTCAAAGTAACATCAGAAAAACTTGGGCATTGATTAAGTCTTTAATTAGCAATAATAGTCCCTGTGATTCTGTAAACTCATTTTATTCAAAAGATGGACACTGCATCTTATCTCCTAATGATATTGCTGACTCATTCAATGAGTTCTTTTCTACAATAGGGTCTGATTTAGCAAGTAAAATTAATCATGTAAACAAGACATTTGACTCCTTTATGAGTAACCCAGTTCTTCAATCAATGGACATTGCTCCGACAAACCCATCTGAGATAATTAAATTGGCAAGTGATTTAAAGGCATCACATAGTTGTGGATATGATGATATAGACCCGTTGATAGCAAAATCTTCCATTAACTGCATAGCACCACTGCTTTCATCAATCATAAATTGTTCATTGGAAACTGGTGTTTTTCCTACTGATTTAAAAATGGCTAAGGTTGTCCCACTCTTTAAATCCGGAGAAAAAAACAAAGTTATAAATTACAGACCTATTTCTATTCTTCCTTATTTTTCAAAGTTTTTTTGAAAAAGTTATGTACAATAGACTTTATAGCCATTTCAATACATTATCTTTATTTAACAGTGGTCAATTTGTTTTTCGCAAAGGGCACTCAACCTATATGGCCTTAATGCTTCTTTATGCAAAAATCACTGAGGCGATTGACAAAGGTGAATACGTCATTGGTATATTTCTGGATCTTGCTAAAGCTTTTGACACGGTTAGTCATGCTATCTTAATACACAAACTACAACATTATGGAATTAAAAATAATCTTCTAAATTGGTTCATCAGTTACTTGAAAGACAGAACTCAAATAGTTCACTTTATGGGAACAAAATCGAATACAAAAGAAATTACCTGTGGTGTACCTCAGGGATCTGTTCTTGGACCCTTACTTTTTCTAATTTATATTAATGACCTATGCCAAGTTTCTACTTTTTTTCATTTTATTCTCTTTGCCGATGACACAAATGCCTTTGCCTCAGGCACCAACCTCAATAAAACTATCTTCTAAAATAAATTCTGAATTAATCCTTGTTTCTGAATGTTTTGCCTCCAATAAATTATCGCTGAATCTTAGCAAAACTAACTATATTATATTTCATTCCAGTAAAAAAAAAATAATAGATAACTTTTCATTACATTTTAATAATAATTCCATAGCTCGTGCCTCTTCTCGCAAATTTCTGGGAGTAGTGATTGACGAGCATTTGACTTGGTCACTTCATATAACTAATATCAAAAATAAAATATCAAAAAATATTGGTATAATATCTAGAATAAGGCATTTTATTGATACCAAAACTGCTTTGATGCTTTACCATTCAATGGTATATCCATTTCTAACATATGGTAACATTGTATGGGCTTCAAACTATAATTCACGACTGATTGGTCTCATAAGAATTCAAAAACGGGCTGTTCGTATGATGTTTCATCTTCCTCCAAGCACATCAACAAAGGAAAATTTATTGAACATAGTCTATTAAATGTCAATCAAATAAATCTTGTTTTAACTGGTCAATTTATGTTTAAATACTCCAATGCTTTACTTCCTTCATCCTTTATTAATTTTTTTCTTGAAACCAGCAGTATACACAATTATAACTTACGTTCTAGTAGTGTATATTGTTCGGATTTTGATAGGACAAATATGAAACTGTTTTCTATCAAATGTGTTGGTCCTCGTGTCTGGTCTGGTATTCCTAAGTCAATTTCATCTCTATCCTGTTCTGTATCATTCAAAAAACTATCTAAATTATACTTTCTTACTAAATGATCTTAGTTCTCTTTCATTTCAATTTTTTTTTTTTTTTTTTTTTATTGAGATTTAGCATACGCCTTATCAAGACATTTTCTTATCATCATTTGCATCTACTATCTATTTATTTACTTTTTTTTTTATATTATTATTACACTGTGTTTTTTTTTATTTATTTTGTCTGTCCTGTTTTTACTCTGTGTTTTTTTCCACCTTGTGTTTTTTTTATTATTTGATTGTTTTTTTCTTTTTGAACAATGTTATTATCTTAATGTTTAGAGTGATCCTCGAGTGGGATAATTTTCCATTTGGATTTTTTTCTTTTGGACTTATCTTACTCTCAGTTGATTTACTCAAATGTTGAACCTCTTTTTTATGTCCAAATAAAATTGATTGATTGATTGATATATTTTGTTGTATTGTTCATTCTTAATTTTCATATCTGCTGTGTATTCGACATCATTTTCACTGTTGCTTACAGTTACTGATTCGTCGTCATCTTGGAATAGTAAGTCGTCTTCAGTTCCGTCCATATCATTTGCTATACCACATTTTAGGAAAGATTTGGGGAAACGTGTCTTTTCTTTACAAAACAATGTAAAAACAACGAAAACTTTTAACTAAACATAGAGTTAAATTTTTAAGGCCAAAAAAATAATATATCTAATAAAATTAATTAATTAATATAATCTGGAGCCTCGTGATCAAAAACACCATATATTTCGTTGTATTGTTCCTTCTTAATTACAAACTTTTAATTAGGTTACAATCTCTGTTTGTGTGTGTGTGTGTGTGTGTGGCTTTCTCTGTATGCAAATCTTGCAAGCAAAATTTAACCAGCTTTTTGACTAGCTAGGAAGCTGAACTTTCAGCATAGCTTTATATTGGATGACAATACATGATTCAATTAAAAAAAACTAATTTGAACATCTTTCATATTTCTAAATCGAGTGTATTTGAAATTGAAGTTTGTGTTAAAAAACTCGTTTTTTCCTTTACTTGTTTTCATATCTGCTGTGTATTCGACATCATTTTCACAGTCACTTACAGTTACTGATTCGTCCTCATCTTGGAATAGTAAGTCATCCTCAGTTCTGTCAATATCATTTGCTATACCACATTTGAGGAAAGATTTGGGGAAACGTGTCTTTTCTTTACAAAACAATGTAAAAACAACGAAAACTTTTAACTAAACATAGAGTTTAATTTTTAAGGCCTTTTATTTAAATGGCCAGCCCCAAAAATCTTCGGTATATTCAGTGTCTCGTGTATAAGTTGAAGTCGTTTTTTGGCATCCTAAAAGAGGTATAAATTTCTCTACTTATACCCGAGTATATATGGTATATATATATATATATATATATATATATAAACATAATAATAGAATTTTATATAAAAATGTAAACATTTTATCTCAGAATTGAATTTAGTATTCAATTTAATTTTTTTTTAATTTTTTTTTGTTTTTAATCTGGTTTTATGTCTTCTGCTTTCATTAATAAACGAATAATATACATTAGGGATTTTACGGATACGACTTTTTTGACTTTTCGGGTTCGGGTTCTTGAATTTTGAATTTTCGGGTTCGGGATTTCATTTTTTCAAAAACCGGGTTCAGGTTTTCAACTTTTAAAAAATCGGGTTCGGGTTTTCGATTTTCAAAATTTCGGGTTTGGCTTCGGGTCCGGGTTTCAAAATTAAAAGCCTTCGGTTCAGGTCGGGTTTGGGTCAAGTTTGGGTCGAATTCGAGTAGTACAATTTTCATCATTTTGGAAATGCGCCGGAGAGTGATCTTAGCGCTAATATATATTTTATTGTTGGCTAAACGGATTGGAAAGTTCTGTATTACAATAATAAACAACATAAGTACTGCAGCAAACTTATATTGTTTAATATTGTTTATAATTTTATTTTATTTTCCTAAAATCTGTTTAAAAATAGCTCTTTTTATTAAATTGGTCTAGCATTACATATGAGGGTCGCATTCTTATCATAACATAAAATAAACGTTCTTAAGTGCCATCAAATGGTTTATTTAAAGTGTATAATAATAGACAACTATAGTTAAAGGATGCTTTTGTCAAAAATTAGATCCAGTCATTAAAACCAGTGTAGTCGTAAAAAAAAGTGGTGTAGTCGTAAAAAAAGCTGTGCCCATATGCTAAAATCGGGTCGTTTAGGTAAAAAGGTCAAGTCAATTTTATAAACTAACAAGAAAAAGTTATTTGAAAAATTTTGGTAGAACTTCTACAGGTTTTATGTGAAATATCGCACTGACACTGTCTTATATTGGGTTTACCATACTGTTTAAATAGTTTCCATGAGGATTCTCTTCCTTTCGCGTCGTATTTACTTGTAGAAACACATTCCATGGGAGAGATCATTACAGTCTGACAGTAGAATTACTTAAGACTTTTAAATTACCGTGAAGCATGAATATACAGTTTATGTTATTTTTCATAATCTAGTAAATGGGTTTATCGTGTGTTAATACAGGACTCCCCTCCAAGATATAAAAAAGTGCCAACTTTTACCCATACACAAATAAAGTAGAAAAAGCTGTGCCTATATGGAACAATAGACAAAAAAGCTGTGCCTACACGAAACAATGGACAAAAAAGCTGTGCCTATACGGAACATTGGATAAACAAGCTGTGCCTATATGGCGTATGGGACCGTATAGCCTCCACTACACTACTGATTAAAACTTTAAAATGTATTAAAATATTGTTGTAATGTGTAAAAAGATAAACGTCATGAGACTAAGAGCGCCGTTACATGAAATATATACAACTCAGCACTCATTTATCAACCAGTTAAGAGTGGACCTGATCAAAATAAATATGAGTTAGTTAGTTCCTTGCTCAAGATAACAACTACTTGACCAAAACTGGAATCGAAGACGGGAACCAATGATACCCAAGCCGGTCTCTAAACCAGCATTCTATCTAAGCAACTGTTCATAGGTGCTACTCATATATTGATTGAATCATACTGCATAAAAAATGTTGTTCGTGAAACAAAATGCCTAAAAATGATTTTTAATACTAGATTTCATTAGATGTACCAAGTTTTGAAAATTTCTGGTTCGGGTTTCTCTTTTACAAAAATTCTGGTTTTAATTTTTAGAAAGTTTGGGTTCCGGTTTCACGTTTTCAAAAGTTTGGGTTCGGGTAGCCAAAAAAGACCGGGTAGTACCGAACTTCGGGTTCGGGTACCCGTGACATCCTTAATATATATATATATATATATATATATATATATATATATATATATATATATAGTATAATCCCGCTATAATGTACATTTGGTTATAATGTATTAAAATATTGGTTCCAATTAAATAATGAATTATTCAACCCATTTACAAAGCATGACTGGTATATTAAACTAGACGATCGAACAAAATTAGACAAAAACCAACATATTAAATGTAGGTGTTGCTCAATAGTTTAAAATTCAAAGTTTGCATTATGAATTATCAAATCTTGAACAGTTCAATATTTCTTGAGTGGTGAGCGTAATGAGCGGAAAATTTAAACAAGTAAAGATAAGAAATAAATTTTTTAAAGAAATGCTTTTTGAGTTGAGCTGTTTATATCTCGATAATTCTGGTGTCTATATGGTCTTTGGTTACATCAGGAGACTCGTAAAAAGTGCGGGCATTCAACGAGATCAATGAATACACTTGGCCACGCCTACTTCACCTAGATATTGCATCTGGAAGTATGGTCCACATTTTATGTTTCTTATAAGTTTCTTATTTGGGGTCCCACAACTTTAGTTTTTGTTTCCACGTCTTAAAGCGTTATTAATCTATATTACTGGAAATTTTCATGGCTATAAAGTGCCCCTAACGCCATAACATTGACCCACTATTTTGTCAGTCAGAATCGCAAAATCACGAGCTGACGGCCATTATCGTCATCACCTTATTCCTTAGCTATCGAATTACTTATTAAAGTATTAAAACATTGTTTTATAAAACTTATTATGTATATTTATCATTTATGTTTGTTTACAACATCATTTTATCCTTTATTTATAAAAAAAAATAAGCGAATTTAAACAAATTACGTTAAAAACTTTTTTCCAGCAGGTTATTTCAAATTTGTTTTATATAGATTATTATTCACTTTGAAAACTTAATTGTTTTTATATATGGTTTAATTGGTGTGACTTTAGTGGTTTAAGTGAAAATGAATAAAATCCTCTCTCCTCTCTCTCCCCTCTTTTTTTCTACGCTCTCTAAGACTTGATAACCACAGACAAACAAACCAATAGAGAGACGAGTGAAGTTAAATAAAAGCATTTAAAAAGAATGAAAAAAGTAAAAAAAAATATAAATAATTTTTAATCTGCACAGTTTTAGTTAAAACAAATTTTTAATAATTATTTGATCTATTTTTAGAGTGTATGCTGTACTCATTAATCAAAGGAGAATAGCTTCTACTGGCTTTAAAAGTGGAAATTTCACTTTAAAAAACGGTTCTTATTATTTTAATGAATTTTTTAATTATCTTTTCTATTATTTTCGTATGGTATTTTGTTGTTTTACCACAAAATGAATTCATTCCTCTAAAGGCCTAAAGCAAAAGATTACCATATAAACTATGTTTCAAATCATTTTATGTCAATAAGATCAAATAATTTGCAATACATTGTTTTTATATGCCCTGCCAAAGATGGGTAGGAAGGTGGTAGGAGTTAAGAAAGGTTCACAATACGATTATTGTTTGTATTTTCAGAATACTTTGAAATAGAAGTAATGTTATGAAGCTGGCTAATTAGGAGATGAGAAAATTTGGTCCAGAAGCAATTTAAAGTGAAATTGATAATTGATTTTGGCATGCACTGTAAATAGCCATTTCTGTTTTTGATTAACGACTAACGAGTAATATCCTTGATGTTGATGGCTATTGTACACTGTCATTAGCATCTAGCTATACAATATTTAATGAAAAACAATGTTCATAAATTGGCATAAATCAAGAAAAACTAACACAAATTTGTCCTCCATGATTACCTGGTGATTGACAATAATCCAATAATCTACAAATACAAACTTGTTTATTTTCAATAAAGTGACACCACAGCCATATAGTATATACCATATGCCATATGGCATAAGACATTAGTAAGACCAGCTAAATAAATTGCTAAACTAATTTTTTTAATTGATTAAAATTAATTGATTTCATATCTTACCAATCCAGTTTCAGTAGTTTCAGAGATGCAACAGTTCGTTAACTGAAATCTTAAATCTCAATCTACCTGTCTATACTTTTTCTATAATATCGATGATATAATATGATGTAATAATGTGATCGTCATAAAGTCAGACCTGATGTGATAACAAAATCATCTTGAAATCATCTGATTTAATAAAATTCCAAAATGTGTTGACTTGGCTTATTAAAATATTAAATAAATAAGTGGGGTCAAAGTTCTGTGGACTGTCCACATCAAAAGCAAAACGACCATTAATAGGCCAGATCTGGCTCAGCACATTGCAGTCGTAATTGCCGCTCAACTAAAACTAAAACTCCCTGCCTAGCTGGATCAAAACAGTCTTTGTGCTGAGACAAAGTTCACTCATTATTATATGCCCCAGTCACTCACGTTGTGACAAAACACAATCAACGCAACACAGCCAAACAATCAACTTTAAAAGTAGATTAGACTTAATTCGTTCTGGATGAAAAATTGTAATGTGGTAAAGCTTCTGTACCACCATATGTGTACTACATAGTGAACATTTTTAAGCGTCCAGAATAGCTTATCAAATTTTGCGTTATCACCTACAACTCCAAACCTGTGAGATTTCCTATACTCGAGATTAACTAACTTCGAGTAGGCAACACTTGACGAAATGCTTTCACAACACAACACTAGTCTCTAACAATTTAAGGGGCGTCATTTGCGGAAGGGCAGGGTGGCAATTGCCCCCCCCCCCCCCCAAGGATTTTCAAAAAAAAAGTTATTTTTTTGAAAAAATAGAAGTTTTTAAAAAAGTAGCTGTGACTACCTCCTCCTGGGCCTTCAGCGTTAAAAAAAGTGTATACGTTTTTGGAATTGTTTTTTTTTTAATGAAAGGTAGCTATCAAAGCTGAAAACAGTATTTTGGGAACCATGGGAAGCGCTGTGCGTTAACAAATAAGTAGTATGCATTGTATAATTTCAGTTTTTGACTTTTATTTAAAAACATTAAAATATTTGTAAATATTTGCTCACTGTATTTTGTCAATTCATCATCAGTGCAACCTAAACAAAATTGTACCCACACAGCAATGATCGAAGTTGTTACCAAATTTCAAAACTGGACTTTGTTTTAGGGTTTTCAGTACGGGCCAAAGCCAATGTGCCGAATCGTGGGATGATGTGCTTGTAAAAACGAAAAAACCGGGCCTGGGATTTTGTGCCTATATAACAGACCTTGCCTCAAAAAATTGGCCTGTGCAAGGCTTTGCAAGTTAATTTTAATAGATGAACTCAACCGGTAATGTTTTTACACCAATAATAACACAAATTCAATGGAACATGTCAAGACCCCCCAGTAACTATACAAAACATTTAAAGAAAGAAATTAAATATATGTAACTGCTATGGCTCAATTTTGATAATTTTCAACGTGGCATAATGTCAATTGATTTCTCAGTCCCAAACTACGAGTGAATGTTGTTGATTCACTATAACACAGACTCTGTCCTAAAGCAACTCCACCTTCATAACTGGTAATTTTAACTTTAAAAGTGTACAAAATTTGCTCAAAAAATCAAAACCACTGACACAAACTAGGCAAGTAATTCAATAAATACTCACAAAATAGCAACATCCATTTTCATAGTCTTAATATTTGGTAAATAAAACAACAAGTGATAATATATCAGCTTCAAAGTAAGATTTAAATATATTCTCATGTGTTCCTGTGAGATTTTGAAGATTTTGATATATAAAATTATACACACCAAAAATGAAACATTAATTGGGGTTATATAGGTTGTCTGTCAAATGATTTTCCATTTTGTCCAAAAATCCAAAAATGAACAATAATATAATATTATAATATTCTTGAGGTGTTGTGTTTTCAGCTTTTATTTAATCAATCAATGTGAACATTTAAAAAACGCTTTTTATAGAGCTTTTAGAGACTGTCTATGTTGTGGAATTGCTAGTTTTACATCAGCAACGGCATTCATTGTTACTGCAAATTTTTGAAGAGTGTAAAAACTCATTTCCTGAATTTTTTAAATTCTCTCTGGCATATAACAAACGAACAGTTACATTTGTATTTATATAGATATGCATCTGACAATTTGAAAAACAATGATAAGTTAATAAAAAAATTTTTTGAGAGGACAAAATGCGGGCACACGACGTTGGTTCCCTATAAATCCGCCACTGGCTAAAACTTTTTTTTTGGGGGAAGAGTATAAGGTTCTGAATTTTTTGGAAAAGTATTTATGAATGCCCCCCCAGTTATTAACTGTTTTTTATTTTAGGAGGAAAAGTATAGCATAACGAAAATAAAATTTTGAAATTTGTGGGTTTGAATTTTTTTGCCCCCCCAAGGTTTTGCTGAAATGACGCCCCTGTTCGGGATTTTAACCACAGTTAGTTGCCCTATGAGTGGGTCCCAGACACTCCCAGCGCCACTGTAAGAAGGGGCTCACCTAAAAAAAGAGAAAACAGACAGAAAAAGATAAACAATTCCGGTTAAATCAATAGCCGTGGTGTTTTTGTTTGTTTGTAATAGTTTATAGTCCTTTACACCAGTTGTTTTAAGACTGTAATGGCTGTATGTTGGAAGCACCTAAGTACTTCCTGTCGTGGATCATAATTTGATTCTTTTAACTTTTCCCTCCTCCTTTCTCCAGGCTTGGGACTGGCTTGCAAAAGCAATGCGGAGTTGAATAATAGCCGTACTTTTATTACAACGCTTTTATTAGGTCACTTAGTTGATTGAGACGGTGTCAGTCCGCAAATATAGAATTAAATTAAAAAGTTGCATACATACTGCACATAGATGTCTTCTTTTTTTCTTTTTTTTATGATAATTTATAGTCCTTTACACCAAGTGTTTTAAGACTGAATTGGCTGAGTAGGAAGCACATAAGTACTTCCTGTCGTGGATCAAAGTTTGACCCTTTTAACTGTCCCTCCTCCTTTATCCAGACTTGGGACTGGCTTGCAATTAGCGAAGCGGAGTTGACATAGATGTCTTTTTTTATAGTTTTTAGTCTTTTACACCAAGTGTTTTAAGACTGATTATAGATGTCTATTTTTACCACATAAATGTCTTTTTTTTTATTATAGTTTATAGTCTTTTACACCATGTGTTTTAAGACGCGAAAACAAAATCAAAATGAAAAAAAATACTTATTTACACTAAATAATTTTTCTCTATATTTACAGTTCTTTAGGATTATTTTGTATCCATTTATAGATGATGTCGTGGCATATTTCCGAGTTCAGTATGGTTTGGAGTGTAGTTGGTTTTTGGATCCTTTTACAAAAGTTCCCAAGTTCCATTCCTAGTTGTGTCGTTTCTTTGCAGTGCAGCAACCAGTGTTCGATTGTTTCCTCTGTTCCGCAGGTTTCGCACAAACCTGTCTCATGAAGATTCATTCTCTTCAAATTTTGTTTCAGCCGACACTTTCCAAGTCGGAGTCGGGAAATGATGACTTCCTTTTTTCTGTTTGTTGTCTTGAATTTAATTTTATTGGAGACTCTTTTTTCGAGAGACCAGTAGTGTCGACTTTCTTGAACAGAGTCCCATCTGGTCTGCCATTCGTTCAAAAGCTCTCTACGTATTGGAACTGACAACCGAAGACATCAAGACATCGACCGGGAGTACAACTGCGTATCGAATTACGAAAAAGATAAAAGGAGTAGTGAGCACAACAACGGCTGTAATCCTTACATACCCCAAAGGCGAAGCACCGGAAAGAGTTAGATTCGCCTACTTAGTGTTTCGTACACGCCCCTATGTACAAGAACCACTTCGTTGTTTCAAATGCAACGGTTTTGGTCACAAAGCAAAGGATTGCAGAAATGATCATGGTTTCAAATCATGTCCTGAGAAGGAAAAAGACAAAAAAGAACGCCCTCGTGTATGCGCAAGCTGTGGAAAGAATGGACATTGCACAGGAAGTAAGACCTGTCCAAAATATGTTTTCTCCATGAAAGTCAATTCAGCTGTTGCGAAAGAAGGTATTTCCTATGCTACATAGATGTCTTTTTTTTTTTTTTTTTTTATAATAGTTTATAGTCCTTTACACCAAGTGTTTTAAGACTGAAACGGCTGTGTCAGAAGCACCTAAGTACTACCAGTCGTGGATCATAATTTGATCCTTTTAACTTTTCCCTCCTCCTTTTTTTTTACATAGATGTCTTTTTTTTTTTTTTTTTTTTTTTTTTTTTTTTTTTTATAATAGTTTATAGTCCTTTACACCAGGTGTTTTAAGACTGACATAGATGTCTATTTCTTACTAGCTTATATATATATTACTAGGTGTCAAATCCAATACGATGGTGTTTTTAAACATGTACTTGATTTTACCACAAAAGTAACAAGTAAATTAAAAACGAATTTTTAAAAAAACCAATGCTCTTATATGTAATTAAAACACAAATTTTGCAATCAATTTTTTCTTATATTACTCTTTTATTTTATATTAAAGTCGAAATATCTTAATTATATCAAAATATCGAAATTAATTAAAATTAACTAAATTAATTGACTTATTGTAAAACTAATAATTGAATATTGCATTGTCTTCTATTTTGAGCATATATGCAAAATTTGAAAAAAATCTATCATCAGGAAGTGACTCAAAAATTGATTGCAAGATTTGAAACAGACAGAGAAACAGACAGACAGAGAAACAGACAGACAGAGAAACAGAGACGACGAGTTAATAAAAGCATTGGTAAAAAAGTTATAAAATTTTAAATTCAACGGGCACCTCAAATGCTTGCAAAATTTCGCCCATCAAAAACGAAAAAGTAAAAGATAATTTTTACATAATAATAATAATTCATATACAACGGAAAACGTTGCGGGTACATTATAGGCTACAACATCAAAACTTTAATAAAACAAATAGTTATAAAAAATAATGCGCCCGCAACGTTTTTCGTTGTATACGAATTATAGGAATATAATTATATACTTTTTAGGGCGCAAGAAAAACGTTGGTTTTTAAAAAATGTATTTTATGATGTAAAAATTATTACACATATAACGCTCACTTATAGTACCTGTAAAGATTATAAAAATAAAGACGTGGCTCTCAAGCGCGCAGCCAGGGGAACACAATTTTCTACTTATGTTTCCACAAATATCCAGACGGTTTTGCCTGACGTTCTGATTCTAGAACAAATTTCGTTCGACAAAATGGTGAACGTTCTTTGTCAGTCTAGAAAGTTTATTGCTTGTGGCCTGCATTTTTTCTAAATTGCAATGGGCTAACTTCATAGGTGTCTGATTAAAGTACTTGTCAAATATGATACCAAAGTTATCAGCGCTTCAGGATCCTCCAACTAGCTTGCAAAAAAATCGTGCATTGGAGTTGTGCAATAAATCGTTAGAAAGGTATTTAAAAAAGAAATATAATAATGTAAAAATAAACCCTCTCCATACATTTATATAAATGTATGGAGATGGTTTTTCACTCGTGTTTGGAGCCCTGTAGATTATAATTTTCGACTGCATTGGGTTTGTAACTTAATGAATTAGAAAGACAAATATATTAGCTAAACATGGATACTAGTTTTTAAAATTGTCCAAGAATTAAAAAAGTTATCAAGCAAAATGTAGATCAGGGTATGTATCTAAATGGAGATTTTCTCCAGGACTCCAAACGCGAGGAAAAAATTATCTCCATACAGTTTTTCGACTATAACTTTTTTGTTTTTTAGAATAATAAATTTATATATATATATATATATATATATATATATATATATATATATATAAAGCTCGTGACGGTGTTTGTATCCACACTCCTCCATAATGGTCGAACCGATTTTCATGAAATTTGTTGTGTACGTTTGGGAGGTCTGAGGATAGGTACATGTAAAATTTCTTCACATTTTATAACTATAGATGTTAGATAGATAGTTGGTGTTTGGCGGGGGTTGTTTGGTGTAAGGTTAACTTTATTTATTCATCAAAAAAATTGAGTTTTGAGGCTGGTGGGGCGTGGGGGGATGCATCCCTAGCATTAAATTTTAAGATACTAATTTTTAGTATTGTTGACTAACTTGTTAAATTTATTCTAATTACCGAAAACGTCAAAATTAGATTTAACAACCTTAGCAGAAATGTTTTAAAAGACAACAATTCTCGAAAATTTCCAGTGTTTTTAATTATACCATCATCACTAAAACATGAATGCTCCTGTGTCCATTGAATGACAAACCTGGTTTTGCTAAGAACAACGTCACATCTATCATCCGTTTTAAAACTTTCCTGTTTTTTCCACTTGGCGACTCTCCTGACTGACCAAACCAGATATCACAGTTATATCATTTGATATACGATATTTAGCAAGCAAGTAACGACATCAGGCCTGGGTTAGCCATTTGGCAAACAAGGCACGTGCCTTGGGCACCAAGCGTTTGGAGGCACCACAGGTCCTCAAGAAATATGTTTTTTGAACCAATTTAAGTCCAGAAAGAACTGAATTTCAATACAGAAATAATTTTATTGTAGGTTTTATATGAGCGATAGTACTAAAAAAAATATTTGTGAACAACTGTTTTCTTTGCATAATTTTGAACATACCAGCGGTCACGGTCAGTGAAAGATCAGGGGCCCCGGGCATTAGGGGGCACACTTGTGGGTTTGTGCCTTGGGCACTAAAATGGCTTAATCCAGTCCTGAATGACATGTCGCATTTTGATGCTGATTAGAAGTTTCATGTTTAGCAATTTTTTTTCTATACCTTTTTACCTATAAAAAACTCCTGAATTTGGGTCACCCCATAACTTGCTATTATTTCCAGATTTACAATCAGCAAATAACCAACAAGCTTGGCAGTAGTTTTTTTGATTTGTCGGTGAAAAAACCAGCCAATTTTTTTTCTTTCATACTAGCCTTTCCAAAACTTTTTGTGCACCAAGAAATTTGAAACTGGCGTCCAAATTTATCTGTCGGAAATGGAAATGATTTTTTGATCCCTGGTTGACATTGTCTAATTTTACACAATTTTCGTATCAGATTTTTGCTTTAACTCGTATTAATTTAGAGTCCTGGATTTTTCGGAAAATCTGATTGAGGAAGAAGTGGTTCATGAATAATATTTGCAGCAAATTGTTTTTCCACTGCTTCAAATTCTGGATCAGTCTGCTTATGTTGCAATCCAGGAGCTGTTGGCGGTGTTTCAATCTCGATATGCTGTGTAATGAAATGCGCAGCTGGGTGACGATCGCTTGAATCGGGTGCTTGCTTAATTTCCGAAGGATCTTCAACTGATTGAACTACTGGTACTTTAATCATAAATAATGCTAATTTAACACATTTACTAGCATTTACTTTAAGACTTGCTTCTTTTGCCAGTGTACGCCCAAATGCTCAACTCAATTTATTACCTGATTTGCGTTTATTACCGTCACGGACTGGTTCAGCCTTAGTTGTCATTTTAATATTATTGTAAAGCTTGTTGACTGGCTGGGGGAAATCCAACACTGGCCGAAGAGCTGAGCCGGATAATTTTTGGACAATTTGAGATAAATCCTTAACAGTCTCAGGCAGCACCACCACAGACATATCCATGTTCGAGCAGCATTGTGGTTGCATCAGCTGGATATTACATATAACATAGCCAGACTTAATGCACACATTCATAAAAGATCACTAGCTTCAACACCTGTGATTTTCAGTGTTCATAGAAGGCGGTCATTTTTGTAGTGGGACACCAAGGGGCACCATTTAAGACCCAACAGGGGTGCGAGGGGGCAGACCCCCCGGGCCTATAGCTGCGGCTTGTTATTTAGGCTCGAACTGCCCCGTTTCATAAGCAAAAAAGTCAAGGCATGGACTCAACCAGTTTTAACGGATACAAAACTTCAAAGCTTGGAGACTAATTTTTCGAGAAAAAAAAATGAAACACGTATCTTATAATTTATTAAAAAAAGCCTTAATATTGAATTTTAATGTTTTTACAATTTTAGTTATTGAGTTTTCAAGCGAATATAATCCTTTTCTCTACCTTACATTTGTAGTCCTGGAAGCCAGAACATAAAAAAAATGGAAAACATTTGTAACTTTATCTTTTAAGTAGTATCTAGTTACTAATTTGTATATTTGTAGTATTTTTAGTTTCAGAGTCGCAGTTTTTTTTACAAAAAATAAAACCCTATTTCCCTCATACATTTGAAGTCCTGGAAACCAAATTTTCAAAATTAATAAAACATATATTTTGTTATTTTGTTAAAATAGTTTCCGCACTCAATTGCAAAACTTTAGCATTTTTAGTTTTTGGAGTTTTTAATCAAATTCTTTTTTCCACCCCACACTTGAGGTCCTGAAAACCAAATTATTACAAATTGATAAAATAAGTATATCTTCATTTTTTGAGTAGATACTGAATACTAATTTTTACATGTGTATCACTTAGAGTTTTTGAGCAGCAGTTATTCAAAAAAATAAATAATCCTTTTTTCCATCCCATATTTGAAGTCCTGGAAACCAAATTTTTTAAAAATGTTGACACACGTGTTTTTTTTATTTTTTAAGAAGAGTCTAGATACCAAATTTCAAAACTTTCTCAGTTTTGGTTTTTGAGATATGCCTTATTTTAGAAAACATTTGCTTTAAAACATTCACATTTTTATTTTTGTCCACCCTACAATTGAGGTCCTGGAAACCAAATATTTAAAAATTGGTAAAACACGTTTTACTTTTCGAGTAAATACTAAATACTAATTTTTTCATCAGTAGCACTTACAGTTTTTGTAGCATTTATTCTAAAAAACAAATAACCTTATTTTCCATCTCACATTTGAGGTCCCGAAAAACTAATTTTCAAAAATGGTAAATCATCTTTATCTTTATTTTTTGAGAAATTACTAAATACTAATTTTTACATCTGTAGCATTTACAGTTTTTAAATAGCAGTTATTTAAAAAAAAACAAATAGTCCTATTTTCCACCTCACATTTGAGGTCCTGGAAACCAAATTTTCAAGAAATGGTGAAACACGTATATTTTTATTTATTGAGTGGATACTAAATATTAATTTACAGTTTTTGAATAGCATTTGTTTGAAAAAAACAAATAACCCTATTTTCCACCCCATATTTGATGTTCTGGAAACCAAATTTCGAAAAAATGGTGACACACGTATATCGTTATTTTTTGAGTAGATACTAAATGCTTATTTTTACATCTGTAGCTCTTACAGTTTTTG
Organism: Erpobdella octoculata; assembly: GCA_963978895.1. Lineage (NCBI taxonomy): Eukaryota > Metazoa > Annelida > Clitellata > Hirudinida > Erpobdellidae > Erpobdella > Erpobdella octoculata. The sequence goes on along the minus strand of OZ022238.1, from coordinate 33,881,129 downwards.
AGTAGGTTATTGAAAAAAAACACATAACCCTATTTCTACCCCACAATTGAAGTCCTGGAAACCTAATTTTCAAAAAATGGAAGAATCCAGATACCAAATTTCAAAATTCCTTCATTTTTGGTTTTTGAGATATGCGTTGTTATAGAAAAATTTTTGTTTTTCAGTTTCATCCTTTCGTGAGCAAAATTTTCAAAAACCCTTTCTTAGTAGGTGCTTGCGCTATTAAAGTAATATATGTTCTAAATTTCACTTTCCTAGGATGAGGCGTTTGAGCTCGGCATTGATTATCAGTCAGTCAGTCAGTCAATCAGGACATGTTCTTTTCAGGGCTGACATAGCTGACATCAACTTTGGCTGTTGAGGCTGCTCCTGATGAATCTCATTGTAATGTATCTGAGGAAATTCTTGTCTCTTCTAATATAACACAGCGAAAGCGCAAAAATTGATGGTGTATTGCAATAGTATAAATGTTATAGTCTCTGTGATTTTATTAGTTTATGATTCTGGTCTTAAATACTATGGAATTTGATTTGATAGGTGGAGTGTTTACTCTTTTGTTAGTGCGATAATTTCGGTTCTTTCTGTTTGTTTACTTTTCTCGTTTTACTTTTAACCCTGATGATGGCTGACATAGCTGAAAAAACACAAAGAACGACAAGCACGCGCACAAAAGTATTGGCAATAACATAAAGTAAGACAAGGCTATTGTATACGGCCGGACAGCAATTAGCGCCGTCGCCGCTTATTAATATTGTCATTGTGAGTAGCTCAAAAGTAGTATTTGCACCACTGAGCCCCACACTATCCTCGCGTCCAACCCGAGCGTCATGAAATTCAACTGGAACGCAATCGTCAAGCTGCCCTTCTCGAAACCTTTCATAGTACTGGATGAAGAATGGGTGTTTGTTCGTTGATGTATCGTATCTACCAGGGCTTCAAGGTTGACTTTAAACTGGAGATGGCCCTCCTGAAAGTAACTTTTACTCCCACCTGTAAAACCACCCATACAACCAGCTCGACCCATCCGAGTTTAATCCAATACCGGTCTGAATTGTATTAACGAAGGAATCATCATCACGTCATATCAAAGAAGTTCAACTACTTCAACAATATCATTAATTATCAAATCAAATTTTTTTAACGCCAATGTCGTAAACGGATCTAAGGCGGGTGAACGTGAGATGAGCTGACTAATTTAACTGGAAAAGATGAGTTTTTTAAGTACGTTTAAAGAGGGAAAGAGATGAAGCAGATTTGATATGGGAAGGAAGTGAGTTCCAAACCAGAGGAGCTGCAGCACGGAAAGCTCGTGCACCAAACTAAGTGTGAAAATTGGGGTTGAAGAAGAAATTGAGTTGAAGAGCGGAGCTGATGGGAGGGAGTGTATGAGTGTAGCAAGGTAGAGAAATATCTGGGTATGGAGGTTGAAGCAGCCTTGAATGCTATTGTAGCAATTTAAATTTGATTCTTTTATCCACTGGTAACCAGTGTAGTTGATTCAATAAGGAAACAGAGTGAACCGACCTGTCCGCTTGTAGAATGACACGTGCGAGGGTATTTTGAATTTTTTGGAGCCCTTTGATGGAAGATTTTGGAGCACCATAGAGGATCGTGTTGGCTGACCAGAGCGTAGCCAATGAGGCTGGCAGTCTGTAAGTCCAGTGTGTGACGGATATGGCGAAGAGCTTTAATGTGAAAGTAACAAGACTTGGAGATGAGTTTGACGTGATTGTGAAAAGTGAGAGAACTGTCTAGAGTGGCACCAAAAAGCTTGATATGACTTGCTAAAGGAATGTTTGAATTGTCAACCTTGGAGCTAGAAACTGACGATAAAGATTTCTTGCGTTTATTAGTGCTTAAGAGTATTGTGTCAGATTTACTGGGATTTAAAGCGAGGCCATTGCGGGAGAACCTCAACGCATGGTTTGAAAGAGCTGTTTCGAGAAGGTGTAAGTTGGCGGTATCACCAGGACGGGAAATGCCAATGTAAAGTTGAGTGTCGTCTGCATACTGTTGTTGGTAAACTCCAAGGTGCGAGGTTATTGATGCCACAGGTGAAATATAAATAGTGAAGAGGAGTGGGCTTAAGACAGAGCCTTGAGGAACACCGAAAAGACACGTTTCGGGAGATGATTGATGATGACCAACTTTGACGTACTGGCTACGACCAGTAATGTACGATGATAGCCAATTCAGAGCAGGGCCTGAAAATCCAAATGAGTTAGTAAGACGATTAATAAGTATATTGTGATCAATTGTATCGAATACTGAACAGTTGTCAAGGGAAACTAAGAGTGTGGATTTTCCAGTGTCGGCAGAGTGAAAAACATTATCAAGGCAAGTAAGAGAGCTGTCTCAGTTGAATGATATGATCGATAAGCTGATTGTTAAGGGTTGAAATTTGGAGAAGATGTAACATGAAGTTTAACACGAGAGAGGAATAAGCATTCAAGTATTTTAGAGATGTTGTTTGGATTAGATATTGGACGATAGTTGGAAAAATCTAAATTGTCTAGAGTAGGTTTTTTTAGTATAGGTGTTACTTGTGCTTGTTTGAAAGATCCTGGAAAGATACCCTCAGTGAATGACAGATTGGCAAGCCTGGCAATGAGCTGTGAAGAAACTGATGAAAACGATTTGATTATTGATGTTGGAATGTAATCCAAGTCGGATGATTTATCGGGAAGGGAAGAGAGGAGTTTTGCGACTTCAGAAGAAGTGACGGCTGGTAAGGAAGATAAATACTGGTTGCTAATAGGATCAGGAGGTAGAGAATTGAATATAGATGACTTATTGAGAGTTATTGATTTTCTTAAGTCAGTAATTTTGTTTAAAAAATATTTAGAATAGTCATCACATTGTCTGGTGTCAAAATCAATCACAGAACTCTTGGGATCAGTCGAGTGAAGAAGTTTCTGGATTTTTGACCAACGCTGCTTTGGATTAATACAGGATCCGATTTCTCGACGGCAGTGTTCTTGACGAGAGCTGTTGATGAGGAGGTTGGTGAGCCGACAGGAGGTATGATAAGTTGCACGATCAGACTCGTCATGAGTCCGAAGCCAGATTCGTTCAAGATGACGTCTCTCTCTCTTTGGTGATATTGCGGCAGGAGAAAGCCATTTAACGATCGGTTTACTTACTCGCTTCCGAGTTAACTTGAGAGGAAGAAATATATTGAGTTAGGCTGTGATGACATTTTTAAGTTGTATGGCGAAATCATCCGTAGTGGAGGCTGGGTTAATAAAGAGAGATGATTGTCTAAGTGATGACTCAAACCCAGCATGATCGAGTCTTTTGAAGTCGCAATAGACAAACTCCTTGACAGGTGTTGGTGGAAGTCGAGATCGGACTAAGGTGACTAAGAGGTGATGGTCAGACAACGAGCAGTAGTTGTAATAGCGGACGTCACAGTGAAGTAGATTTGAGTCAGATATTGCGATGATGTCTAGCAGGTTGTAGTCACGTGTTGGTTGGCTAACTATCTGCTTGAAGTTGAGTTTCGTCAGAATGTCATCAAAACCACAGCCAACCAGACCGTTTGCTCCTGGACTATTGAGGTCTCCACATAGTAGTAGACTGTATTTGATGTCGACGATGATACGGGTGAGAAAAGTTTTTAGCTCCTGGAAGAAGGCAAGCAGCGGTGAAGTATGTTGATATATGTTGATGAGTAAGATTGGCGGTTTAGATTGTATAATAACGGATTGTGCTTCCAAAGATACGGGAGTAAAGCGCACATCGAACATGCGGAGTTTAAGGATATCTTGATAGATCAGAGCAAGCCCGCCTCCTCGTTGTGGTCCGCCAGGAACAAACCTTCGATGGCAGGCGGCGAATCTGTTGTGATCCAAGTTTCTTGGAGGGCCAGAAGATCAAGTTGGTGGTCGTTAATTAGGTCGTGTATGGAGGCAGCTTTGCGGACTGCCGAACGAATGTTAAAACATTCAAATGTGAAAACCTTGTTGTTGTTGATTGACCTGACATTGACATTAAGTGGGCCGAAGTTAGCTCTCCTCGTGACGTGACATGAACTTGTGTTTTCAGAACTGATATTGGAATTGACATCTATGGATGGAATTGAAAATGGAAATAGTTTCGGATAGTTGCTGTTTCGTTTACATATTTATTTATTTATTATTTATATTCCCATTTTTAAAGTGCATTTAAAATCCAAAAATAAAAGATTATACAAAGCACTCAGTCTAAAGTCAGCAAGCAAACCGTCAGAAATAAATAATAATAAATGGTAAGAAATTAATAAAAGTATAATCAGGTACCCATAGTTGCAAGGAGAACAACGTTTTGCGCAATCGACGATGAATATTAAAAACGCAAAATTGTCCGTAAAGACAACTATGACTGTGACTAGATATAGTGAGTTTAATCAGTGAGTTTAATCAGTAAGACGTGCAAGTTCAAAGTTATCTTGAACGTCGCAAAAAACGCCGTAAGCAATAGCGTATTTGTATCCATGGTGATAGTTTAAATTTTTAGACGACGTCAAAACACTATTAAAAACGCAAAGTTGTCCGCAAAAGCAACTGTCATTCGATGCATTAAGTTAATTTCGGTTAAATCGTGCTAGTTTAAGACTGAAAAAAATTCCAGAAGTCAGCTAAAAAGTCAAAATTAGACGAAGCTCAACGTATGCCACACGCTGAAGCGCCGCCATCTTTATAGAATAGTACAACGATCTGCAACTAAGACAACAAAAGAGAAAACTATGCCCCTAGAAATACAATAAGTACAATGTGCCTCTGGGCTTATGCTCGAAAACAAAATTTCAAAATTTATAACTGTAAATAATAAACATAATAATAAACATAATTACGACAAGTAATAAAATGTCGTCTAGCTCTCCGTGTTGAGAGACTATTCCCTTATCCGGGAGAGGAAATCGGCGGCTCCGTGCAGACCCGTAGCTAGTGGGGGGGGGCCTGGGGGGGAGGGGAGGCTTTAGCCCCCCACTAAAAATTTCAGCCCCCCCCACTCGAATTTTTGTCAGGTTTTTTTCACCTTATTTACACCTAAGCCAGCCAAGAGATGATGAAGTTACGATCCGCAATTTAAATTTAAATATAAATGTATTAAATAAAATTAATTTAAAATAAATAAATAAAGATAAATTTAAAGTACAGAGTAGCACGCTACGTGATTCTGTCTACTCTTAGAGAGATGATTGGAATCAGCTTTGTGCTGTTTATTTTAGCATGTTGGACAGTATATTAGGAGAGTTGATGGAGAGGTTTGTTGATGGTTCTTTTAAAGGTTTGACTTGTGCAGTGTCTGCCCTTCTGACAACATCAGACACGTTTTTAGATTTCAACGACCTTAAACCGTTGACGCAACTGCTAAAACAAGACAAGCATGACGATGTTTAAAAATATATTGCAGATGAGGCTCTCATTGCAAGTAGGTTTCTAAAAAAAAAAAAAAATTTTTAACCAGGCTGAATGCTCCAGGAAGTTATGGATTTTATGCTGGACCATAAAGATGCATTTCCTACTTTACATTGACACTATTCAGCTGCAATGACTCTTGGCATCTCGACTGCTACTTGTGAGAATTAATTTTTTTGTCTAACACGAGTACTACGACCACAGAAAGAAAGAGCAAACTTGCAGGAACGTAAATTGGGGAGGGGGCATTTGCCCCCCCCCCTAATTTTCAAAATTAAAACTTTTTTTACTTAGAATTTACTATATATTTTTTAAATTTTAACTTTACTCAACCTAGTGATGATTCAATTTAGATGGTTTATAAACTGATGACAAGTTTTATGTGTAACACATGAATGAATGTTTAGTAACTTAAAATGAGAAGCTAAACTAAATAGTACATTTTATTATAATGTGGTTTGATCTTTGTCAAAACAAATATTTAAATCCGATTTTATTTTATTGATTTCTGGAATTTGATACAGATGTACAAGTTTTTATCAAAAATAAAATAAGCAAGTTATTGTATTGTGGATTATAACGGTTGTCTTAATCAATAATTAAATTTGGACAATTTGATTTAGTGCTGTCATCCTAGTGGTGTGCCATGCACGCATCAAAAATCAAGATTTTGGATAACAACAAGCATACTGTTATTTGACATTATTGCGTGTGAAAATTGTTAATTTTTGTTATTACGAGTAACAATATTGCAACTCTTAGAAAACCTAAAATCACATAATAGGATATCAAAAATTGGATGCCATTTTGTGCCAAGTGCTACAAAATGCTTTGGCGAATCTCCTTATCGTGAGGGGCTTCGCACCTTCGATGCTCGCGGTCAGGCTTCTTAGGTGCCCTCGTTCGTCAGTAGTCCCCTTACTACTTTTCATAGCCCCCCACTCACTAAATCCTGCCTACGGGCCTGGCTCCGTGAGATAAAAGAGAGTGTTATGATCAGAATATATGGTCACCATGGAAAGCAGCATCCAGGAATTATATTTCTTACAGGTGTTATAATGACGCTCATAGGTATTGTCACAGTCTTCCCTGCTGGAATGCCGTGAACACCAGGAAGAAAAAGGCAACTCAACAACACGACAACAACACTTTAATAAAGCGCGAATCAAATGTAAAAACGAGCAGGATTCGCCTGATACTAAATAGCTCGACTGTCCTGGCGGGTTCAAAGCGCTATATATCTAGCCTCAGGAAACACGTCAACAAACAACAAGAAAACAACGTCTGCCAATTACTGTCTAGGTTCCTGTCTAGACAGGTCGACGGGTGCAAGATACACTTGTCAGGAGGTCCGGTAGAGCGACCCCTGACATAACTCCCACTCAAAACAAAGATGTTGAACAGTCTTTCAATATCTTAAATGTTTTCTTTCAAAGTACTGGATGAAGAATGTTCGTTCGTCGATGTATCGTGCCTACCAGGGCTTCAAAGTCGGGGACATCGAAGAGGACGACGAGGAAGATGAGGAGTGGGTGGAATCGGAGAAGTAGAACTTTGTAGATAATCTGGATGAAGAATGGGCGTTTGTTCGTTGATGTATCGTGTCTACCAGGGCTTCAAGGTCGACTTTAAACTGGAGATGTCCTTCCTGAAAGTAACTTTTACTCCCACCAGTAAAACTACCCATATAACCAGCACGACCCATCCAAGTTTAATCCCATACCAGTCTGAATTGTATTAACGAAAGAATCATCATCACGTCATATCAAAGAAGTTCAACTACTTCAACAATATCATTAATTATAGAATATCACAACGATTTGCAACTAAGACAACAAAAGAGAAAACCTATGCACCTAGAAATACAACTAGTACAATGTGCCTCTGGGCTTATGCTCGAAAACAAATTTTCAAAGTTTATAACAGTAAATAATAAACATAATAATAAACATAATTACAACATGTAAAAAAATGTCGTCTAACTCTCCGTGGTGAGAGACCACTCCCCTATTCGGGAGAGGAAATCGGCGGCTCCGTGAGATAAAAGAGAGTTATGATCAGAATGTATGGTCCCCATGGAAAGCAGCAACAAAGAATTATATTTCTTACGGGTGTTATAATGACGCTCATAGGTATCTTGTTCGTAGTCTCCAAGTAGAGTTTTTCTGGCTCTCTCTGAAGTTACCCTCACACAACAGATTTCCGCTCCACTATCTATTAAAGCAACAACAGGTGGGAGATTACTTATTTTTATTTTCATAAATGACCTATCATAAAATTTAATAGGATTATGAAGTACATCATTTTCCGGACACGATGGATGAGAAGGTTCGTTATCAATACTACAACAATTGATATAGGCCGATGGTGCGACCTGCGAAACCTCTCGTTTCGGACAGTTTTTTCTTACATGGCCTGGCGAATTACAGCCAAAACAACGGCCAGATCTTAAATCGACCTGACTACTATCTGATTTAACTAATTGGCGAAAAGACGATGACTGGTATGGAACATGAGCAGCCGCATAATTATCGGCCACTTGAGATAGTTCTTCATGAGACAACCATCTATTTTGTTCTTGGGTCAAAACGAAATTTCGACAGTCAACCGGTAACAACTCCTTGAGCCGATCGGCGCACAGCAAACTTATTAGCTGATCATAATTCCGATCAATCCCCCTACTTTTAACATAGTATGAAAATGCATTATGTAATTCTGAAGCCAAACTAGAGAACGTTTGGTCCGGTTTTTTAGTTAGAGATTGAAAATATTGTTTTAAATAGGCAGGACAGATTCTGTGTTCGGCTAAAAGCGCCGTTTTAACACTATCATAATTTTCTAATTGAGTAGGAGAAAGATGGGTTATTAAACTACGTGCCTTACAAGTCAAACATGATTGTAAAATCCTGGCTTTAATGTCATTATTGACATTATTAATAATAAATTGTTTTTCTAATAATTCAAAAAAACCTGGAATTTCCTGAATATTTGAAGGAAATTCACCTACCAACGGTCTAATATTTGATATACACCGACTAGCCCGACTTTCAACCGAAGTTTCAAAATTTTCTCGCGCTGTCATTTGTTCGCGTTTCTCTATTCTCCATCGTCTTGTTTCTTCTAATTCTAGCCATCTTAGCTTTCTATTTTCTCGTTCTTCTTCTACCATCATCTCTTTTAGTTGTAAATCTCTCTCTCGCAATGCTCTATCTTTCGATTCATTTCCAATTGTCTCTCTATTTCCAACTCTTTCCTTCTTTCTTCACCATCCCACATACCATGACGTTCTCCTTGTCGATCTCCCCACGTCGGATCTTCGCCAAACCCACTAGTGTCTTCCCTCCTAACGTTCCCCGCATCCTCCCAATTTTCTGGAGACACATTCCCTCCAGGTAATTGCGCTGGGTCTTCACAACCCTCAACACTGGACGACTTACTATCCATCTTCAACCAGATAAGTATCAATATAAAAGACCTACTTATCTAAACTCAGACCAGCGGGAAAACTCGAAAAGAAACTCAAACCTTGAGTTCGGATGGGTCGGCCGATTCTAGCCACGGAAAGTCTCGTAACTGGTTAGCTGATCCCGAAAACGTCTGGCGAGTCTTGGTCACAAGGAGAACTTCATCGGCAAGAGAGATCTTCTTCCCGAACTTGTTTGTCGCACTTCTTTCTTCCTGCTACTTGATCCCACCGCTGCCACCAAAATGTCACAGTCTTCCCTGCTGGAATGCCGTGAACACCAGGAAGAAAAAGGCAACACAACAACACGACAACAACACTTTAATAAAGCGCAAATCAAATGTAAAAACGAGCAGGACTTCGCCTGATACTAAATAGCTAGACTCTACTGGCGGGGTTCAAAGCGCTATATATATAGCCTCAGGAAACACGTCAACAAAACTCCGCCTTGCTTTTGCAAGCCAGTCCCAAGCCTGGAGAAAGGAGGAGGGAAAAGTTAAAAGGATCAAATTATGATCCACGACTGGTAGTACTTAGGTGCTTCTGACACAGCCGTTTCAGTCTTAAAACACTTGGTGTAAAGGACTATAAACTATTATAAAAAAAAAAAAAAAAAAAAAAAAAAAAAAAAAAAACACGTCAACAAACAACAAGAAAACAACGTCTGCCAATTAATGTCTAGGTTCCTGTCTAGACAGGTCGACAGGTGCAAGATACACTTGTCAGGAGGTCCGGTAGAGCGACCCCTGACAGGTATCTTGTTCGTAGTCTCCATGTAGAGCTCTTCTGGCTCTCTCTGAAGCTGCCAGATCTTCCTGAAGTTGGAGAAGTTCAGCTTCAATCTGCTTCTATCTCTTGTATCTCTCTTTACTTTCATTTGACAACTCTTTTTTGGTTACATTGATTGATTTAATCTCGTGCATGAATTCTTTGATCTGGACCTGGTAACTTTTGAACTGCTTCAAGGCTTCATCTTTGACTTTCAGAGCATCAGCAAGTTGTTCCTCAATAGCTCTGTAGTCACCTTCAACTTTCTTCCGGGCATTCGTTGCAAGCTGCCTCTGTTTCTTTTTTTCTCCAAGTTCAGCTTCCATGTCTTTTATCTTTTTAAGAAGACCCTTCCTCCTTTATACACCCAATTCCTCTTTTGACTGCACCTCTCTCATCAACTGATCTTTCAAGGCTTGCATATTCATTTCCAGTCTCAACTTAGCATCTTCGGTTCCTTGAACTTCATCTTCGAGTTCTTCATCTTCTGGGCTTCCACCTGAGCTTCAAGAGCTCTCTTGTCTTTTTCTAATTTGTGAACATTCTTTCCGACGTCATCTTTAGAAGAAACCAGGTCATCAAGTTCTCTCTGCAGTTGACTTCTCGCTCTGTTTTATTCGGTCAGATCTTCGTTCAGCCCATAAACTTGTCGAGTCAGGTTGAAAATTTATATCTTTCAATTGTCAACCTCTCAGAGATGATTTTTTCTTCTGCCAGGCTTTGATCGAATTTTCTTTGCTTTTTGTCAATTACTGAGAACTTTGACCTTTTGTTGTCCAGAAGAACATTGATGTCATCGATCTCAGATTGCAGTTTATTCTTAGATTTATTGAGCTTACCGTTTTCTTCAACTAATTGTGCGATCCTCTCTTGAAAGGTGTAAGCTTTTCGTGACTATTTCTTTTTCGATACTTCAAGGACGTCCTTCATTGCATCGTGTTCGTCAGCTTCAAGCTTGTATTCTTGCAGCTGTGCAGCCCTGCTTCCCATTCGAGCTTCGACGGTTCTTTGAACTATCATTCGTTCGCGTTCTTCCATTCTCAATCACCTTGTTTTTTCCGTCCTTCTCATCTTTTCTAGTTCAAGCCATCTTAGCCTTCTATTTTCTCGTTCTTCTTCTAACTTCATCTCTTTTAATTTCAACTTCCTTTTTCGAAACGATCTATCTATTGATTCATTCGCCACCTGTCTTTCTATTTCCAATTCTTTCTTCCTTTCTACACCATCCAACATACCTCTACGTTTTGTTTTTCGTGACGTTCTCCTTGTCGATCTCCCAACCCGGATCTTCGCTAAACCCACTAGAGTCTTTCCATCTAACGTTCCCCGCATTCTCCCAATTTTCTGGATACACATTCCCTCCAGGTAATTGCGCTAGGTTTCCATAACCCTCAACACCGGACGACATGCTATCCATCTTTAACCAAATAAGTATAAAAAAGACCTACTTATCTAAACTCAGACCGGCGGGAAAACTCAAAAAGAAACTCAAACCTTGAGCACGGGTTCTAGTCACGGAAAGTTTCGTAACTGGTTAGCTGATCCGATGATGATCTCGGAAACGTCTGGCGAGCCTTGGTCACAAAGAGAACTTTACAGGCAAGAAAGATCTTCTTCACGAACTTGCGTGTCGAACTTTGCTGGAGAGCACCTCTTTCTTCCTGAGACTTGACCCCACCGCTGCCACCAAAATGTCGCCGTCTTCCCTGCTAGAATGACGTGAACATAGAAAGAAAAAGGCAACTCGGAACGACAACAACTTTAATAAAGCGCAAATCAAATGTAAAATCGCGCAGGATTTCGCCTGATACTAAATAGCTAGACTGTCCTGGCGGGCTTAAAATCCCTATATATATATATATAGCTGCAGAAACCCGCGCAAAAGAATGTCTGCGAATGTTCGATGGGTTCCTGTCTAGACTGAGAGTCTAGACTGAAAGTCTAGTGAAAGTCTAGACGGAAAGTCTAGACTGAAAGTCTAGACAGGTCGACGGTGCAGGATATAACTTGTCAGGAGGTCCGGTAGAGCGAACCCTGACAATAGGGTTCTGAAAATGGCTATATATATATATATATATATATATATATATATATATATATATATATATATATATATATATATATATATATATATATATATATATATATATATATATATATATATATATATATATATATATATATATATATATATATATATATATATATATATATATATATATATATATATATATATATTCTTTCGTGCATGCTCCGTTAAAAATAACTGCCCATTTTTTGTTTATAATTTTTTTAACATAAGATTCTAATCTACATATATATATATATATGAAACTGGCCAGTTAACCCTGATCGTTTTTATCGTTTTATTATTCCTCTATTTTTAACCAATAAATTCTCTAATTATATGTCTCGTCATTTCAAATGGATGAAAAGAGCTTGTTAAGAAAGATGATCAAGGTTGAGTGGTCAATTGTGTTCAATGGAGCCTGTTTAAAAGAATATATATATATATATATGTATATATATATATATATATACTTTTAAACAGGCACTGATATATATATATATATATTAATTTTTATATTATATATATAAAAGGAAGTCGGGTTTGTGTTACGACACTTATAACTCAAGAACGGCTGAACCGATTTTAGAGATTTTTGATTTATTGGATTTTTCTCAGCTCCTATTAACAGAATAACTAAAAAAATTAACATTGAATCATGGAGTGGCCCATGGGGACCGCAGTATGTAGCCCGGTAGCTATACAGCCTTAACAGTGCGTCCTAGAAAAAAACTTCAAATGGCAAAGTTGTAGAGCATCCTCTATTTGGTCTTACGGACAAAATAAATCTTCAATTTGGAGTTTGAGTTATCGAGATATACAGATGTTTAATTTTCCGCGACATGACATTTATGCGCAAATGGGGTAGAGCGCATGTTATTAAATTTTCTGACTATTTCATTGTTTACAATTGAAAATCTCACAGAAAAATTAAGTAAATATCTTTTTCAATTAAAATATAAAATAAAATAATTGTTTATGGGCCATAAAAATATAAAACATATTTTTAGCATAGATATATGATTTTTAGTTTCGCATTTTCCGTTTTCCATTTGGCATTAACAAAGTGTCAATGCTGTTCTGTCAATATTATATTTTCGTTCATTGGAATTAATTTGCGAGTTTTAAAGTTTTATTACTTTTAACAAAAACATCATTAATAACAATGCCGCGACCCAGAAGATCTAATCTTTCCCAAAATAGCCGTCAGGCCATTAGGCATCGGAACAATGTTAACCAATCCACCGCGGAAGAACTGGAATTAGCGCGAGAAAGGCGCCGCGTTAGTATGGCCCGGCTTCGTGCTTCTCGAAGACAAGAGCGCCGAAGGAGATGCAGCTAACATTGGTCGATTAACTATTCTACCGGCTACTTATATAGGTAGTCCGCGTCATATGCATGAATATGCGCAGGATGCAATGACATATGTTCGTCATTACTGTCGGCCAGATCTATTCATTACCTTAACCTGTAATCCAAAGTGGATTGAAATTGTTCAAATGCTGCTTCCCGGACAACCATCAAGTGATCGGCACGACATCACCGCACGTGTCTTCAAACAAAAAATTCGGTCGCTGATGAACTACATTGTAAAGCAACACGTTTTTGGTGATACCCGATGCTGGATTTATTCAATCGAATGACAAAAACGAGAATTGCCTCATGCACACATTCTCATTTGGTTAGTTGAAAAAATTAGACCTGACCAAATAGATGATATCATAAATGCCGAGATTGCTGATCATACATACAATCATACATACATACATACATACATACATACACACACAGACACACATACATGCACATACACATACATACATACACACATACATACGCACATGCATGCATACATACATACATACTTACATACATACATACATACATACGTACATACACACACATACACACATACATACATACATACATACATACATACATAAACACACACACATACATGCACATACACATACATACATACACACATACATACGCACATACATATATATATATATATATATATATATAGTTCCCGCTCCGCTCATTTTGTGACGGATTTCAAAATTTTTTTCTCTATATTTGATTCCCCTTGACTCTCAAGGTTGTGTGAAAATTTCATTACGATCGGATGAATGGTGTAGCAATGCAAATAACATACCTATATATATAAACAAACATTCATTTATATATATATACTAGCGGGGGTGCCCGGCGTTGCCCGGGATTTTTAGAGGTTTTACTAATGTTTGTCTCTCTCGCTCAGGTTTCCTTCCCCGCTTGCTTTCCCGTTCCCGTTTGCTTTCCCGTTCTCGGTCGCTTTCCCGTTCCCGGCCGCTTTCCAGCTTCCGGTCGTTTTTCCGCTCCTGTTTCCTCTCCCGTTCCCGGTCGCCTTTCCCGTTCCCGCTCACGCTTGCTCTCCCGTTCTCGCTCATGCTTGCTCTCCCATTCCCGTTCTCGATCGAAAGGAAAATCGACCGAGAACGGGAAAGCTACCGGGAGCGGGAAAGCAACCGGGAGCGGAAAAGGGAACGGGAAAGCCGAGAAGGAAATGGGAGCGAGCGAGAGGTTTACCTAATGCGTTTTTTTCCGCTCCCGTTTCCTTCCCGCTTGCGCTCCCGCTCCAGGTCGTTATCCGTTCCCTGTCGCTTTCCCGCTCATTTTTTGCTCTCAGTTCCCCCCCCTAGATCCTAGACGTGCCCGAACCACCGTAGTCGCCGTTTTTGGATGTGTTTGTCGATCAGGATCGTCTCGTTTCGAATGCGGTCGCGGATGGAGACTCCCAGTATTCGCCGCAGGCATTGCATTTGGAAAACTTCAAGTCTATTCACATCGGATTTAAACAATGTCCATGTCTCCGAGCCATATAGGAGGATCGGAAGAATTAATGTTCGGTTAAGACGAATTTTTGTCTTGATTGCAATGTTCGTTCTCTTCCAAACGCACCATCTGAGAGCTGCAAATGCCGCAGTCGCCTGGCCAACGCAGCTGTGGACGTCGGCCGACGACGACGTCTTCTTTTCCTGCACGATCGATCCAAGGTATTTAAATTTCGTCACTTGCTCGATCTGGACATCATTTAGGTGGACATGAGCTGGCGACCCGTCCGTTGTTAATACCTTGGTCTTCTCGGCGTTGATCTTTAGGCCGTATGACTTGGCAATATCGCCGATGTCGTTTAGGCAATCTGTAGCTTCCACGTCGGTGTCGGCGAATACGGCGCTATCGTCCGCGAACATCAGATCAGTGACAAAGTTGTTTTTGTCGTATTGAACACCACGCCTTCCTTCGAACGATTTCCTCATGATCGCATCGATCACGACGTTAAATAAAAGCGGAGAGGCGACGTCTCTCTGTCGGACACCGGTTTGAATGGTAAACTCGTCCGATAGGTCGTTTCGAATTCGGATGCAGCTGGTCGAACCACTATACGACGCTTGTAACAAACGGATGACTTTCGGCGGTATGTTTTCTCTTTCCAATGCCGTCCACAATGATGGCCAATGGATGCAGTCGAAAGCCGATTTGAAGTCGATGAAGACAACAACAGTCCGCCGGCCACATCGAACCCTCTCTTCTACGAGTTGGCGTAGTGCGAAGATTTGATCGATGCATCCACGATTCGGTCGAAATCCGGCCTGTTCCTCTCGGCACGATTGTTCACAATGTTTTTGTAGTCGTGACTGAATGATCTTCGTGAATACTTTTCCAACGATTGAAAGGAGACTAATGCCGCGGTAGTTTTTGCATTCTCGACTGTCTCCTTTCTTCAAAATGGGAACGACGAACGCTTTCTTCCACGCTGATGGTACGTACTCCGTGTCCCAGATGCATGTCAATAGGACGTGTAGACGTTGCAATAGAATGTCACCACCAGCTTTGATCATCTCGGCTGTAATTTCATCGATGCCCGGCGCTTTTCCGTTCTTGAGCGATTTGACGGCCGCTTTCACTTCGGCGATTGTTGGTACGTCGACGGGAAATGGGATCTGCGGTTGATCGATTTGTGGCGGGTCCGCGGCTGGTCCTGCAGGCGGATCGTGGTTGTACAGTTCGTGGAAGAATTCCCGCCACCTCTGTAATCGATCGGAGGACGAACTAACAAACTTTCCATCCGTTTTCCTGATGTTATCGTTGATCGATTTTGTTTTTCCGCCTAAACGTTGTAGTGTCTGATACAATGTTCGATATTCATGTCGTGATGCGGCTTCTTCTATTTCGGCTGCAACATCGTTCCAATACACCTCTCGCTCGATCTTCATTTTCCGCCTTACCTCTTGATTAAGTCGCCGGTATTGTTCGAAATCGACGTGCTTGATTCTTTTCCGCTCAGCTACCAAATCCAAACACTCATCCGAAATCCATGGCTGCGTTCGTCGACGGATCGGTGGACATAACGGCGCCGCACATTCGATGACGGATTTGGTTATTTGTTTTTCTTCATCGTTGACATCGTCCAATGTATTGAGGATCGCAAACTTGTTCGATAAAGCAAGCTGGAATTTGTGTCGAACTGCCGGATCGCGTAGGCACGTCCAGTTTCTCTTTACAGCCGCCGGCGTCTTCTTCATTGCTTTTTGGAGTCGAAGTTGTATTTTGGCCCGCACGAGGTAGTGATCAGATCCGCAATCAGGGCCACGCATTGCTCGAACGTCGTTGAGCGTCGATCGAAAACGCTTGTTGATCAGAACGTAGTCGAGCATGGCCGAATCTTTCCCCGACGGGTTTCTCCACGTGAGCCGATGCTTCTTTGGGTGTTGGAAGAGGCTGTTGCCAATGACGAGGTTGTTTACTGATGCAAACGACAACAGTCGCTGCCCATTGTCGTTGATTTTTCCGTGGCCGAATCGTCCAAGCGTTTCTTCCCAGCCACTACGGTTGTCGCCGACGTGAGCGTTAAAGTCGCCTGCCAATATGGTAACTTCGGTTTGCGGAATAGAATCAGTCGCAGCTTGTAGATCGGCGTAGAAAGCGTCTTTTGCTGCATCTGAGCTTGTTTCGGTCGGCGCGTAGACAGATAGGATGTGTGTCTTGATTGTGCCATCGATGGAAAGGACTGCCAGACGTTCAGAAATTGGTTGGAAGGCGACGACACTGTGGGCAGCCCGCTGGCCCACCATAAATCCAACACCCGCCTCTCGCTTGTCACCACCGGAGTAGAAGAGCTTAATAGTCTCGCGGCAATTCGTATTTCATTCTTTGGTTTAATAAATTTAGTCGTTCGGCCAGTAGTCCATTTTTTGTCCACACCATGGGTCCCCAATGCTGACACATCGGCTGCCCCAGTTGAGGTAGCATTTATCGATAGATTCGTTCGTTTTAGGTCCTTGGTTTCTTGCCTGGTTTTACTGGTTTCCCAGTTGTGATCACTGCGGCGAGGTGACCACCGTTTACATATTGGTAGCCATAGTTGCAAGGAGAACAAGATTTTGCGCAGTTGACGATGAATGGGAGGGGCTGCTTGTCGGAATTCGAGAAGAGCATCACGTGTGAAAGTAGTTCGTTGACTCATGGCCTGACAACTCGTGTGTGCATTGCTCATGAATAATTGAGTAGTAGTCAAGTCAAGCGGCAATGGAACTCAATTTCACAATATTAAAAAAAAAAAAAACGCAAAATTGCTCGTAAAGACAACTGTGACTAGATACAGTGAGTTTAATCAGTAAGACGTGCCAGTTTAAAGTCATTTTGAACGTCGCAAAAAAAAACGCCGTAAGCAATAGCGTATTTGTATCCATGGTGATAATTTAAATTTTTAAACGACGCTAAAACACTATTAAAACGCAAAGTTGCCCGCAAAAACAACTGTCATTCGATGCATTAAGTTTAGTTCGGTTAAATCATGCTAGTTTAAGATTGAAAAAAATTTCAGAAGTCAGCTAAAAAGTCGAAATTAGACGAAGCTCAACGCAAGCCACACGCCGAAGCGCCGCCATTTTTATTCTCATAATAATATATAAGGACATATATATATACATATATACAAACATTCATTTTTATATATATAGATATAGATTGGACTTTATATATGTATATATTAATTGCATATTTTTGTGTGTTTTTCACTTAATATTTTTTGCCGAAATTCTAGTTCACTACTAAAGTCATATTGGGCCGATAATGCCCAACTCACAACATCCGTTTTTATTTTTTTTTCAGCCCACATGTTTTTTATTTTTCCCCACTTAGTTAAAGGGAGCACTGATATATATATATATATATATATATATATATATATATATATATATATATATATATATATATATATATTCTTTTAGGCAAACTCGATTGAAAAAAGTGGCGCACTTGGCTGAATCGATTTTATTTTTAATTTTTTCCAATACTCTAAATCGGTTTAAAAATAATTTATTACCATACACAAACTCCATAATCTTATAGGCTAATAGATCTATTTAGGCAATATATATATATATCCGATCGTAATAAAATTTTTACACAAGCTTGACAGTCAATGGAATCGGTCACAAAATGAGCGAAGCGGGAGAGTGAGCGAGAAGTATATATATTATATATATATAAGCCACCGGGAACGGGAGAGCAAGGGGAAGGAAACGGGAGCGAGAGAGACAAGCATTAGAAAAACCTCTAAAAACCCCGGGCAACCCCACTAGTATCATATATATAATAGATAAAGGAAAAGAACGGGGTTGATTGTACTGACGCTTACAAGAACGATCTGAAACCAAAGAGTTTTTAAAATAGCCTTCAAATAGAATCGGAAAACTTGAGAAAGAAGATATAAGTTGTTTAATATAAAGAAAATAAAAAGGTCTTTTGGTTTTTTTTCTGGATGTCAAAAATGGGTTAAATTTAGACGACACAACCACATCAGTAGATCCCAATACATTTAAAATTTGATTTTCCAGGCAAAGGCCCCATTTTTAACTTGGAGGTTATTTACAGGTTTCTTGAATCAACATAAATTGTGCTATTGTCTGGCCTTTGAATGACAATTCTCCCAAACTTCCTTTCACATCTATTATTGCATCTTCCAATCACTGGGTATTTGTTATAGAAGGATGAGCATTGTATGAAATATTTATAACACAAACACTAAAATCTGTTTGATTAATATCAGTTCTGTCCTATCAAAACGTTAACATATTATTTTTACATCATGGTTTATACCTGCATCAAGAGTACATTTTAAAAATCAGAGCATGACCTATCTTAAGACAAGTTAAGTAATTTCCCCAATTAACAGAGTTTCAGATCATACATTTAAACATAAATGTTCTGCTATAACTTTCCAGGAATTTTGATGGTTACCTGAAAAATAAAAAATAATAGCTGCTTTAAGACATGTGTCGACACAATCAAAAAGGTACAACTCATTACTGACATTTTTTACTTCTGTGTAAGCTTCTAATCCATATTCCCCAAGTTCCCTACCATGACCAGATGCCTTGAAACCACCAAATGGAGCTGCTGCATCAAAGACATCATAGCAGTTTACCCTGAATTAAAAAAATGTAAACAGATTAAACAGGTTCTTAAAATACAAATGAAATAATAGCATTTTATTTACTGTGCAAGATTCTATCTTTAAAAACAGAAAATGGGTTAATCATAATTTTGTAACATTAATAGAAAATAATAAGTATATCAGAATTCAAAACCAATGAATATTTTTATGCATAATTGCTAAAATCATGACCCCTTCTAGAAACTCCACTGCAAGCAATGGCATGATACATACCAAACAGTGCCTGCCTCAAGGCTGTGTGCAAGGTAAATTGCTTTCTCTAAGTCTTTTGTGCTGACCGAAGCAGCTAAACCATATTCAGAATCATTGGCTCTTCTGATCACTTCATCCACATTCTTGAACTTCATGATTTGCATTACAGGACCAAAAATCTGTAAATGCAACAATAAATATTTGTGAAAACTTATTATGACATGACTTAATACAACAGAAAGAGATGTAACTATGAAACAAGAAAACCATAAAAAATGAGGTTGCTTCACACATCTCTTATATTTCACTTTCACTGGCTTTCCATTTATTGCAAATTTTATTTTAATAAAAAAATGTTTTTAAAGTTTTCTAAATTTCACAGAATGCATTGTCAAGAGGAGCGGAGTTTATATTATACGTTTTTTGTATGAAGTAATAAATCTTCACTTGACAGAGTATTAGAAATGTATTCTAAATTCCAGCATTATACAGTTACTATATAATTAACAATAATGTTTTAATTAAAATAATAGTAGATGTTTTAACTCAGATGAAAAGTTTGTTAACTTTCACCTCCAAGATTTGCAGTGAAATTAATATAAAAAATTAATTAAATTCAAAAATCTATCAATTTAAATTTGCTGTTTATTAAAAATAAAACATGCTACCCATAAAAGCATATTGTTAGGTTTTTAAAAAGTTGATTAATTTTTTTACATTTTTAAGCCTCAAATGAAAAATTAGAAAAAAACTTTTTTCATTCAACAGGAATTAGAATATTAGTCTCCTACTTGTATATATAGAACCTAGGGATAATTTTAAGATTAAAATATTAGTTGCTATTTGTTAAAATAATTAATGAAATATGTATATAATTTTATAGACATTAAATGTTAATATAATTAATGAAATATATATATATATAATTTTATAGACATTAAATGTTTACTAATTTAATGAAAATTATTTTGTGAGTTTTTAAAAAACAACACCACAGTTTTACAAACAGTAACATTATGGATCAAGAGTGTTACAATAACATTGATACCACACATAAACACAATATTGTGCATATTTAAACAACTTATTTTAATAAATGAAAATTTAATTATTAGTTGAAGTATATCAAATTTAAAAAAATCTAGTTTGTTTTAAAAAATGCTCAACTAATCATTTTTTACAATATGAGTAAAGTAAATTAGAAGGCAGCTAATATTTAATACTCTGGTCACTGGCATACACCTTTTTTATCTGAATGAATTTTTATACTTCAATTCGAGGAAGCATTAAATGAAAGAATTGAAATTTTGCTTCTAGAAAAACTCTATTAATAACATGTTGAATTGAAGTAATAAATCTTCACTTGACAGAGTATTGGAAATGTATTCTAAATTCCAGCATTATACAGTTACTATATAATTAACAATGTTTTAATTAAAATAATGTAAATAATAAGCAGCAGTATAAAATACAAACAAACATGACAAACAAACCTCTTCTCTTGCAATCCTCATTCCATCTTGAACATCTGAAAAGACAGTCGGTTGCACAAAATAACCTTTTCTATCCAGACGATCTCCACCAACACACAGCTTGGCTCCTTCTTTTTTGCCACTCTCAATAAGACTCAATATTTTATCTCTTTGTTCTTTGTCAACCTAATAATAACAGAGATCTAGTTTTCTAGCCAATAAGACTCAATATTTTATCTCTTTGTTCTTTGTCAACCTAATAATAACAGAGATCTAGTTTTCTAGCCAACTAAAACATTAATTTATTATTTAGTATAACGTCATACTTGTGGTCCTTGGTCAACCATGGCATCAAATGGGTCTCCCACAACCCTCTTCTTTGCTTTTTCGACAGATCTTTCAACAAACTCATCATAAACTTTTTCCTCCACATATATTCTTGAACCTGCACAGCAACACTGTCCCTGGTTAAAGAATAGTCCAAAGTGGCTTGATTCTACAGCTTGCTCCACTGGAAGATAGAAAATAAATTAGGAAAAACCCCCAAAAAATTGTGACAACAAAAAGGAAATGGCAATTAACTTACAATCTGCATCAGCAAAAATAATGTTTGGACTTTTTCCACCCAACTCTAAAGAAACTCTCTTTAAGTTGCTTTTGGCAGCATTTGCAGCAATAATTTTGCCCACTTCTGTTGATCCAGTGAAAGCAACCTTGTGAATATCTGGATGTCTTACAATGGCATCTCCCGCTGTCGGACCAAAACCAGGAACAACCCCGATGACTCCGGGCGGAAAACCAGCCTGAAAACATAAATATTTACTTATCCAAATTTAACTAATAAATACACACATACATACATATATATAAATACATACATATATATATATACATACATGTATATATATATATATATATATATATATATATATATATATATATATATATATATATATATATATATATATATATATATATATATATATATATATATATATATGACATTTACCTCAGCAGCCAAAGCAGCTACATAATTAGCTGACAATGGTGTCTGCTCAGCAGTTTTCATGATGATTACATTTCCCATTGCCAATGCAGGTCCCCACTTCCATGCTTGCATGAGAAGTGGAAAATTCCACTGAAATTTTATAGAATGCAATGGCAATATTCACTTGTAGTATATAATTATAAATTATCGGAAAGTCTTAGAACTATTGAAAATTCAACACACTGGAATAATTTGTCCACATATTCCAACAGGCTCATGTCTTGTGTAGCAAAAGTAATCACCATCTGTAAATAGATACAAGATATTTCTAAATTGAAAAATGTCATCTAAATGTTGAAGAACTTTGATACATTACCTATGGGGATGGTCTTTCCATGATTTTTGTTAGCAAATCCAGCATAATATCTTCAAATAAACAAGCAAAGAAAAAGTTCCATTTAAATAAAAATAAACAGATTATATTATTTAAAAGAATTCATTAGACTCCAGAATGAAGATGAAAAATCTCCAAATAAGAATAACAAGTGAAGCAAAAACAAAGTTTTTTAAAAACAAACTTTTATATTTTCTACTACATAAACAACAAACATATTAGCATAGACAATAAATAGTTTGACGAAAATGTCACAAATACTTATTTAATTAAATTTTGTCCAATCGATCCGAAAATTTGATAGAATGCATTATTAATTAGTTCGGAGGTATGTTTAAATTTTGAAGTCTCTAGCTCATCGGGAATTTAGTTTAAAATCGATTGCAAAATTTGACGACAGACAGATAGACAGACAGAGAAGTCAAGTTAAGTAAAAGTGTGTAATAATAAAATAAAATAGATTGCTTATTATTCAAAGCTGAACAGAATAACTAAAATCAGAAGAACTTCATTGAAATAAAAAATCCAGACTTGCTGAAACCAACCTGTAGCATTTGATAGAAAGCTCCAGATCAGCACTGTAAGAATACGTGAAAGGTTTGCCATTGTCCAATGTTTCCAATGACTATGAAATTAAATGTTATTAAACATTTTCAAATAAAACATAATTCCTAGCGGCATAGCTATCAAGTAATTTCTTGTTGAATTAAAGTTCAACTATAATGTGTGATTGATAAAAAATAAATAAATTTAAACAAGAAAATAAAAAATCTAACAGCAAGATAAACACGATCTCTCTCCATAAGATCTGCCAGCCTGTTCAGAAGCAATCCTCTATCAGATGCATTCATTCTCCTCCATGGAGATCCCAGTCTGAAAGCTTCTTTGGCAGCTTGAACTGCTTTGTTGACATCAGCCTGATTGAGAACAATACAAAAAATTTTAAAACTATTATTGTGATTAATTTGATTGATATGGAAAAAAGTTTAAGAAATCCACTTTATCTCCTGCTGCAATCTCACAGATAGAATTTTCTGTTGCTGGATTCACGGTTGCAAATGTTTTTCCGCTTTCAGCATCATGCCATTCGTTGTTTATGAAAATCTGAAGTTAAAAAAGTAAAAATACTATAGCAACATACAAATTAAAAACTAAAAACGAAGAAGAAGTTAGCAACGCTGCTGGTTCCTCAACTAGCTTTCAAAAAACAATTTGTGCATTGGGGTCATGCCATAGAACGTTAGAAAGGTATTTAGAAAAGAAATATAATGGTGTAAAAATAAATTTATTATTGCAAAAAATAAAAAAGTTATAGGCAAAAACGTCACCGTTTTTCGTATCTAAATGTATGCAGAAAACCTTAGGCTCATTTACATACCCTGATCTACATTTTGCTTCATACATTTTTTAACTCTTGGACTATTTTCAAAAAATATAGTTTTGTTTAGCTGATATATTTGTCTTTCTAATGCATTAAGTTACAAACCCAATGCAGTCAAAAATTATAGTGTACAGGGGCCCAAACACGAGTGAAAAATCCTCTTCGTACATTTACATAGGGATGGTGATGGTTTTGAGTTTGAGTTTGTTTATTCAGTTATCAATACATACATTCAAAATCACAAATAAGACAGAACAAAAAAAAACAATAATAATTAAATAGTCATTATAATAGCATGTATGATTGATGAAGAGGTGCTGCATCAGGCCCCTCTGTGCTGACGAGTTATACTGCAATCAAAGTAGAGCGAGTTGATCTTTGAAGGCATTCACCGAACATGCGTCCACTGCTTCCTGCGTCAAGGAGTTCCAGCTGAAAGCTACTCGATTTGTGAAAAAGTGTTTTCGCTCTTCACATCCTTTAATTCTTTGTGGTAAAAGAAGGCAGTTGTGACCTCTCAAACAATAGGATCTGTTAGTTTGCCATGTGGGATGTTTTTGCAATACAAAAAAATTCACTTCATCAATATGAGCCAGTATTTTGTATTGTTGGATCAAATCGCCTCTAACCCTACGTTCTTCAAGCGTGGTAATTCCAAGCTTCTGTAGTCTTTCTAAGTATGGTAAATGTTTGATTGTTGTAATTATTTTTGTAACTTTGTGCTGGACCTTTTACCCCTATAACATTTTTATTTCTTGTAATATTAAATTTATTTTTACACCATTATATTTCTTTTCTAAATACCTTTCTATCTATCTATGACACAACCTCAATGCATGAATTCTTTTTTGCAAGCTAGTTGAGGATCCAGCAGGCTGCTAACTTCGGTATCATAAACTAAAATAGTTCAAACATGTCCAAAAATAGAACATATATCTTTGAATGTTAAAAAAATTATATACATAACCTATCAATTATAAACTTTGGTAGATACAATGTCATGAGTATAATATAAATTATTTCTGCTGAAATAATTTATATTTTTTAAAACTACAATATATTTTTGAGAACATAATCATAATGAATGAAATAGATAACTTTAATAGATCAACATTTCATTTCATATTATAATATGGGAGCTGGTGGTATTGCTGTAAAGTTTGCCTGCTGGCCTAAAAAATGATTGTTTGTCATCATCAGTGTCCTTAGGGTGTGGGCAGGCAGTCACCGACTCCATCTAGTTGTGGCAGTAGTTCTCACACAGGCTTTAGTCCTGAACCACTCTTTGCCATGTTATGTTATATTATATTACAATAAAAGTAATCTAAACAGAACTTCCATATAAAACAAGTGTTTGTCTAGGATATCTAATGAGTAACATTTAATTTATCCTGTACCAATGTCCAACATGAAAATGGCACATGACTATATATATATTCAAAATTAGTTAGCCCAATTTAAGAAACACCACTCAAAGGTGAACTATTTCTTCTTTCAGAAACATTGGCCTCCTTTTTTAAGGTTTTTACCAATGCTTTTATTAACTCGTCGGCTCTGTTTCTCTGTCTGTTTCTCTGTTTCAAATCTTGCAATCAATTTTTGAGTCACTTCCTGATGATAGATTTTTTTCAAATTTTGCATACATGCTCAAGATAGAAGACAATGCAATATTCAATTATTAGTTTTACAATAAGTCAATTAATTTAGTTAATTTTCTTGAGGATTTTATATATATATATATATATATATATATATATATATATATGTTTATTATATTTATTTGTTGTATATTGCGACTTTAATATAAAATAAAAGAGTAATATAAGAAAAAATTGATTGCAAAATTTTTGTTTATGAGCTTAATGGAAATCGCAATGCTCTTCGAACCATATTACGCCAGGCCAGACTTTAATATAAAATAAAAGAGTAATATAAGAAAAAATTGATTGCAAAATTTGTGTCTTAATTACATATAAGAGCATTGGTTTTAAAAATTCGTTTTTAATTTACTTGTATTGAATGTATACACAGAATTAAGTACCTTTTATACAATATAAAACAAGCTTGTTTTAATTTGAGAAAATTTTTTGAATAGCACTCCTTTATAAATAATTGAAATAATATAACTATCAGCATAAATTTAAAAAAAATCAAGCTCAAATTTTTGTCATTTTCTAAAGTTGTATAAAGTAAAACTTAAAAGTATCTATCATTCTATAAGAAATTATGTAATTTGAAATTCATTATTCTCTTTACCATCAATCAATTATAAAAATTGGATAAATAATCTTTCACTTTGCAATTTTCCATAAAACTCTTGTAAATTATTTACCAGTTGATGAACGGCTCCAAGACCCGGAAAAAGCTTTTAAAGTAAATACTTACATACCGGCAATAGTAAGTGTTCAGAGTGAGTTTAGAAAAAAGTTCACTGACAAGGCCATTGATGTTTTGCTCAAAGTTCAGTTTTTTACGCCTAGTTTTTTGCTATCCAGCCTGCCAGACATTCAAAGTGTAAATATTGAAAAACTGTGCCATTTTTACAAGCTCGATGCAATTAATCTTGCAAAAGAATTGACCGAGTTTAGACCAGTCTTTCAAAAACTACACACGATTATATGCGTAAATGATCTGATGTCCGGCACATGTTCGTTGCAGAATCAAAGTGAAAATGAAGATGAAGGAGACGATATTGAAACCGATAGGAAGGTTAATAATTGTAAACAAGTAATGGAAAAAACGAGTTTTTAAACACAAACTTTGATTTCAAATACACTCGATTTAGAAATACGAAAGATGTTCAAATTAGGTTTTTTTTAATTGAATCATGTATTGTCATCCAATATAAAGCTATGCTGAAAGTTTCAGCTTCCTAGCTAGTCAAAAAGCAGGTTAAATTTTACTTGCAAAATTTGAGTGCAGAGAAAGGCACACGCACATACACAAACACACACACAGAGATTGTAACCTAAATAAAACTGTCTGGATTTCCCGCATTGGACATCTTGTACAAAATATTGGTGTCGCTTGCAATTACAAGCGCTAGTGCCGAGAGAGTGATGAGCAGGGTTAGACTCATTAGGAACACTAAAAAAAATATGGTGTTCGCAAATTGTAGGAGGGGGAAGTTTAGCTATTCAGAGGGGAATTGCTTCCTGCCACCTGAGGGGGATAGAAGCCCCTGGTCGTAGGTATTTTTCTAAATTTTTTCAAAAATCACACTTTCTTCTCTAAAAAAGCAGATAACCGAGGAGTATTTGTAGGTATCTGTCAACAATTTTACTTTAAACTATGATAATTTTCCAAAAACTGGGTATTCTACCCAAAAATATTTAATTGAGACTCTGGTGGGGGAGGTATCTCCATCCTTGTTTATTGCTAATTTGAGACGATATCTGCTGAAATTAAACAACGATGTGTGTAGTAACACACTGGTGTTTATAAACAAGAATTAAAAATTGCATAGTAATAACTTATCTTATGGTTTTGAATTCTGTTGCTGTCAGAACCTCCCATTCTGTTTAGGAAGTTCTGACTAAAAACTGCTTGGTCATATTACAATGTCTTTCAAAAATGATGACTTAAAACAAGCCTTACAATTTAAAACTAATGAAACTACAATTTCTTCTTCTTTAGATCCTCAATTCAGCCTACTCAATTTTTTTAATTTTATTTGTGGCTATTCACCCTATTCCTTTTCTGCTCATAAATGCATATCCTTGGTATTTTTCATTTACTTTTATTTCATTTGTATCATTCCCTAGTTTTTTTTTAATAAAAACTCCACAGGAAAGCATTTAACATTTAACTCTTGCAAGGTCAAGACTTCTTCTCTCTTTTATAAGTGGCTCATAAAACTCATCTGCTCCTGCTTGAATTTTCAGTAGCTGAGTACCACTGGAACCCAGAGGTACGCAGAGTCCGGGTCTGGTCAATCAATGCTATCCTCAGCGTCAATTTTTTTAAAAACAATTTTGCTGTCAATCCATGTTGTCTAGGCTTGATGGCCTTCTTTGTGCTACTTATTTGAACAAATCTGTATACTATATACTATATGCTATACTATATACTAAATGTATACTTACTACTTACTGTTTGTTAATTCAAAACCTAGCGTTGCACGGATACCGGTTTCAAACACACACAAAATCATACGAAAAATTGAGCCAACTAAAACTCCTTCTTATAAAATAGAACATTACCTTGGTAAATTTCAATTCCGGCTTTTCTATGGGCTTTGGCAATGTCGAAAGAGAAACACTGACAACCTGAGTTCTTAACTTCAACAGAAAGCCAACACCAAACTTTGACCTTTTTAACATTGTAGATGCCATTATGCTTAACCTCAAGATACAAAGAGCTTAACGAAACGGTAACCCTTTCTGCGCCGACTGTTTCCCGTTTTAAAGGTGTAGAGAGACTTCAAAGGGATAGGACGCGTCTTGCGATATTGTCTTATTTTATGAAGAAAGTTTTTTTTAACGGATGAACAAAAATAAAAATCTTTCAAACAAAATATTTTTCATAGTTTTATTTTTTTAACATTTAATAAATCGACCAACTCAGTAGTGAAGTTATCTGACGTTTTCAGCTATTTCCATTAATCAAAAAAAATACACTGATGGAGCGTAAACCCCAGAGATTGTCTGCACATTTTTGTAGTTGGCTTTTGTAGTGCTTGCCAGTGCTGGGTTTTCTTCTTACTATGTTTTAAGAACTGGCATCGTCCCATTCGTCCCTGCCATGCAGTGGTGTAGTGGAGGCAGGGGTAGTAGTGCAGCAGGAAGCAGAGGTTTCAAATGGTTTAAAAATCTAATGTTTCGAATTGATTGTTTTATTGCTACTCTCTGAAACGATCTTGCCAGGAACCGATTGCATCGGCGAGCTTCAGCAGAAATACGTGTAAAACGACGAAACTGAAAGACACCCTGATACTACAAAAACATTCAGATCT
This sequence comes from Erpobdella octoculata, assembly GCA_963978895.1. NCBI lineage: Eukaryota > Metazoa > Annelida > Clitellata > Hirudinida > Erpobdellidae > Erpobdella > Erpobdella octoculata. The sequence goes on along the minus strand of OZ022238.1, from coordinate 33,852,543 downwards.
CAGTCTGTATGAATTAGGCCGAAAAATCATCATCAGCATCAACGACGTCGAAGTAAAGAACAATCGCTAAATTTGAAACGACGTCACGAATACAGGTTCTACGTCTTAAACAAATTATCTTCATTAATTAGATCCAGCATATCTGACTGTTATTTAATCTCTAATAATATAATTCGATCCTGTCTAAAAAAAAAAGCAAGTTGAATAAGAATGTTTAAAAGAAATAACCTAAAGAACTATTTCTTCCCAACCAACCAATTCTGCTAACAAATTCACCAAAAAATTGTCAAAATTAATCGAAAAAAGTAAATAAATTAAAAGAAAAGTTAATAAAACAAAATAAAAGAAGAAAATTAATATTACAACAATCTTTATTTAAAGGAAAATATTAGAAAGAATATTAGGAAAATAAAAGAATAGTTCCTGACGCTTAAAATAAATTCGACCAATAACAAAGCCCGAAACAACTGTCTCGACTAATCAATTTCCTCCCTTCAAACAAGTCAACCAATCAGAGAACTCGACGTGTAATAAAACCTTCGTCTTGCTGAACTCGCCATCTTGGTTGCCATTTTGATTAAGCGTTCGCTCTGCAATTTAAATATCTCAAAATGTCTGTTTTTGTTTTTGATTTTATTTATTGTAATAATAAATATAGCATTTAAAAATAAATTATTCATTTCCTTTAAATTAATAATAATTTGTCTTATTAAGTTGTTGTTGTTGCGATAGAGCAAGTGCTTTTTTCTTTTGCTAATCCTATTACAATTCTTAGTTGATAAGGCGAGTAAGCGATATTTAGTCTCATTTTAACCAAGATATTTCAAGTGCCCACTGAACATTTTAATATGACAGTCGTAGAAGCTAATACTAAAAGAATAAAAAAGATTTTAACCTTAGCGGATAATGAAGCGAATACGAAAACTGCATCTATTAATGATATACCTCAGGAGAGTGAACAAAGTTCAGTAGCAACACTTGACGATCTCTTGAAAGAGGTAGACGTTGTAGAGAAAATGGGTTCAAAAAGGTCTATATTGTCATTATTTAAATTACAGTGGCGTAGAAATGGGGGGGGGGGGGGTGGACGGGGCAAATGCCCCAGGCAGCACTCAGGAGGGGGCGGCAAAATTGAGGTCATGAAATAAAAGTGTTTCCTCTTTTTTTTAAAAAAGGTCGGGTCACCTTATTCCTCAGAAGCTGGAGAAAAATTTTCAATATTGATAATGTGCATAATGAAGTGCAGCGTCGTATACTACAGCTAGGCAAAAACACCTGCTTCACCCAGTGCAATAATCACAGCTTGAATTTAGCAGGTGTCCACTCTGCCTGCCTTACTGCAAACGCTTCTACCTTCTTTGGCACGGTTGAAAGAGTGTTTGTCTTCTTTACAGCATCTACTCACAGATGGGACATCTTGAAGAATAATGTTACAGTAGCTGTTAAGCGTCTTTCCGATACTCGATGGAGTGCAAGATATGATGGTGTTGAATAGTAAATTAGAAAAGATGCTCGGAGCGTAGAGGAACTCCGTGATGGCCAGTCAAAGAACTTGGAGACATGCAGTCGCTTTTGTCTTTTCTGGCCGAAGAGAGAGAGATTTTGTTGTATTAGTGGCTCATGCTGAAGCTGTTGCGTTTTGTGATTAATTTGATATTTCCATAGAAAGACGAATAAGGAAGAAGAAACGCTTGTCTGGATAAGAGACAGCAGATATAGGATTGACTATGCAACAGGAAATGCGGATGGAACACCTAGAAGTGATGGATCGACTCACAGCCAAAATTTCCAGACGTACGCAAGAGCTCCGCAATCTTAACATTAACTTTGGCTTTCTGAAAGCAGCTATCTTCTAGACGTAAATAATAATTCTGCCATGAAGGAGAATGTTAATTGTGTGACAAATACCTATACAGATGTAAATAGGACTGACTTGCTTCAAGAGATAAAACGATTTCGAAGACATGCACAGAGCTTTTCCGACATAACGGAAGAAGACGTTTCACAGTTCGGATCTTTGGAGATGCTCCAGTGGATTGTGAGGTGTACTGTTATTGAATGCTTACCAAATCTTACTATTCTTCTTCGCATTTTCCTTACGAATGGTGTCTCCGTGGCAAGTAGCGAACGCAGCTTCTCTAAGCTAAAGCTTATAAAAACCGTGACTCAGAAGCGACTTATAAATTTGGCTATTTTTTCCATAGAAAAGGAAGCTGCTGGAAAACTCGATGCTGATGAAATCTTGAAAGATTTTGCAGCCATTAAGGCAAGAAAGATGTGATGCTGTATACTCTTTCATTGCGTTCCTGTATACTATTCATGCTTACAATACTATGTACTTTGGTTTAATAACTTCTATTTGGTCAGTTCTTAACCAATAAAAGAAGATTCCTTGATTCATATAAAATATTAGAGGAAATTAGACAATTCGCGTGAAAATGTGTGAACATTGCTTGAAATGTTGCTAAACTTAAAAACGGAGTTACACCTAATTGGTGCTAATGCACAAGCAGAATAGTTTCGGTAAAGATGCCGAGAAAATTCTTAAAAATTAGGGGCGGCATTTTCCTCCTTCGCCCCTAGTGAAATATAAGGTTACTACGCCACTGTTAAATTAGTTAATATGGCAGTTGAAATTATATCAAACCAAGACGAAAAAATTCGTGTTTTACAAACAAAACTAGCCCTACAAGAAAACCAAATTGCTGTCGTACAAGAAAAGCTGGATGGTCCTAATATTTCTCACAAAACCAAAAATGAGACACCATCTTACGCAGCAGTTGCTGCTAAAGGTTTATCGGTTACTGGAAGGGTGGTACTTGAAATGTCAAAGTTAGAGAATAAAAAGAACAACATAATTATCAGAGGTGTAAAGGAATCCAAAAAACGTGACCAAAAAGAAAGAAAAGAAGAAGAGATGGCTGCCATTTTAAAAATCTTAGAAATTAGGGACACCGGAATAAATATTGACGAAATCAAGCCAATGATTGAATACTCTACAAGACTTGGGAAAAGTAATCCCGAATTTGATCACAGACCAATTCTGGTCAAACTCAAAGACAAATCACTAAGAGAAAAACTGCTAGAAGCAAAAGGTAACACCAAGCAAAGAGAGTTTAATATTATGTATGGAACAAAGTATAGGGTAGAACCAGACTTAACGAGTGAGCAGAGACAATTTTACAAACAAATGTGGGTCGAGGCCGGCTTAAAAACATCTCAGGGAAACGGGAAATGGGTTGTCTATGGCCCCATGGACAACCCACATCTAAAAAAATGGAAAGAAGTAGAAACTATAACGTCTCAAATCAACTAACAAATTCAAATAACAAAGACATTTTTAATTGTGTTGATGCTGATATAATCTGCTTACAGAAAACAAACATTTTAAATTATGACATAAAAAACCTTTTCATATATTGCCACCTCTCTCGAATCCACTACAACAACCAGCGCCAACAAAAGTAGAACTGGGTCTTCCAAGTAAAAGATCCCGTCCTGCCAAGCCAAAACATCCCACACAGCGCCAACAAAACATCGGTAGTCTTTCCCAAGACAAAATTGACTTATTAAAATCCACAACAACTCTTTGTTTCTGGGCAAATAACTCTTGTTCACTGAATAGTCAGAAGAAAGACGAACTCACGGCCAGACTAACAGCACTATCAAAGAAAAACCAACCAGACGTAATGTTCTTCACTGAGACATGGTTTAATGAAAGGTCGGACACAATCGTGAATGGATACCAATTGCATAGAACAGACAGAAATAGCAAAGGTGGTGGAGTCGCTATCTATGTCAAGAACGAAATAGTTTCATTTAACGTTTCTTTACCAGAGAAAAATATTGAACAATTGTGGATAACAATTCGTTACGGTAAGGAATCGATCCTACTTGGCTGCATCTACCGCCCACATGATTATGACGATGAATATTTAACCAATACCATTGAAGCTATAAAAATTGCAAAAAAATCACTAATTGGACTCAATTGTGCAACGATGTTGCTTTATGGTGATTTTAACTTCAGTCATACATGGTACGAAGAAGTTGATGTGGGTGGCAGAGTAGCCACAGCTGGTCATGTGATGGACGAGCGCCCAGGGGATATCAGATTTCAGTCATGTCTCGAAGAAAACGATCTAACACAAGTAGTGACATTTTGTACTTACCGACATTCACGAGATGTTGCACCAAAAAGCACACTTGATCTTATTATCACCAACAAACCAGATCAATTCATGGAGCTTACAAAAGGCGATTCACTAGGCTATACGCCAATGGGTCAATCACATTGTTTAATAATGGGAAGAATAAATGTAGCTGGCTGCCGACAATCGAAAGGCACAACAAACCCCGATGTATATGGAGTAGAGCCAATTTTACTGCTTTCTCACACTTTATCAGCTCACAAAACTGGATAACCCTCTTCTTACGGGTGCAGGCCAATTCGTCGCAAAGCCGTTTCGTCGCAGGGTACATTTTCGTCGCGACATTGCGACGAAAATTCCCACCTTGCGACGAAACGGCCCAGAATGCGACGAAACGGCCGACCTTTGCGACGAAAAGTCTAACAATTTCGGTGGGCAGTATTCCGATGTATGGCGAAACAGATGGCCACCCTATTGCCAAAGACCACTAGACAGCCAAATGCAAGGGGAATTCCGCAATCTGCACGAGCCATGTCATTAGAGGAGGTTGCTGCACGCTTCCTACCGTTGCAACTGGGTTGTATTTATGCCATGTTGCATACCAGACAAAGGTGTCGGATTAAATGGAAGTCGTTTTGTTTTATTCGCCAAAGGAATGTGATTTTGTATCGCTACACGATGCTTTAGACGTGTGTCAATCGATCGAAATCTTCGAAAAACAGTGAAAGTAAGTCAATGATTAACTCAGCGTAAGTCCCTGAACATGTTAATTAATATTATTATTTTCTCAGCGAGCAGAAGAAGAGTTATTCAAACTGGCTCCAACTACAAATGCTCACAGTTCCATACCTGCCTACCAAACCTATCTATCCCAGAACAGAAAAACATCAGATTATTATCGAAAAAGGCAAAGCTCAACCACACATTGGATCCAAACAAATTGTTATGGAATCCTTGTTGGAACATAATGCCAAAAATAAAAGTAAGTGCTACTATATTATTAGTGTTTACTGTTCATACTTTTTAATAAAAATGTTTTTATTTAGCAATTTATGAAATACTTTCAAAAAACGTGGCTGAATGGTTCTTATCCAGTGTCTACCTGGTCCTGTTTTGATGTGAAAATAAGGACCAACAACGACCTGGAAGGATGGAACAATGGATTAAAGCAAATGGCCAACCACAACACAAGCCTTTATGCTTTGTGTTCAGTCTTAGAAAAGGAGGCACGCACCATAGCTCTAAACGAGCAATTTGTGAGCTTGTATCAGGTTCAAAGGGCTCAAAGAAGAGTTGCCAAAGAGTTTGAAGAAGAACTCAACAAACTCTATCTTAATTTTTCAACAAAAAAAATTGATTCAATTCAGCTGCATAGTCAGCTAACGAACTTGTTAAAATTGAACAATAAATGATTATTATTATGATTTTGTGTTATTTGAATTACTAAGTTTTCATTAAATGGGATGTTTATTTGGTTTTCTTTTTAATATTCTCAATTTAATTTAAATTATGACTGTACTCTAGAAATTTGAGGCTAATTAGCAACTTATATCGTTTTAGAATTATAGGGCCGCGTAGCGATAAAAATCACATTCCCCTGGCGAATATAACAAAACGACTTCCATTTAATCCGACACCTTTGTCTGGTATGCAACATGGCATAAATACAACCCAGTTGCAACGGTAGGAAGCGTGCAGCAACCTCCTCTAATGACATGGCTCGTGCAGATTGCGGAATTCCCCTTGCATTTGGCGGTCTAGTGGTCTTTTGCAATAAGGTGGCCAACAGTTTCGCCATACAGCGGAATACTGCCCACCAAAATTGCTAGACTTTTCGTCGCAATGGACGGCCGTTTCGTCGCCTTCTGGGCCGTTTCGTCGCAAAGTGGGAATTTTCGTCGCAATTTCGCGACGAAAATGTACCCTGCGACGAAACGGCTTTGCGACGAATGGTCTAGTATCCCTTCTTACATCGCTCAGTTAACGAGTGCTACATCACCTTGGTTAAAATTTACGATGATGCAGTAAAAAGATTTATCCCAACAACAACAGTGCCCTTTAAGAAAAAGTCAGAGGCATGGGTCACTCCAGAAGTGTTAGCGGCGGTTCAACTGAAGAGACAACTTTGGTCAAAATACCTAGCAGCCGGGCGTCACACACATGACCAGCTTAAGCTAGCTCATAAAAAAGCTTGTAAAAACGTGGCAAAAGTAGTTAGACTTTCTATGCTTCACTACGAAGAAAATCTCGCTTATTCACCAAATCTACTTCATACTCACATTCGAAATAAACATGAAACTCAAGAGAAGATAAAGGCAATTGAAACGGCTGACGGTGACACATCGGTCGACCAAGAAGTAATATGCAAGACGCTAAACGAATACTTCCAATCTGTTTTTGTTACCGAATCAGGCAATCAACTGCCTTTTTTTGAACAGAGAACAGATTCCGAATGCAATATTGACGAGAGCGTTTTCACATTTGAAAAGGTTGAAAAAAGACTATCAGAACTCTTGGCGAACAAGGCTATGGGAGTTGATGGATTTCATCCTCGTATATTAAAAAACAGCGCAGCTGCTTTTGCAATTCCTATCACTCTCATCTTTAGAATGTCTATCACCACAGGCATGGTACCAGATCTATGGAAACTAGCTAATGTTACGCCCATTTTTAAAAAAGGTAGCAAAATAAAGGCAGGAAACTATAGGCCAGTATCATTAACTTCCGTACTTTGCAAAGTATGCGAAAAGTTTATTCACGAGCAAATCATGTTTTTCTGCACTATAAATAACCTAATAACTAAAAGTCAACACGGATTTGTAAGAAAAAAAGGATGCGTAAGCAACTTACTAGAAGCCCGCGACATTCTGACAGAAAGTGTTCATCTTGGTGTTTCTGTGGATGTTGTCTACACAGATTTTGCGAAAGCTTTTGACAAAGTCCCACATCGGTGTTTATTGCACAAACTGAGAGCGTACGGTATACAGGGCTCTCTTCACAAATGGATTGAATCTTGGTTAACCAATCGTCAGCAGAGAGTTCAGATCGACAGTTGTACTTCAGGATGGAAAAAGGTTACGAGTGGGGTACCGCAAGGCTCAGTACTTGGGCCTCTATTGTTTTTGCTCTATATAAATGACCTCCCTGACAAATTATCTCAACACGTCAAGCTTTTTGCAGATGATAGTAAAATCATTGGGATTATCAAATCCGTGGAAGACTGTATCAGACTCCAAAACGATATAGATGAGGCAGTCCAGTGGTCACACAAATGGTTGATGCCATTCAACATTGACAAATGCAAAGTTATGCACGTTGGACAAACCAATCAGAAATCAAAATTTATTTATTCTATGTTAGACCCAGATGGAAATAGAAAGAATTTAGAAGTAACGACAGTCGAACGAGATCTTGGTGTTCTAGTATCGGATGATCTCAAAGCAAGGTCTCAAGTGAATGCAGCGGCTGCCTTGGCTAATAGAACTCTTGGTAGACTCAAAAAATTATTCCGAAGTCGTAGTCTCCATCTTTGGAAAACATTATACCAGGCCTACATTCGACCACGCCTCGAATATGCAGTTCAAGTTTGGTCTCCTCATCTAAGCCGGGACATTGATACTCTCGAAAAGGTCCAGCACAAAGTTACAAAAATAATTACAACAATCAAACATTTACCATACTTAGAAAGACTACAGAAGCATGGAATTACCACGCTTGAAGAACGTAGGGTTAGAGGCGATTTGATCCAACAATACAAAATACTGGCTCATATTGATGAAGTGAATTTTTTTGTATTGCAAAAACATCCCACATGGCAAACTAACAGATCCTATTGTTTGAGAGGTCACAACTGCCTTCTTTTACCACAAAGAATTAAAGGATGTGAAGAGCGAAAACACTTTTTCACAAATCGAGTAGCTTTCAGCTGGAACTCCTTGACGCAGGAAGCAGTGGACGCATGTTCGGTGAATGCCTTCAAAGATCAACTCGCTCTACTTTGATTGCAGTATAACTCGTCAGCACAGAGGGGCCTGATGCAGCACCTCTTCATCAATCATACATGCTATTATAATGACTATTTAATTATTATTGTTTTTTTTGTTCTGTCTTATTTGTGATTTTGAATGTATGTATTGATAACTGAATAAACAAACTCAAACTCAAACTCATATATCCCATACGCCGTACAGGCACAGCTTGTTTATCCAATGTTCCGTATAGGCACAGCTTTTTTGTCCATTGTTCCGTATAGGCACAGATTTTTTCTCTATTGTTCCGTATAAGCACAGCTTGTTCTACTTTATTTTGCGTATGGGTAAAAGTTGGCACTTTTTTATATCTTGGAGGGAAGTCCTGTATTAACACACGATAAACCCAGGCTATTTGCTCCGTAGGCGGATCGGTTCACAACTATTATTCTATAGCATTAGAGAATTTAAACACACGGGGATCGTTGAGTATCGACAAAATTGTCCAATAATGATGTTACGATGGAAGGAACTACTGATAATTTCAGGAAAATGATCGGGAAAAACAATGAAAATTAGTGTTTATGGATGAAAAAAAAATATTGCACAAAAATTAAAACAGAAAATGGAAATAAAATTCAATTGTTTTTCTATGCTTTTCTGGCCTTCCTCCTACCATCTCGATCACCTGCCAACTGAAACCATCTTTTAACATAAGTTTCAATCTCAGCCTCTAGGCACGATCTTGTGAATGGATTCTTCTTTATTGCATCTGCAGAAGAATTATTTCAGCGATTATATTATTTCTGAAAAACAACAAAAAAGAGCACACAATGGAGTGTTCGATTTGAACAAACGAAGCCACAAAAAGAATCAAAAATTAAATAATAAATATGTTTCGAGAATTTACAATGGCCACGTACTAAATAAGACAAGCTTAATATTTGACTTTCCAAATGCTATTTTGTTGTTCGTCCCTGACCAATTGGTCAACAGGGCACAGGATGTGTTGAAAATGTATCCCAGTAATCTCCACACAGTATCTTTGACATTAGTCGCCCCTTTCACCGACAAATGTCTTATCTATAATGTAAAAAAAATTATGGATTGTTTTACTATTCTTACAGAAACTCTATTTTAACAGAAACTCACCAGATCAACTTTGATAGAGTCATCTTCTGTAATCTTTTCTAATGATACAAAATCTTCAGTGCATTATAGTGGCAAATGAACTGCAGCTGGTAGAGCAGTTGATGCCACATTTTGACAGCCATTTTGTTGCAAAATGTTATTATACATATCATGGAGTTGCTGCATTTGCTGGTTCAGAACATCCAACCGTATTAAAAATTCACTTTCAACAACTGAAATTAAAGAATATATTATTTTAAAACAAAATTAATTTTATTTTAAATATTAATAAACTGAAACATCAAAAAAATCTTAATGTTAATTCAACATGCAAAAATACACATATTAACAAATAATATTTATCAAACCTGAACACAGTAGGGAGCCAATGCCACAGCTTGAATATGTTACAGGCACATGATTTATTGTTGAAGGCTTGGGAGCTACAGAATCACAAATAGGGTTTATAATACATGTTGAAAAATTGTCAAGTTAAAAAACTAACTCACCATTAACAGATGTTCCATTAAATAATTGGTATCTGTTTAAATTGTCTTCATCTGCAATGATGATATTGTTTTTTGATATAACAAATTATTAGAAACCAACGCATAAAACGTAAAAGCAAAACCATGCAAATTATCGAAATTTAAGTAATAAAAAACCTTACCTGATTGAAGCATTGAGACAAAACTCTGATTTATACCAGAACTGATATTGCTTAATGTAGGGCAGAATGGGGTCGATGATATTTGTGTGCAGTGCATTGGACAGGATTTGTGATGTTGATTGCTGCAGTTGTGAAGAAAAAGTTGATTGGTGTGATGACAGATAATTGAATGGTTGTGGTGGCACCAGTGATTTTGTTGTTGAAAGAGATGTAGAAGAAGTTGATGTATTAGTTGGTAGTTGCTGCACATGAGGAACTGGCGAGTGACATATTAATTGAGGTGGTGTAGGTGCTTTAGCCAACGGAGGATTTGTTTTAAACTTTTTTTTACTTTGGCCAGTGTGATCAGAATCAGTTGCATCATTACTGTCTGAATCATTATCTCTAAATCTTTTTGGAATCTCTCTGTGAAAATATAAATAAAAACATTGTAATATTTTTTTTAATTGGTAGTAAACAGGTGTCATTGGCCCTAAAGAAAGTTCATGTACAAGAAAACCCATTAACTTTTAAAACAGAATCTATTATAAGATGTGTATAAATGTACCTAAGCCTGGTGGAAGGGTCGTCTTCATTTGTAGATGTTTCCAAATTGGACATATTCTCTGATTTTTTCAATTTTCTTCGGGCTTTATCGTATGAGCCTGTCATTACAATGAACATGCCAAATGTTTAATAAAACATGTAATTCATTTTTTCAAAAAATTGTCATAGAGTACATAAATACAATTGAAATTATATCTTAATTGATTGGTACAGCAATACACAGTTATATCTATCCCATTCGGGATTTGGTTTCTCTCTTCTCCTTGCTGCACGGTTCAAGCGATCAATCTTGTAAGGAGGCCATGCACATGTATTATTGTCAAGCCATATGTCAGGAACAACTGCAACTGATTTTGACGACCCCTCTTCCGAAAACTCCACAATGCAGAACATTTTATAAAAAATTATAAATCTAAGTGTTCACAGTAACTGTATATTTAAATACTATTGTAATTCATTGGTACAAGTGCAACAATGGAATGACAATGAATTCCTTTTTATAAGGCAATCTAACAAATTTCTCAATCTCTTTTTCACTAAACTTTGCATATCTTAAAACTCCTTCTAAACAGCTAACTTAGAAAATATTCAAATCCGATGAAAAACAAGGTTAATCAAACAAATTCTTTGATGTTAAAAACTTTTCATACACAATGAAATTTTCATCATTTGCACATATCAAGTTTCGTACCAGGGCAAAAGAGATTCCAATTCTAACACAGTTATCAGCTTCAGTCAATTTTATTATGTAGTCATTTGAATGGAACTCTTTGTAATGATGACCAACATGTGAAAAGTTAATAGGTACCTGAACACCAATTTGTCTGTTATGGAAACCCTTAACATTGCCAACTAACATGATCTCATGTTTCATTTCTGAGCATCTTCAAACAATCTGAGATAAAGGTTCATTAAAAAGTTTTCAAACGGAAAACCAGAGAAATTTTGTAAAACACCATCATTGCGACGAAAATTCCCAGCTTGCGACGTAACGGCCAGAACGCGACGAAACGGCCGACCTTTGCGACGAAAAGTCTAACAATTCCGGCGGGCAGTATTCCGCAGCATGGCGAAACAGATGGCCACCCAATTGATTAAGACCACCAGACCGCCGAATCCGAATGCAATGGGAATTTCGCAATCTGCACGAACCATGTAAGCACTACAGGTTGCTGCACGCTTCCTACCGTTTTTTTAAATAATAGTTTATAGTCATTTACACCAGGTGTTTTAAGACTCTAATGGCTGTATGTAAGAAGCATTTAAGTACTTCCTGTCGTGGATCAGAATTTAATCCTTTTTACTTTTCCCTCCTCCTTTCTCCAGGCTTGGGACTGGCTCGCAAACTCGCAATTAGCAAGGCGGAGTTTTTCTTCCTACCCTTTTTTTATATATATAATAGTTTATAGTCCTTTACCTTCCTACCGTTTTTTATAATATTTTATAATAATTTATAGTCCTTTACACCAGGTGTTTTAAGACTCCCTTCCTACCGTTTTTTTTATAGTTTATATTTCCTACCGTTTTTTTTATAATAGTTTATAGTCCTTTACACCAGGCGTTTTAAGACTGAAATGGCTGTGTAGGAAGCACCTAAGTACTTCCTGTCGTAGATCATATTTGATTTTTTCAACTGTCCCTTTTCCTTTATCCAGGCTTGGGACTGGCTCGCAATTAGCGAGGCGGAGTTATTTCCTACCGTTTTTTTTTTATAATAGTTTATAGTCCTTTACACCAGGTGTTTTAAGACTCTAATGGCTGTATGTAGGAAGCACTTAAGTACTTCCTGTCGTGGATCAGAATTTGATCCTTTTTACTGTTCCTTCCTCCTTTCTCCAGGCTTGGGACTGGCTCGCAATTAGCGAGGCGGAGTTGATTTCCTACCGTTTTTTTTTTTTATAATAGTTTATAGTCCTTTACACCAGGTGTTTTAAGACTCTAATGTCTGTATGTAGGAAGCAGTTAAGTACTTCCTGTCGTAGATCATATTTGATTTTTTCAACTGTCCCTTCTCCTTTATCCAGGCTTGGGACTGGCTCGCAATTAGCGAGGCGGAGTTGATTTCCTACCGTTTTTTTTTTGTATAATAGTTTATAGTCCTTTACACCAGGTGTTTTAAGACTAATGGCTGTATGTAGGGAGCACTTATGTACTTCCTGTCGTGGATCAGAATTTGATCCTTTTTACTTTTCCCTCCTCCTTTCTCCAGGCTTGGGACTGGCTCGCAGTTAGCGAGGCGGAGTTAATTTCCTACCGTTTTTTTTTTTTTATAATAGTTTATAGTCCTTTACACCAGGTGTTTTAAGACTCTAATGGCTGTATGTAGGAAACACTTAAGTACTTCCTGTTGTGGACCAGAATTTGATCCTTTTTACTTTTTCTCTCCTCCTTTCTCCAGGCTTGGGACTGGCTCGCAATGAGCGAGGCGGAGTTATTTCGGTAACCGGATAAAACAGAACATGATGAAACAGAACATGATAAAACAGAACATGATAAAACAGAGCATGATAAAACAGAACAGTGAAAAAACAGAACAGTGAAGAAACAGAACAGTGAGAAAACAGAACAGTGAAAAAACAGAACATTGAACAAACAGAACAGTGATAAAACAGAACATCGCGTTTATTTTTTTAAATTTTTCGTAATAATAACTACAAATCGGTTTTATATAACTTTCATCTACTTCTTTGTATGTTTCCGTTGTCAGCTATTGATCCAGAGGAAATGTAGGAATCATCCTACAACAGATTAATTTGTGTTTGCTTTATATTTTTGTTGCGGTGCGCTGACGGTTTTTCGCTGATAACTCTTTTGTTTGATTGAATATTAAAAAACTATTTTGACAAAAGAGCCAACTTTTTAAGCTGGGCCTATTCTAGTTCATTTCTTATTAATTGATCAATATAATTTTCCCGTGAAAATTCACTTATGCAAATGTTGCGAACACATTAAAAACACATTAATGCCAGATACCAGTGTCACAGTTGAAAGACTTCTTACCAAATTATAGTTCAAACTTGGACTTCTAGATATATATTCTTGGTACCACGTTGGTTATAAAAGAGTTTGCTCATATAAAAATATGTATTTACATCTACAATTTCTGTGCAAACAGGTTGAGCAAGTTATATCCAGCAGTGAGGAGCTTCAAACATCGAAAAATAATATTATTAACTACATTGTTAAATAAAATTTTAATTTTATGATAATAGTTTAAAATATCTCCGGGCGTTTTAACTTGGAGCAATTTGATCTCGGACATTTTGTATATCACGAAAAAGTTGAAAAAATATACGCAATGTTCTGTATTATCACTGTTCTGTTTAATCAATGTTCTGTTTCTTCACTGATCTGTTTTCTCACTGTTCTGTTTCTTCACTGTTCTGTTTTATCATGTTCTGTTTCATCATGTTCTGTTTTGTCATGTTCTGTTTTATCATGTTCTGTTTCATCATGGAACCGTTATTTCCTACCGTTTTTTTTTTTTATAATAGTTTATAGTCCTTTACACCAAGTGTTTTAAGACTGAAACGGCTGTGTCAGAAGCACCTAAGTACTACCAGTCGTGGATCATAATTTGATCCTTTTAACTTTTCCCTCCTCCTTTCTCCAGGCTTGGGACTGGCTTTCAAAAGCAAGGCGGAGTTTTTCCTACCGTTTTTTTTTTTTTTTTTTTTTTTTTTTTTAATAGTTTATAGTCCTTTACACCAGGTGTTTTAAGACTAAAATGGCTGTATGCTGGAAGCACCTAAGTACTTCCTGTTGTGGATCATAAGTTGATCTTTTTAACATTCCCCTCCTCCTTTCTCCAGGCTTGGGACTGGCTTGCAAAAGCAAGGCGGAGTTCTTTCCTACCGTTTTTTTTTTTTTATAATAGTTTATAGTCCTTTACACCATGTGTTTTAAGACTGAAATGTCTGTATGTAGGAAGCAGCTAAGTACTTTCTGTTGTGGATCATAACTTTTCCCTCTTCCTTTCTCCAGGCTTGGGACTGGCTCGCAATTAGCGAGGCGGAGTTCTTTCCTACCGTTTTTTTTTTTTTTTTTTTTTTTTTTTTTATAATAGTTTATAGTCCTTTACACCAAGTGTTTTAAGACTGAAACGGCTGTGTCAGAAGCACCTAAGTACTACCAGTCGTGGATCATAATTTGATCCTTTTAACTTTTCCCTCCTCCTTTCTCCAGGCTTGGGACTTTCCTACCGTTTTTTTTTTTTTTTTTTTTTTTATAATAGTTTATAGTCCTTTACACCATGTGTTTTAAGACTGAAATGTCTGTATGTAGGAAGCAGCTAAGTACTTCCTGTTGTGGATCATAACTTTTCCCTCCTCCTTTCTCCAGGCTTGGGACTGGCTCGCAATTAGCGAGGCGGAGTTTTTCCTACCGTTTTATTGTAATAGTTTATAGTCCTTTACACCAGGTGTTTTAAGACTAAAATGGCTGTATGTTGGAAACACCTAAGTACTTCCTGTCGTGGATCTTAATTTGATCTTTTTAACTTTCCCCTCCTCCTTTCTCCAGGCTTGGGACTGGCTTGCAAAAGCAAGGCGGAGTTTTTCCTACCGTTTTTTTTTTTTTTTTTTTTTTTTTTTTATGATAGTTTATAGTCCTTTACACCAAGTGTTTTAAGACTGAATTGGCTGTATGTAGGAAGCACATAAGTACTTCCTGTCGTGGATCAAAGTTTGATCCTTTTAACTGTCCCTCCTCCTTCATCCAGGCTTGGGACTGGCTCGCAATTAGCGAGGCGGAGTTTTTTCCTACCGTTTTTTTTTTTTTTTTTTTTTTTTTTTTTTTTTTTTTTATAATAGTTTATAGTCCTTTACACCATGTGTTTTAAGACTGAAATGTCTGTATGTAGGAAGCAGCTAAGTACTTCCTGTTGTGGATCATAACTTTTCCCTCCTCCTTTCTCCAGGCTTGGGACTGGCTCGCAATTAGCGAGGCGGAGTTGATTTCCTACCGTTTTTTTTTTTTTTTTTTTTATAATAGTTTATAGTCCTTTACACCAAGTGTTTTAAGACTGAAATAGCTGTATGTAGGAAGCACCTAAATGCTTCCTGTCGTGGATCTAAGTTTGATCCTTTTAGCTGTCCCTCCTCCTTTATCCAGGCTTGGGACTGGCTCGCAATAAGCGAGGCGGAGTTTGATTTCCTACCGTTTTTTTTTTTTTTTTTTTTTATAATAGTTTATAGTCCTTTACACCAGGTGTTTTAAGACTCTAATGGCTGTATGTAGGAAGCACTTAAGTACTTCCTGTCGTGGATCAGAATTTGATCCTTTTTACTTTTCCTTCCTCCTTTCTCCAGGCTTGGGACTGGCTCGCAATTAGCGAGGCGGAGTTATTTCCTACCGTTGCAACTGGGTTGTATTTATGCCATGTTGCAATACCAGACAAAGGTGTCGGATTAAATGGAAGTCGTTTCGTTATATTCGCCAGGGCAATTTGATTTTTATCGCTATGCGGCCCTATAATTCTAAAACTATATAACTTGCTAATTAGCCTCACATTTCTAGAGTACAGTCATAATTTAAATTAAATTGAGAATATTAAAAATAAACAGCCCATTTAATAAAAACTTTGTAATTCAAATAACACAAAGTTCGCTAGCTGACTATGCAGCTGACTTGAATCAATTTTTTTTAAATTAAGATAGAGTTTGTTGAGTTCTTCAAACTCTTTGGTAACTCTTCTTTGAGCCCTTTGAACCTGATTCAATCTCACAAATTGCTCGTATTAGAGCTATGGTTCGTGCCTCCTTTTCTAAAACTGAACAAAAAGCATAAAGGCTTGTGTTGTGGTTGGCTATTTGCTTTAAGCCATTGTTCCATCCTTCCAGGTCGTTGTTGGTTCTTATTTTGACATCAAAACAGGACCAGGTGGACACTGGATAGGACCCATTCAGCCACGTTTTTTGAAAGTATTTCATAAATTGCTAAATAAAAACATTGTTATTAAAAAGTATGAACAGTAAACACTAATAATATAGTAAAACTTACTTATATTTTTGGACACACCACTTCATTATTTATTTTTTCAAATATAATGAATATTTGATCCGGAGGTAAATAGGCCAGAGCCATGATTTTTTTCCAGGATCAAATGCGGCATGTTTTGTCTCGTATTGAGATTTCAATCCGTATTTCTAGTGATAGAAATAAATGATTTAAACACGTATCCAATATAAATAACGTATTTTTTAATGTTTCAAAACTTTCATTGAGATGACGGATAATTGCTTGGTTGTAATGAAACAAACAACCGTTAATACAAATGCCGGGAAATACAGCAGTCCACTAAAAAAGAATTATAATTCAAAAAGCGTAATTTGTTAAATTAATAAATCAAATCATACCCGTCAAGCTGGCCATTTAGAAAAATTTCTCATCTCTTAACAGTCGCAATACAGCTTCATAATCGGTTGCTCTTTTCTTCGACATTATGGCAAACACAACCGGGACAATTTTCATTGACTCATTTTTTCACCAATAAAAGTGTGTAGGGGAGAGTGGTACCTAATGGCCAGACAATTTTACACTTTTATTCAAATCAATCATAAAAAAAACTATAAGTGATAGAAATAAAAATTTTTCACACAATGAAAGCAAAAACATTCCACTACTGAAAACCGCTCATTAAAACTTTTCAAATTATAACATTTTTATAAAAACGATAAATAACGCAACCTCTTCCAAAATGTCTGGCTGGCCATTCAGTACAACCTGGTAGTATTGAATGGCCACCCCCAAGTACTCAATAGCCACTCATGCAATTTTTATTATAGAAGACACAATTCTCAACAAATGGTAAGCCAAAATATTTTAATTCACAGAAAAATCTTTATTAATTTTAATTAAAAAATAAAAAATTTTTTGGTCATTTTATTAAAAAGTTGTAGCCTATAAACCAAGACTATATGCTGAAAAGTCAAAAGAAAAATTTATATGTCCATTTCTGCGCTTCGATTTTTGAAGGATTGGATCTCCTAGTTTTACAACAATCTGATCCATATCAGCCTCACAAATCCCTTTATCTTTAGATAAAAATTTGGCCTCTTCGGTGTCTTTATCTTTGTATACAAATTTCAAAAAATCAGCCGAAACTTTATCCTCTTTTACTTCAACAATTTTGCCTACATAATAGGTTTTTGAGTCAAAAACATATTCAAAAAGACACCAATCCCCTATTTCTATCTTGGCGCTGTCAATGCTAAAATGAGGATCTTAACTGGTGAGCATATTTTTGAATGTTGATTTCCCGTCAGGCTCGATGTCTGGGAAGCTTTTAGAAATATCCCTTCTTGCTGCAAGTTTTGATGTTTTTAACTTGCATCTCCTCAAATCTCTTTCTGTCCTTTCTTTCTGCAAAACATTCTTTACAGGAGTATCTGTCAATATGGCAAGCAAGCTTTCAAAACATCTTCTACTGCTCTTTCCATGTTTTTTTGGGACCATCCCCCATTCACAGCTGTAGATAGTCTATTTCTCATTCTGAAACATAACCATAACAACATTAAGTAGTGATTAATATGTATATGTCTTTAATATATTAAACAATTTCATTATCTTACATTAACATTTTGATCAATAATGAACCTAAACACATTTATGAAAATTTAAACATTCAGTAATACTGAATAACTATGGTCATTCAGTACGACCTTACAGTGGTCATTTAGTACGAACCGAGATGTACGAGCATTTTAGTCTGCTACGAGCAAAATAATAATTTTTGACATCCAAACTTTATATTAAAATATTAATCAAACATCTCTTTATTTACTAAAAAAATCTTACAAAATATAAACTTAAATATTTGATAAGAATAGAATAGTTCTGACCTGACTCGTTTTCACTTTTTCGTGCGAAAAAACAAAAAGCTCTATAAATGCTGAACGAAATACACGAGAGACAAAAGAACAACAGTGAAAAAAGAGTTCATATATATACGCATTTTAAAAAAAAGATGGGCGTAAAAAATAATTTAACAAATGAGAAAATCTCAGTGGCCCTTCTGTACAGTGGCTATTCAGTCCGGTTCTCCCCTATTGATAAAAGCTGATAGAAAGGTTGTTGAACCACCTTTAAATAAATAAATAAAATTACTAAATATTTTCAAATTTTACCATACTATGCACTTAAAGTCAGGCCCGTAGCTAGCGGGGGGCTGCAGCCCCCCCCCCCACTAAAAATGTAAGCCCCCCCACTACAATTTTAAATAAAAATAAATAAAAATAAATAAGTAAAGGTAAATTTAAATATAAAATTAATAATAATAATTTGCATGCCTGTAGAATGAATAATTGGTAAAACCCATACCAAAAAAGAGCAAAAGTACAGATTAGCACGCTACGTGATTCTGTAATGACCAATATAGTGTTCACCAGAGTGGAATCAGCTTTGTGCTGTTTATTTTAGCATGTTGGATGGTATATTAGGAAAGTTGATGGAGAGCTTTGTTGATAGTTATTTAAGTTATTCTAAAGGTTTGACTTGTGCAGTGTCTGCCCTTTTACCAACATCAGACAAGTTTTTAGATGTCAACGACCTTAAACCGTTGACGCAATTGCTAAAACAAGACAGGCATGACGATGTTGAAAAATATAATGCAGACGAGGCTCTCATTACAAGTAGGTTTCTAAAAAACAAATTTCAACCAGGCTACAGTCTCCAGGAAATGATGGATTTTATGCTGGACTATAAAGATGCATTTCCTACTCTAAATTGGGACTATTCAGCTGCAATGACTCTCGGCATCTCGACTGCCCAGTGTTGGGTAGGATTTGAAATCAAATGATTTCAAATCACGATTTCAAATCAAAATATTGATTTTTGATTTGAAATCATTTTGCAAAGTTTAATTATGATTTTGATTTGAAATCATTTTTTGACGATTTTCGATTTTATTTTAATATTCGAAAATCAAAATCATAACATATTTTTTCTATGCTGCTATTTCTATGCCAAGCCAACAATCGCTTTGAGCGGTAACTTATACAAATAGTTTTTAACAACATGGCAGATAGTATAGATTGACAAGCACTTCGCCGTTCACCGTTACCACTCGGCTCTCTAGTGATGGCCGGTTTAAATAAAAACAAAATTCCTTATTAAAAATTTAATAAATGTTGTTATTTAAAATTATTAAATAATTTTACACACACAAAAATTAATTACAATTGGCTTTTATAAAATAATTTGAGTTAAACCACATTTAACTCTAATTTGAGTCTTTCGTATGACGCTTTCGTTTTGTGTTTGTTTATTTGGTTTTCTCTGTAATAAGTTTCGATATGAATCCGAGTTGCGATCTGTGCCAGAAAAGCTTTTTTAAGAAGAGCAATTTAATAAGGCATCTTAGAAATTGTCATAATTTTGATTTGCCACCCATGAAAGGTGGGAGTGAGACGCGCTACGCAAGTGCTAGTGACACCGGTGTAGTAGCCCGTAACCGTGACCAGACGAAAAAAATATGCAGTATTTGCAATGCTGTGTATAGTTCTCGTCATGGTTTGTATCGACACAAGCGTTCTGTGCACCAGTACCAACCCTCCAAGAAGATGGTTCAAGCTACTAGAGTTAGAGTCGAAAGATTTGCTTTTAGCAACGTTGCAGGTAATGACTTGGCAATGACTTGGATCATCTTGGGGGTATTCTCGACCAAGTCAGAAAGATAAAATCTTGGTCGTATGCTGTTAAAAGCAAAAACCAATTTAGTGCACAGCAAGAGCCACTGGAACCAGCAAACAAGAAGACTGTACTTCAGAAACGTTTCTTTATGTCTACAAAGAAGGCTACCAAAAGGAGAATCGAAGAGCGTTATGTGAAGCCAGATCACTGTGAGAAGAGGATGCTGTTGGGTGACCAACCTGCTGAGGTTCCTGGTGAAGAGCCTATTGAGACATGAAGCTGCAGTCATCGCCTTACAGAATCTTCTTTATGTTCCTCATTGTAGTCCCAGGCAGCGTCCAGATAAATAAGCTAAGTACACAATATTTTATTATTGTTATGTTAAAAATTTATACTAACATTGGTGTTGTTTTTTCTCATGAATCAGGCTCCATCTACTTATCCAAGAATTTTGAGACATTTTCGACAGTTGGCGTACTGTTTTATCTTTCAAATTTTATTAACTTATATGGATTGTTCACGTTTATTTATTGCTCAGTTTATACATTTTTCGTCTCATGATAAATTTTTTATATTTCTTATTAAAAATCTGTCTGAAAAACCATTAACATTGTCCTAATAACTTGATTGAAAGAAAATAAATTACTGTTAGAATTTTGAGTCAAGGATATTTATTTGGCTTTAGTATTCATTTAATGAAACTGAAATTTGTTCAGCACTGCACTTCATTGGGAAAAATATTTAATGCACAATTGTAGAACTTGTTTTTATCACGAACATTGAATTAGAATAATTTAGCTTTGTGGGCTTACAATCGAATTTATAAACCATAGACTTTTTACTATATATATATATATATATATATATATATATATATATATATAGAGAGAGAGAGAGAGAGAGAGAGAGAGAGAGAGAGAGAGAGATAAACGGTTTTACTCGCGTCGCGAAGTTTATAGCTTACGCTAAATTAATTAATTTTCGTAAAAAACATTTGTCTAATTATTTATTTTTTAGGATTTCAATTAAAGTTGTTCGACTAAATATTTTTTATTTAACCGCCATCACTAGAGAGGAGTAGTTGAACGCAGCAACAGATAACGGTTTTACTCGCTAAGTTTTTAGTTAAAAAAGAGTTAGTTAATTTTTATCAAAAACATTTGTTTAATTATATCTTTTTTAAATTTTTATTAAAGTTGTCCGACAAAATATTTTTATTTAAACCGGCCATCACTCAGGGAGCCGAGTGGTAACGGTGAACGGCGAAGTGCCTGTGTATAGATTGCGATTTGAATTGCGTAAGAATGTGTAATTTGCCTTCGTTACTTTGTGGTAATTTTTTTTAAATAACTAGCCGGAAAGGATCAAAATTTTCTTCGTCATTTGAAGGTAACGTGCTATAATAATACTATAATAGATACGGTAAAACCGTACTTTCCTACCGAACAATTAAATCAAATACATTGCTATCTTAATATGCCGAAAACTCAATTGCAGTTGAATTTTGTTGATTTTAATATTTAAAGGATGCGCGTCATATCTGTGTCAGCTACTGCTGATGGACTCAAAAGTCAAAGCTTGGAACGAATTGATAATGACTACGGCTACTATGATGACCAGTGTTCTTCACAGACCATCGGTACCTCTAACAATGTCTACAACATTAAGATAAAAACGATGAACTATTTATCGGATGTTGACAGCACTTTTGCAATTTTTAGTTCATATACATTGATTAAAAAAAGTGTTCATACGATATAATACAACACTGCCTTCGTCAGCTCCTGTTGAAAGACTGTTCAGTTCCGCCGGTTTAATTGAAACTCACAGAAGAAATAGTTTGACTGATTCAATATTTGAGAAATTGTTGCTTTTGAAGATGAATAAACTTTAGTCACATTTCATTGTTTAAGTGATTTTAGATCAAATTGTGTTAAAACATAATTTTATAGACAAAATTATGTTGAATTACCGTGTTATAATAATTTATAAAAAAAATTATTTTGATTTGATGATTTGAAATCATTTTTAAAAGTGATTTTGATTTGAAATCATTTTTAATTAATGAATTTGATTTTGATTTGAAATCATATTTTTCTTGACGATTTTGATTTTGATTTCAAATCATTTCAAAAATGATTTTACCCAACACTGCGACTGCCACGAGTGCTAAGCCACAGAGAAGATCAATGTCCCATGAGAGAAAAAACAAACTTGTGCTTCTAGCATTTGAAAAATCGCTCTGTAAAGCAATTGATATGGATACCTGTCAAATACCAAGAATGCAATAAAATAAAATCGGAATCAAATAATTGTCTTGACAATGATCAAACCATATTATAATGAAATGGACTTTTTAGTTTAGTTTCTCATTTCAAGCTACTACACATCCATTCATGTTTTACACATGAAAATTGTCATGAGTTTCATAATCAGTGCTTGGACGTAGTCTTACAATATTATAATAACTTTAATCTTACAGTTTTAGAACAGAGAAAGAAGCTAATTCAGCTTAGCTGACAAACTTTGGCTTTTGATTTTTGAATGACTCTCAATAATTCAAACTATTTTCATAATTTAGTATTTTTTAGTGCTAGTCTGACACTGCAATACTATTAACTGCAATACTATTCTTAACTGATTAATTCAAAGAAACAATTTAAAGCTTACTGTCAAACCACACAATCTTTTCAACAATATAAGTTTAATGATAGACTTGATACAATCTAATCTTATATTTAGATTGTTTAGAAACTGATGACAAGTTTTATGGGTAACACATGAATGGATGTTTAGTAAGTTTTAGTAACTTAAAATGAGAGAGTAAACTAAATAGTACATTTTATTATAATGTGGTTTGATCTTTGTCAAAACAAATATTCAGATCCAATTTTATTTTATTGATTTCTTGGCATTTGATGCAGATGTACAAGTTTTTATCAAATATAAAATAAGTAAGTTACTGTATTGTGGACTATAACGGTTGTCTTAATCAATAATTAAATTTGGACAATTTGATTCAGTGCTGTCATCCCAGTGGTGTGCCATGCACGCATCAAAAATCAAGATTGTGGATAACAACAAGCATACTGTTATTTGACAAAATTGCCTGTGGAAATTGTTAATTTTTGTTATTACGAGCAACATATTGCAACTCTTAGAAAATCTAAAATTAAATAATAGGATATCCAAAATTGGATGCCATTTTTTGTCAAATGCTACAAAATGCTTTGGCGAATCTCCTTATCGCTAGGGGCTTCACACCTGCGGCGCTCGCGGTCAGGCTTCTTTGGTGCCTTCGTTCGTCAGTAGCCCCCCTACTAATTTTCATAGCCCCTTACTCACTAAATGCTGCCTACGGGCCTGCTTAAAGTATACCTCAAAAGTAGCATCAATATAAAAATTCTTGGAATTTTTCCCGATTTCGAGCTGTTTATCGGTTGCTAAAACTAAATGCCGTTCGCCTTTAATTCGTTTGTCTTTTATAAGAAAATTCTGTGGCAGATGATGCATCAGAATTTCTGATTCTAGACTCGCCGGCTGGGATGGTCTGTCTTGTTGCCTGTGCTTGTTAACCAGTCTAGAAACAATTTTGCCGAGTTAAAGCAAATAAACAAACTAAGCAGAAAATGGTTTGACTCTTAAGTACCTTTTCAGTGAGGTGTAATTTGGAAGAACGGATGCATCGGCATTATGTTCCAACAAGGATTCCATAATAATTTGTTTGGATCGTATGTGTGGATGAGCTTTGCCTTTTTCGATAATAGCCGATCTGTTGTTTTTCTGTTCTGGGATAGATAGGTTTGGTAGGCAGGTATGGAACTGTGAGCCCTTGTAGTTGGAGCCAGTTTGAATAACTCTTCCTCTGCACGCTGATAAAATAATAATATTAATTAATAGGTTCAAGGACTTACGCTGATGTTCATTAACTTACTTTCACTGTTTTTCGAAGATTTCGATCGATTGACACACGTCCAAAATACTTTGTCGTTTTTTTCATCCGTCCTTTCAACAGTCAGCGCAAATCCACATGAGTCATACAACAATTTAAATTATGACTGTACTCTAGAAATTTAAGGCTAATTAGCAACTTATATAGTTTAGAATTATAGGGCGGCGTAGTGATAAAAATCAAATTCCCTTGTTGAATATAACAAAACGACTTCCATTCAATCCGACACCTTTGTCTGGTATTGCAACATGGCATAAAAAAAACGGTTGGAAGCGTGCAGCAACCTGTTGTGGTGACATGGTTTGTGCAGATTGCTGAATTCCCATTGCATTCGGCGGTCTAGTGGTCTTTGTCAATAGGGTGGCAAAGGTCGGCCGTCTCGTGGTGTTCTGGGCAGTGATATTTTAGTTATGAAAATAATTTTAATTAGTTTTGACTAAAGTCATTTTAATTTAATTTAGTTTTAGTTTTCCTAAATGCAATTATTTTAGTTTCTATATAGTTTTGGTGCTATCATTCTAGTTTAGTTTAGTTATTATTAGTTTATTCCGACACGATTGAAATTTTTGCTCATATATTTTTATTTCAATATAATAAATATTAACTGTTCATTTCGACAAGTATATCTTGGTTTACTTTAAACCAATCACGCATATTCAATGATTTTTTTATCCTGTTGCATCTGCCAGCTGTCAAAATCCTACATACTGAGAAAAGTCGCTCCACAAAGGCTTGCGAAGCTGGTGCCGATATCAGATCCAGCGCAATCAGAGGACTGAAGTATTCAACTGTTGATTCTGGTACCAGAACTCAATTGAGGAGAGGCTGTAATTATATGGAGATGAGTTGACTTCTTTAATATATTGAGTGAGATGGTTTTTTTAGCAGTACAGCATCCACATCAAGAACCAATTGCTTTGTTGACTGTCCAACCAATTTTGCTGAAAGCAGGGGAAAATCTTTCATCGTTGAGTGGACTGTCGACAATTGTGGTTGACTTGATGGCTGCTTATGTGAATAGGGTTGGAATTTAACCTATACACATAAAATATATTTCAACTGAAAACAAATTACATAAATAAGCTTCGCTCGCATGAAATTAGAGAATTTGAACCGTGCATCCATAGGTGTCAGCTCGGCCCGTCGACAATTTTGCCCAGCCCGTTTCAAAACCAAAATTCCTGACCCGGCACGGCCCGGCCCGTTTTTACAGGCCTAGAAATTCTATATACTTGATGAAAAACCTCGGCCCGTCCCACCTTGATTTCAGATTTGGCCCGGCCCGTCTGAAGACCCTAAAATCACTAAAATGTCTATATGCTTAGTGAAAAACCTCGACCCGTACCACTTTGATTTAAGGTTTAGCCTGGCCCATAAAAAGACCCTAAAATAACGGCTTGGCCCGACCGGTGATAAACTGGACTCAGCTACTTTTAACCGGCACAAAACCTCAAAATACTAAGTTTTACATCTGTGATGCTTGCAGTTGTTGAGTAGCAGTTATTTTAAAATCAAATAACCCTTATTTTGACCCCACATTTGAAGTCATGGAAACCAAAGTTTTAAAAAATGGTGAAACACGTATATCTTTTTTTTGAGTAGATACTAAGTATTAATTTTTACATCTGTAGCAATTACAGTTGTTGAGTAGCAGTTACTTTAAAAACCAAATAACCCTATTTTCCACCCCACATTTGAAGTCCTGGAAATCAAATTTTCAAAAATGGTGAAACACGTATATCATTATTTTTAGAGTAGAAACTAAACACTAATTTTTACTTTTGTAGCATTCACAGTTTTTGAGTAATCCTATTGTGGTATTTACAGTTTTTGAGTAGCAGTTACATTAAAAAACAACTAACCCTATTTCCACCACACATATGAAGTCCTGGAAACCAAATTTTTAAAAAATGTTCAAACACGTATTTCATTATTTTTGGAGTAGAAACTAAATACTAATTTTTACTCTTGTAGCATTCACAGTTTTTGAGTAGCAACTACTTTAAAAACCAAATAACCCAATTTTCCAACCCACATTTGAGGTCCGGGAAACCGAATTTTCAAAAAATTGTGAAACACGTATTTTTTTATTTTTCAAGAAGAATCCATACACCAAATTTCAAAATCTCCTCATTTTTTGTTTTTGAGATATACATTGTTTTAGAAAAAAGTTTGTTTTCCAGTTTTTCCCCCTCGGGAGCAAAATTTTCAAAAATCCTTACGCAATAAAAGTAATATAAGTTCCAAATTTCACGTTCCTAGGATGAAGCGTTTGAGCTCGGCGTTGATTATCAGTCAGTCAGTCAGTCAGTCAGTCAGTCAGTCAGGACATGTTCTTATCTATATATATAAAAATGAATGTTTGTATGTTAATGGCCTTTATGCATTGCTACACCATTCATCCGATCGTAATGAAATTTTCACACAACCTTGAGAGTCAAGGGGAATCAAATAAAAAAAAAAAATTGAAATCCGTCACAAAATGAGCGGAGCGGAGCGGGTGAGCGAGCGGGAACTACACACACACACACACATATATATATATATACATATATATATATATACATATATATATATATATATATATATATATATATATATATATATATATATATATATATATATATAAAGTACAAAACTATTTCCTTTAAAACATCGTCATATATTGAAATTGGCTGAAAAAATACAATTTCAAATTTCAAATCTTTCTATCGAATTAATTATGCCACCTAAACGAAAAGCTATTGATTCCACAGTTTATTCGCAATATATATATATATATATATATATATATATATATATATATATATATATATATATATATATATATATATATATATATATATATGTTTGTGGGTTAGTTTGTCTATTATAGAAACGGGAAAGCGACCCGGAACGGTCAGCGAGCGGGAACGGAAAAGCAAGCGTGAGCGGGAATGGGAGAGCAAACGTGAGCGGGGGCGGGACAGCGACCGGGAACGGGAAAACGACCGGGAGCGGGAAAGCGACCGAGAGCGGGAAAGTGACCGGGAGCGGGAAAGTGACCGGGAGCGGGAAAGCGACCGGGAGCGGGAAAGCGACCGGCAGCGGGAAAGCGACCGGCAGCGGGAAAATGACCGAAAACGGGAAAGCGAACAGGAGTGGGAAAGCAGGTGGGAAAGGAAACGGGAGAGAAAGAGACAAACATTAGAAAAACCTCTAAAAAACCCGGGCAACGCCGGGTATCTTCGCTAGTATATATATATAGATAACCTTTTAGTTAAGTATACTATAGTAGCAAATTAAAACTAACCATCAATTCGAATATTCTTGCTTGCATTGACACTCAATTGATTTTGTTCCAACTCAATCATTTCATTAAAAATTGTTTTGGGGTGATGTTGAAGATGGTTTTTAAGATTAGTCGGATTCTTAGTTGCAACAAGTGCGTCGCATTTTGAACCATTCGCTAAAGCCACGAGACATCGACTTTTGTTCTCTGTTTCTTCAAAAATTTAAAATAAGTACACACACTGCTGCCCGCTTGCGACGAGAAAACTGTTTAACTAAACTTGCCAAATTAGTATCGGTTGATATTTAACTTTTTATTTGTATTGCAGCTAAAAAGCTGGATTGGAACAACGGGAAATCACATAATATGAATTATTGTTGCAAAAACAACACACCAACTTCTGTCAAATACAGAGAATTATTTCAGGCCAATATTGAGAAACCAAAGAAATAACTCCGCTTCGCTAATTGCGAACCAGTCCCAAGCCTGGAGAAAGGAGGAGGGAAAAGTAGAAAGGATCAAATTCTGATCCACGACAGGAAGTACTTAAGTGTTTCCTACATATAGCCATTAGAGTTTTAAAACACCTGGTGTAAAGGACTATAAACTATTATAAAAAAAAAACCAGAGAAATGAAATTAATTTTGTTTATGTTTCTTAATACATCGATGTCTATGATTTATAAAATTTTAATTACAAACTTTTGTCAAATAACGAAAAAGTAACTAAATATTTGAGTAAATTTATTTTAGTTTTAGTTAGTTCTAGGACAAACCATTCTAGTTTTAGTTTAGTTTTAGTTGTGAAATTCAATTTTCGTTTCTTTATAGTTTTAGTTAACTATGGTCGATCTTTTTCGTATTAGTTTTAGTTTTCGTTACTAAAATATCACTGGTTCTGGGCCGTTTCATCGCAAACTGGGAATTTTCGTCGCAATGTCGCGACGAAAATGTACCCTGCGACGAAACGGCTTTGCGACGAATTGGCCTGCACCCGTGTTAAACAATGTATGTTATAAACTAAATTTTCTGAACCACATAGTTCTCCGAAATGTTGAACAAATAAAACAAGAAGTTGATTCACATAATCGCATTGAGATTGAACTAAACGCTTATTGCACAAGATAAAAATTGATACAAATAAGAGTAACAAATTTCTATAAACATCACAATTTAACACCCCACAAAGTACAACTGGACCAAAATATAGCAAAAATGAACGGAGTTCAGTGGCTTTCCACCTGTCTAATTCATTCAAGCTTCTAGGTTTACGAGCAAACTCTACAGGTATGAATTTTTTTCATTTGTATCAGTGTTTCTGAAACTTTGGCAATTAATTTAGAAAGCAATCGGCATTGAAATGGTCCAGACATCCATAAATAAAGTAATTTCCTCATCACACCCAAACAAACTAAATGCCTGTAATCATGCGGAAACTGTGATACCTACCATATTAATATACGTATCTGAAAATGGGGATTTGCCAGTGTGGTGGTCTTCATCAGACATCAACTTAAAAGATTCATCAGTCCGCCAAGCTGCCGATGTTTCTGGGAATGTCATCCTGTTATGAATATAACTTCCACTTTGCACACATTTGTCACAGCCATTATACCCATTATGATTTTTATCATCTTAACAAAAGCTCGAGCTGGAGCATCACATATAATAGCAGATACATTAACAACAATACAATATGTTTTCCTGAGTAGTCAAATCCATTTTTTAAGTCATCGTCAAGCAAGAGAATTAAAAACTCTTTCAAAGATTTAGGCTTGCTTTTGCCACAAAATAAACTAATTACAAATGGTTTAGGACATATTTCTTTTACAAAGCCTAATATCGGCTAAAATTGAGTGTTCGAACTTTTGAATAACTGCAGCCCATCAATATTCAATTGAAGATTAAAAACCTATTTATTTTCTAAGCATATACAGTTTCGCTGCAAAATTTGCTTAATATTTTTCATCAGCCCAAAATGATAAAACTGCCCTCCAGCAATTTCTTGCAAATCAACATTTCTTGTGGTTTTCAAAAGAGTTCGACCATCTTTAGGTAAAAAACTACGAAATGGAGACAAAACACATAGTAATGATGATAGCGTCGATAACGAAATTTTGTATTTCAAAGCCCAGTTTTTAATATTTTCTTCCAAATCCGAAGGTTGGCAAAAATTTTCATATTTATTGTCATCATCACTGTCACTACTATTATTACTGTCTGCGTTGGCGTTAACATTAACGTTGTGATTTGCCGTATTTTTATCAGAATATGTTTCAATATCAATACCAACGCTATCATCCCAAGTAGCCATTAAAGATCTACTATACCCAATTAGATTTACATAATTTCCAGTTTTATTAACGCTGTCACTCAAAGTACCTTTGAAGATCTACATTGCCTAATCCTAACCCTAACCATAATTATCACTTTTCATCGTGTTTATAGCTAATTATAGCCAAGAATGTATTAATCTTTCCCACAGCAAGTCGTTTACGTGAAAGATTACCAAATAAATAATTAATATGTGTACAAAGTTTTTATAATTCTTTGACAAATACACTTTTTTTTATTTTAATATAATTTCAAGTGCGTTAAAAAATGATTCAAAAATTTTCTTTTTATTTAATTTTTTTTATAATGAACACAAAAGCGATGAAATGCCGATTATTAAACAGCTTCATTTCATCAGGCCGATGCTGGCACAATGTCGTTTTTTCACCGTAAAGCGATGAAATGCCGATAAAATGCCAATTACAAAACGATTATTTTATTTAATCGGGCCGATGCTGGCATAATGCCGTCTTTGCATCGTATACGTGCTCGAAATGTCAAAGTTAGAGAATAAAAGAACAACATAATTATCAGAGGTGTAGGTGTAAAGGAATCCAAAAAACGTGACCAAAAAGAAAGAAAAGAAGAAGATATGGCTGCCATTTTAAAAATCTTAGAAATTAGGGACACCGTAATAAATATTGACGAAATCAAACCAATGATTGAATACTCTACAAGACTTGGGAAAAGTAATCCCGAATTTGATCACAGACCAATTCTGGTCAAACTCAAAGACAAATCACTAAAGGAAAAACTGCTGGAAGCAAAAGGTAACACCAAGCAAAGAGAGTTTAATATTATGAACGGAACAAAGTATAGGGTAGAACCAGACTTAACGAGTGAGCAGAGACAATTTTACAAACAAATGTGGGTTGAGGCCAGTTTAAAAACATCTCATGGAAACGGGAAATGGATTGTCTATGGCCCCATGGACAACCCACATCTAAAAAAATGGAAAGAAGTAGAAACTATAACTTCTCAAATCAATTAACAGATTCCTAAAAAATTATAAAACTATTGAGTTTAAACAATGGAAGAGGATTATACCAGAAAGAAAATGAATTTGTAGACATTTTTAATTGTGTTAATGCTGATATAATCTGCTTACAAAAGACAGACATTTTAAATTATGACATAAAAAACCTTTTCATATTCCTGGTTATGAGACTTTTGTGGGCCCTGGTGATAAGAAAAGAATAATGACGTTTGTGAAGTTGGTTTGTTTCAAAAGCTAAGAGGTTGATGAAAAAATAAACACATCAGGCCAGCAACTTTGGATGTCTATGGAAACTTAAGGTGGCACGCGTTAAACATTTGGAAACATGTACAGAGAATGGAGTGGTATAAATCAAAATAGCGACCTTGAAGTCATTCTAAAAGGACTAGCTATGACATACAAGTTTAGAACATTTTCCATAGATGATTGGAATCTTGACATATGGAAAAAAATAAATTATGGAGAAATTAAAAGAGCAGCCACACTTAATTCTGGTATCCTATGTTTAGGTTACGAAATATGGTCTCCTGGTACAACATGGCAAAGAATCAAAGAAGGGAAAAGAATGACATCTTCTCTTGATTGGTTACCAACAAATAAAAAAAATAGCAATGTAAATATCAGTAAACTTGAAGTTGGCTGCAGCGACCACTGGGCCATTATTGTTGATATTGGAGTATCCGCTTACGAATATAAAACTAAAGATAAAAAAGACATTCAAAAGAGAAACTTCAACAAGTTTAAAACCTCAGAATTTCAAAATGAGCTAATTAGTAGACAGCGGTGGCTACATTTTTCGGATCTTGATCCTCATGAGATGGCAATAGTTTTGAAAAAAAATATTCTAGAAGTTTTGGACTTGTTTGCTCCAATCAAAAGTGTGCTGTGCAAATCGTTATCAAAACCAAAGCCATCACTAGAGCTTATCCATTTGAGAAATGAAAGAGATAAAGCTAGAAAATGAGGCAATCACGAACAATTAAAGAAGCTGAGGAACAAGTGCACAAATATAGTAAGAAGAGAAACAATTCAAAATAATGCAAAAAAATACTTGCCAATCCAAATGAAGTATGGAGAATTATGGATGAAATGTTTGGAAAAAAATGAATTAAAAATGTTACAAAATGGTCATATCAATCAAAAAAAAAATTCCTAATGAGTTTAACAAATTCTTTATCAACAAAGTACTTAAACTCTCAAGTCAGATTCCCACAACAAATGGGGACCCTTTTCAATTTGCAGCCACTAAAGCGAATCGACTCAAGTTTGGTCAAAATAATTTTTCTTTTAAAGAAGTCTCCTATCATGCAGTTCGAAGAATCCTTTTAAAAATGAAAAAAATCATCCTCTCTGGACCTCGACGGCATATCTACAGAAATGTTGAAGTTATGCGAGGAATCAATAGTTATACCTCTCACACAAATTATAAATAAAACTTTGGAATCCGGTGTTTTTCCACAAGATTGGCAGCATTCCAGAGTCGTACCTATTTATAAAAAAATCTAAATATAGCATTGAAAATTATCGCCCAGTTAGCCTTATCAAAGCATTATCAAAAATTGCTGAAGAAATAGCTAGATCACAACTTTCTGAATATCTGGAACATTTACAAATACTGCCAACCGAACAACATGGTTTCAGAAAAGGTAGATCTACCTCATCAGCGCTATTGAGCGCATCTAATATTTGGACAACTTCTTTACACAATTTTAAGTTTACAGGAGCCTTATTTTTTGACCTTAGTAGTGCGTTTGACATGGTAGAAGTTTCTATTCTAGTTGGAAAGTTGAAACTTTATGGTGTATCTGAACTAGCATGTTCCTGGATAGCCTTTTACATGTCTAACCTAACCCAAACTGTAAATGTCGAGATTTCTATTTGGAAGAGGAATTAGTACAACTAGGGTGTCCGCAGGGTTCAGGACTATCTCCGTTACTCTTTATTGTTCTGACCAGTGATATGCCCGAAGCAGTACCAGCTCATCTAATGATGTATGCTGATGACACTTCAGCAATAGTGGTTGCGGACTCTCTGAGCCAATTGAACGAACAGTTAGACAAGACAGCTGAAAAAGTCTTACACTATATGGATTTAAACAAGCTAGTGTCAAATCCTGAAAAAACTAAACTACTCATTTTTAAAACTGGTAGACCAAGGTCTGATAAATTGGCTGTAAACTGTCGGGGTTCTATAATAACAGAAAGCTACAATGAAACTTTGTTAGGTTTGTCTGTTTCCAGCAACTCTAACTAGAATGACTACATTTCATGCTTATTTTCAGAACTGGATAAAAGAACAGGAGCCATAAGAAGATTACGATATAATTTGCCAAGGTCAGTGTGTGTTCAACTAATTACTTCTCTGGTTCTTTCAAAAATACAATATGCCCTGGACGTATATACTGATCCAACAATAGGATGGAATGATGGTAAATATTTTGGTAAAAACATTAATGTTCTTCAAAAAAAGGTGAAAAAAGCCGCTCGAGCTGCACTTGGTCTGCGTTTAATAGATAAGACCTCCGTACAGGATCTTATGAAAAAATGTAATCTAAAAACCATACTGCAAAACAGCATAATAGCCAATGCTATTTTAGCATTTAAAACGCATAAAGATCAACAGTACCGGGAAGATATACAGCCTAAAAGCAGATGCACCAGATCAAAGACAAGAGATGATGTCACTGTGTCGGATGACCCTGGGAGTTATCTTAGAAAAACAGGAAAATTTGGAATGTTCTATCACCGGAAATAAGATCTGAAACGAATTTTATCAAGGTCAAAGAATTTTTTTAACTTCTTTATTATAGTTTATAGTCTTTCACACCATGTGTTTTAAGACGCAAAAACAAAATCAAAATGAAAAATACTTATTTACACTAAACTATTTTTCTCTATATTTACAGTTCTTTAGGATTATTTTGTATCCATTTATAGATGATGTCGTGGCATATTTCCGAGTTCAGTATGGTTTGGAGTGTAGTTGGTTTTTGGACCCTTTTACAAAAGTTCCCAAGTTCCATTCATAGTTGTGTCGTTTCTTTGCAGTGCAGCAACCAGTGCTCGATTGTTTCCTCTGTTCCGCAGGTTTCGCACAAACCTGTCTCATGAAGATTCAATCTCTTCAAATTTTGTTTCAGCCGACACTTTCCAAGTCGGAGTCGGGAAATGATGACTTCCTTTTTTCTGTTTGTTGTCTTGAATTTAATTTTATTGGAGACTCTTTTTTCGAGAGACCAGTAGTGTCGACTTTCTTGAGCAGAGTCCCATCTGGTCTGCCATTTGTTCAAAAGCTCTCTACGTATTGTTCTTTTTATGTCAAATATCTCTGGCATAACCTCAATCTCTATTTCGGGATGTTTGGTAGCTTCTTTGGCAAGACAATCTGCCATTTCATTTCCACGTTTGCCCACGTGGCTAGGTACCCAAATCAGGGTAATTGTCTTCCCTTCTTTTGAGAGGTTGGATGCTAGTGTTAGGACTGATGCCACAAGAGCAGATTTTTGAGCATTTGCGGAATTTTTCAATGAAAGCATAGAGCTGTATGAATCCGTAAATAGGGCTATTTTATGTGTCCGTCTGGTTGTGCCATCCACTCCAAGCCGTATTTTATAGACGTTAACTCAGCCGTATAAATACTAACGTCATTCGTGACTCTCTTCATTTTTTCATATCTTTTTCCGGGATATAAATTTCCACAGCTGCTACATTGTCTATCTTAGATGCATCTGTGTACATATGTGTCGAATCTGTATATGTAGCAATCATTTCTTTAGCTCTTTGGAGAATTGACGGATCATCCTTCTTTAACCCCACCAGCCCTTCGTTAAAAAGAGGTGGAATAAGTTTCCATGGTGGAGTTAAAGAAGGAATTAAGGGGACTGGGTTGAATTTGTCAATTATTTTGTTCCATGCCGCTGTTCTTTTGGCTGCTGGTTGTTCAGCTTCTTTCACTTTTCTGTGAAAGAACCATCGCATTTAACCCTTTCTTGTCCTCTGGAAGGTACAAAGACGTCTTTTGCTGGATGGTTTGGAATGATCTTGGTTTTAGTGGCAAGGTTTGTAATTAACATTTTTCGTCGTATATCGAGTGGAGGATCTCCGCATTTAATTTGTAGAGCAGCCAAACTGGTTCCAACCATTGCCCGGCAGCTGTTTTTAAGGCACTATATTGGATTTTCTCGAGTCTTTGTTTTTGAGATTCTGATGCACTGTCAAATGCTTCGCAGCCAAACTCCATCACTGACCGTATGGCGTATCGGTAGAAAAGCATCAGTGTTTCTTTGCCGCATTCCCAGCTTTGTCCTGTTAGGCATCGCATGATATTTAATCTTTTTTTGCAACGATCAACGATCTAATCAATGTGTTTTTTCCAGGTTAATTTTGAGTCAAATATTATACCGAGAAATGTAGCTTCGCTCTTCCAACTGATTTTTTTGTCATCCATACAAATAGGTAGGGAATTTTTTCGGAATTCATTGTATTTTGTAAAACAGACTGCTACCGATTTCTCGGTTGACAGTTTGAATCCCCAATTGAGAAAGAATGTTTGGATTTCGTTTAATCGAGTCTGTAAGCAGTTTTGCATAGTTTGTGGGTCTTTTCCTAAAATCCATATTGCTAAATCGTCCGTAAATATAGATGTCTGAATTCCATGGATATCTTGAAAAGGGATGTCGCTCATCATAACAATGAACAAAAGGGGGCTCAGGACAGAACCCTGTGGGGTACCATTTTCCAATAATACCGGATCTGACAACGTGGATCCCACACGAACCATGGTCTCTCGCTTGTTCAAGAAGCTATGGATCCATTTTAAAATCCTTCCTCTGACACCAAGCTTTTCAAACTTTAACAAAAGCCCCTCTCGCCACATTAGATCGAAGGCCTTTTCTAAGTCCAGAAAGACCGCCAGTGTCCCACCCTTATTCCGCATCGAGCGTTTAATATCGTTTTGTAGTCTAAGGATGTGATCTGTGCATCCTCTTCCTTTTCTAAAGCCTGATTGTTCACGGTTTAAGAGATTATTTTGCTCCAGGAATAACCTTAATCGATTTGCAATAATTCTTTCAGTAACCTTGCACAATGAAGATATTAGGGAAATGGGTCGATATGAGTTGGTGTCTGCAGAATTTTTTCTCGGTTTTAGTAGCGGAACAATTATGGATCAATGAAATGATTAAAAATCAAGTCAATAAGTTGGAAACAGTTTTCAGTAAACATTTCAATGGACTGAATTTCTAATGTTTATTTTGTTTAAAATGTATTTTTTTGTACTATCAAGAAGTGCATGAGCACTTAAATGAACGATTTCGAAACCATTAACCCACGCTTCCTACTACTAATAAACTTAAAAAAAACAAAATTTATGCATAGTGCATCCTCCTGTTCATGTAGTTTTAGCATTCTCGACGTATAACTGTGCAACGTTTCAATATCATCAATAGAATATTCAAGTTTAGAAAGCACAAGCTAAAACATGAAAGACAGTATAATAAAAACATGACAAGGTCGGAATCGGTTAACCTATTGTTGCCGATTCCGATTAATCGGAATTTTTTATTAATCGGCAATATCCGAATTCCGGACCAAAAGTCGGTTACTCCCTAATATATATATATATATATATATATATATATATATATATATATATATATATATATATATATATATATATATATATATATATATATATATATATATATATATATATATATATATATATATATATATATATATATATATATATATATATATATATATATATATATATATATATATATATATATATATATATATATATATATATATATATAAATTTATTGCGAGTAAACTGTGGAATCAATTTATCTTTGAGACATGCTCTAAGAAATACAACTCGCAATTTGGCAGAAACAACTTTTCGAGCCAAATTCTCGACTTGAATTTTACTAATAGAATTATTAATAGAACTGAAATAAAATAAACAAAAAAAACGTTTTCAGTAATAATTAAAACTAATACTAACATAGCCTTGTTCTAAACACCTCTCTCAGGTAAACTGGCTGCAGCACTCAAAATATTGATTGCAGCTGAAGATCAGCTTTGCGCAGTGGCGGTACCATAGCCAGTGAGGTTTATCCTAGGCGTGGTTATTGCTAGTTGAAAACTAAACCTAATATCCCGCAGTGTCTTTCTGAAATATGGGAGATGTATGCAATTTTTGGAGCTAAGAAACAAAAAATAATAGATTGCGAAGAATCGGGCGAGTCTACATCAAGGGCATTTTTAGCAAAATCTTGTGGAGGCAGTGATGTTCCAGTTAACTGTAACTGAAATTGCAGATGAACTCAAAAATATGATTAAGTTAACTCGAACTGTAACCTAAATTTAACTCGAAACTCTAACTGAAAAAATACTAACTGAATATTAACTGGAAAACAATTTGTTATATCCGTTGAGCAAGGAATATATATATATATATATATATATATATATATATATATATATATATATATACAGTGTTGGGTAAAATCACATTTTAAATGATTTGAAATCAAAATCAAAATCATTCACTTCAGAGTGATTTTGAAATCAAAATCATTTTTTCTTTCCACCAAAAATGATTTCAAATCAAATTCATGATTTTGATGATTTAAAATCATGAAAACATTATTAAAAAGTTTGTGCCTATCAAAATTGCTACTGATGACAATTCTTCTAGAAGTCGTTACAAGTCACAAAAATCTTTTATTTAAAAAATGCTTTGGTTTAGTTTCAAGAGTGTTAATTTCTCAAAAAATGCATCAGAAAGTTTGTTTCTTCTTGGCGTCTCAATCAAACCTGCTATACTGAACAGACGCTCAACAGGGGCAGATGAAGGAATAGGGGTGTTGTAGTACACAAACATCTTCCTGACAATCTGGTATGAATCAAGGTGCTGCAAAGAGCAGTCTGTATCTGACAGATATGACAACACCTGTGAAGATAAAAAATTAACTGTGTGTAAATCATTAAAGCAGAGCATGTAGTAATGCTAATTTTACGTGTTGAAAGTTACTGTCATGATTATCAAATTAAAACACTTATGTTAATAAAATGCACATTTAAATTACAATTGTTTTTCTCCAATCATTGAAAAAAATAATAATTTCAGTACCTGCATAGAATTTTTGTATAGAATTTTTTGGTTCTGCAGGAGCTGAAGCTTGTTCAAACCCATAGTCTTCTTCAGCTGCATAATCTGTCAACTGGTTAACATCTGTTTCAGTAACTTCAACTGACTGCTCAGCGAAGCGCCTAGCTGCTCCAAGAAACATTTGAGTAACATTTTCCCGATTATCTGGTGCAACCCATCTCAACTTGTAACAAGGATGTGAAACAGCTGCCATTATTGCTTGTCGAACACAAGGCTCACTAACATCAAAATTTAACAAGTGAATTAAAAACGAATTTTTAAAACCCAATGTTTTTATATGTAATTAAAACACAAATTTTGCAATCAATTTTTTCTTCCGTAATAATTGCAAGCCAGTCCCAAGCCTGGAGAAAGGAGGAGGGAAAAGTTAAAAAGATCAAATTATGATCTACGACAGGAAGTACTCAAGTGCTTCCTACATACAGCCATTAGAGTCTTAAAACACCTGGTGTAAAGGACTATAAACTATTATAAAAAAAAAAAAAAAAAAAAAAAAAAACTTATAATTGAATATTGCATTGTCTTCTATTTTGAGCATGTATGCAAAATTTGAAAAAAATCTATCGTCAGGAAGTGACTCAAAAATTGATTGCAAGATTTGAAACAGACAGACAGAGAAACAAACAGAGACGACGAGTTAATAAAAGCATTGGTAAAAATGAGTCAAACCTTTTTGCTATACCAGAAAGTATGGATCCCACTAAAGCATTACACACCAACAAGCCCCCTTCTGTTTGCATCTTCTGAAGTTTATATCTTAACTGCGTTAGTTTAGGAAGTAGCATCCCATAGTAGCAATTCTTATCACCTTGCAGCTGATCGAGTGTCATAGCTAATGGTTGCATAACAGTTCTATATTCATTCAGAAAATCCATTTCATTCCTATTAAAATGAGGCAATTGGAGAGCATCAGATAATTGTGCCAGTTTTTCCCTCAGTTTAACAATTCTACTAATAGCATCAAACTTTGCATTCCATCGGGTTTGTCCAGGCACTAACAGTTTCTTTCCTTCACATATCTCTGACACCCTGTCTGAAGCCTTGAAGCCGCTAAAACTTCACTAAAAGCAATGGACTATGACAAAGCGGAAAAGTTGATTGAAGAGTATTGTGATATAATAGCTATTGACGAAGAAGACAATGGAAAAACAAAGATCGTTGAACACCGAATTCGAACTGGTAATACAGAGCCCATTCGTCAAATGCCACGAAGGCTTCCACTGGCAAAGCGAGAGGAAGCTAGAAAGATGCTGGAAAAGATGAAGAAACAAGGATTTATTGAACCATCCAATAGTCCATGGAGTTCACCGGTAGTACTTGTTAAGAAGAAGGATAATTCGCTACGTTTTTGTGTCGACTACAGAATGTTAAACGAGATCACACAAAAAGATAGTTACCTCTGCCCAGAATCGATGACACCATTGATACACTTGCGGGATCTCGAATGTTTTCTACTTTAGATCTTAAGAGCGGATATTGGCAGGTGGAAATACACCCCCAGGATCGCGAGAAAACTGCCTTTTCAATAGGTGAAGGATTGTGGCAATTTACAGTGATGCCATTTGGCTTGTGCAACGCACCAGCAACTTTCGAGCGACTTATGGAGTATGTGTTACAAAGATTAAATTGGAGAATGTGTCTTGTTTATTTGGACGACATTATTGTTGTTGGAAAGACGTTTGAAGAGCATCTACACAATCTTGGAGAAGTTTTCCAAAAGATCCGGGATGCTGGTATGAAGCTAAATCCGGCAAAGCACTGCACTTTTCAAAAGCAAGGTGAAATATCTTGGTCATATAGTTTCTGCCGAAGGGGTAGGAACCGATCCTGAGAAAATTGAAGCGGTTAACCATTGGCCTGTTCCGAGAAATTCTCAAGAATTAAGAAGCTTTCTTGGTTTGTGCACATATTATTGACGATTTGTAGCCAACTTTTCCAGCATTGCAAAGGAATTATATAAGCTTATAGAAAAGAATGCACCGTTTGATTGGTCAGAGGCAAATCAACAGGCATTCGAACAGTTAAAAACAGCTTTGAGTTTGACGCCAGTTCTGTCGTATCCAATCCCTGGAAAAGATTTTGTATTAGACACAGATGCAAGTAATGAAGGAATAGGGGCAGTGCTTAGTCAAATTGTTGACGGCAATGAAAAGGTTATAGCTTATCATAGCAGAACTTTGTCGAAACCGGAGTGCAATTATAGCGTCACCAGACGTGAATTATTAGCAATCGTTGATTCTATTAAGCACTTTCACAAGTATTTATATCGTCAAAAGTTTTTGTTGAGAACGGATCACGCTGCTTTGAAATGGCTTTTAAATTTTAAAAATCCAGAACAAGTGGCTAGGTGGATCGAACGTTTACAATCATACGAGTTTGAAATTCAACATCGGAAGGGTGAACAGCACAAAAATGCTGACTCACTTGCACGACCACCTTGCAATAATGAATGTAAGTATTGCATTCGCATGGAGGGGAAGGAAATAAATAATCAGTGTTTTCAGGTACGGTTTCAAATTGACGACACTTGGTCAGATGAAGTGATTCGAGACGAACAATTAAAAGATGATGATATAGGGCCGATTTTGAGATGGATGGAAGAAGGGAAGAAACCTGACTGGCAAGATATTTCTGAATTGAGTCCTGCTACTAAATCGTATTGGGCACAATGGGACTCTCTAAGGGTTGTGAACGGATCTTTAAAGAGAATTTGGGAAAGCACTGATGGTTCCACCAATGTTTTGCAATTAATTATTCCAAAAGTAAAAGTGCCAGAAGTGCTCCAACAAATGCACTCCGGAGTATCAGGGGGACATCTAGGTATGAATAAAACGTTGGACAAGATCCGCCAAAGATTTTATTGGGTATACTGTAAAATGGATGTAGAGGAATGGTGTCAAAAATGTGATACCTGTGCCGCTAGTAAAGGACCACACGCTAAAACGAAAGGCCATTTACAACAGTACAATGTAGGTTCCCCTTTTGAAAGAATTGCTATAGATTTAGCAGGTCCATTTCCAGTATCAAAATCTGGCAATAAGTACATTATTGTGGTCATAGATTATTTTACAAAATGGCCAGAGGTATTTGCTATACCTAATCAAGAAGCAGTGACAGTTGCCAACGTTGTTGTTGATGGCTGGGTTAGTCGCTATGGAGTACCAATGGAGCTCCATTCAGATCAGGGCAGGAACTTTGATTCACAATTGTTTAGAGAAATGTGCCGTGTTTTAGGCATACATAAAACCCGCACAACTCCCCTTCATCCTCAGTCTGACGGTATGGTGGAACGATTTAATCGAACTATTCAACAGCACTTGTCTAAGATGGTCGGTGAAAACCAAGTTGATTGGGATAAACACATTCCGTTATTTTTGATGGCTTACAGAGGATCGGTTCACAACACGACGAAGGCCACCCCAAGTAAAATGTTATTTGGACGGGAAATACGACTTCCTTGCGATCTTATGTTTGGAAGTCCGGGAGACAAAATAGAATCGGAAAGCGAGTATGCCGCACAATTGCGGGCTCGGTTAAATGAAATTCATTTCGTAGCCCGAAATAGGATCAAGGCAGCCAGCGACAGAATGAAAACTCGGTATGATCGCCAATCAAATATGAAAGAGTTCAAAGAAAATGATTTGGTGTGGTTCTACAATCCCCAACGCAAAATTGGGAAATCACCTAAACTTCAACAGGACTGGGAAGGACCATATAGAATTATTAAAAAGATCAATGATGTCATCTACCGGATTCAAAAGGGCCAACGTACTAAGATGAAAGTAGTTCATGTTGACCGCCTTGCCAGATACTATGGAGGCAATGAAACTGTTCGGGACGAACAGGATTAAGAAGGGGGTAGTTTTATATCTACGGTTTATATAATTTCCTATCACGGCTGATAAACCTCAGAAGACATCATGAATTAAGTAGGACATAAAAAAGTATAGAGTGAGTATTTACAT
This sequence comes from Erpobdella octoculata, assembly GCA_963978895.1. Classification (NCBI taxonomy): domain Eukaryota; kingdom Metazoa; phylum Annelida; class Clitellata; order Hirudinida; family Erpobdellidae; genus Erpobdella; species Erpobdella octoculata. Next base: position 33,810,753 of record OZ022238.1, on the reverse strand, counting down.
AACTTCAATCAACCAGTCTTAATTACAGTTACTAAGATAAAAGTTTTTGATTAAGTGTGTATTTCTTCTAATAAATAAAGGACCATTTTCAAAGAACCTGAATATCGTAACAATATATATATATATATATATATATATATATATATATATATATATATATATATATATATATATATATATATATATATATATATATATATATATATATATATTGGTGATGGTCGGTGGCTCAGTTGGTAAAAGCGCTTGCATTTAGGCGAGGCGGTGTTGCCGTAGACACGTGGGTTCGATTCCTAGTAGAGTCTTATAAATATTTGGGTTACTTGTGGTGACAGTTAGTCATCCTATTTGTAGGCTCTTGAAACATTTCAACGCAGTGTTTCACTTCGCAAAAAATTACCTATCTGGCAGCAGTCTAGCTGTCGAGTCGAGCCGAAGTAAGGAGTTCTGAGCCTATCATAGTCGTAGTCTAATGTTAAGTAGCTCCGAAAGACTGAGACTTCTAGCCATCATTTTTTGGTGATGGTCGGTGGCTCAGTTGGTAAGAGCGCTTGCATTTAGGCGAGGCGGTGTTGCCGTAGACACGTGGGTTCGATTCCTAGTAGAGTCTTATATATATATATATATATATATATATATATATATATATATTGTAGACACGTGGGTTCTTATATAATCTTATATATATATATAAGACTCTACTAGGAATCTTATATATATATATATATATAAGACTCTTATAAGAATCTTATATATATATATATATATATATATATATATATATATATATATATATATATATATATATATATATATATATATATATAAGACTCTACTAGGAATCGAACCCACGTGTCTACGGCAACACCGCCTCGCCTAAATGCAAGCGCTCTTACCAACTATATATATATATATATATATATATATATATTCTCTTAAGCCCACTCCGTTAAAAACTATGGCCCACTTGGCGTTTATCAATTTTTTTATGGTGCCCTCGATTTTGCGGTAATTGAAAGACGTGAGACTTGTTTCAGATGTTTTATTTGGCTTACTGCAGTTTCGGAAATCCTTTTCCATCTTCAGAGCCCAAAGTAATAAACTAAATGTCAGCGTAAAATAAGAAACGGAAGCAAGACGAATCTTCGCCCCTTCTCCTGTCAGTTGAAGCAGTTCCGCCGGGCTTAGAAGTTAAACCACGCGAGCGGGCCAGGAGCTGGACTTAGTTGTCAGAGGCTGTAAGAGACGCACGCCATAAGGGAGCAATTTATAGGCAGTCCGAGCTTATCCCCACTGCCACCCCCCGCTATGACAACCTTGAAACCAATATATATATATATATATATATATATATATATATATATATATATATATATATATATATATATATATATATATATATATATATATATATATATATATATATATATATATATATATATATATATATATATATATATATATATATATATATATACTAGCTGACCCAGCAAACGTTGTTTTGCCCTATAAATTATTTTAGTTTTTTTTATTAAAAGTTTAATGTACAAATTCTGTCAATTTAAAAAAACCATGTTTTTTGTCAGACCATCTTTAGCCAACACAAACAAACTGGATGGTTTGCCCTGGCAAGAACATGCCACGTATAGGTGAGAAAAATATGGCGTGCCCAAATCTAAGCCACAAACAGACATTGTTTGGCCTTGTGACTTATTAATTTTCATTGCGAATGCCAATCTAATTGTAAATTGAATTCATTTGAATTCAATATCCACTTCTGTAGAAATTATTGGGATCTATGGCAGCAAAACACTTTCGCTTCGGAACTTGCCATTCAAAATGCTGGCTTCGACAATGTTATTCATCAATTTTTTAATTACTAATCGCGTGCCATTGCACAGCCGCGGTGGGTTCAAATTCCGAAGTAGAATAACCGGATATCCAACTTTAAGTTTTAGATGATGCGGTGACATGCCTGGCAAATCCAATGAGTTCAAAAACTCTGTTGGATAATTTACGGCTTCGCTGGCATCGCAAACTGTATCAATCGATTTGTATGACACCAATTCGCCTTGCAACAACTGCTGTATCTTAAAATTTAAATCATTGACATCCACATTTTTTGCTGCAAAATGACTCTTTCTGCCAGCCACTCATGATTCAGCACTGTGGCCATGGATGATTGCTTTTTTATGTTGCACATTGCTTGAGTGCTGAATGAGCTGTTCTGCCTCCATCCAATAAAGTTCCTGCAATGCCAGACGATGCAACGGTCAAAGCTCTGCCATTATTTGATCGTATTTCGGCGAGAATTAGAGAAATGAGAAATGTTTTCCCAGTTCCACCTGGAGCATCCAAAAAAAGAATCCACCTTGTCCTTCCAAAACTGCCAGTATAATGCGGTTGTAAATCATTCTTTGTTCATCAGTCATTAGTGGAACATAGCGAGTAACTATCGCTGCCATTTCTACAGTATTGTACCGCAGTTGCCATGTTTTTGACCTCAAAATGCAAGAAGATAAACATTTTCAATCTCAGACAGTTAAAAATACTTTTTTATAGAAAACAGTATAAATATAAATCATGGACCTATCCTCAGATCTACCAAATGTACACAAAAATGTTCATAAAAATCGGTCCTGCCGTTTCAGAGGAGTTCAATTTCAAACACTATGACGATATATATATATATATATATATATATATATATATATATATATATATATATATATATATATATATATATATATATATTTATTTATTTCGAGCGTAGTTTGGCGTTATATTTTCTTTTAAACACACTCCGTTGAAAACTATGGCCCACTTGGCGTTTATCAATTTTTTTATGGTGCCCTCGATTTTGCGGTAGTTGAAAGACGTGAGACTTGTTTTAGATGTTTTATTAGGCTTACTGCAGTTTCGGAAATCCTTTTCCATCTTCGGAGCCGAAAGTAATAAACAAAAAGTCAACGTAAAATAAGAAACGGGCGACGAATCGAAACGAGTTAAATTAAATTAAATTGGAGTTCGAAACAAATTAAATTAAATTCCATTAGAGTGCAGAAAACGAGATTACTTTAAATTAAGTAAACGAGTGAGCGCTAAAGCATGAACGCGACAACTGAAAGGTGAGATAGCTGGACGAGGTGAATAGCTGTAGTTGTAGGTGTGTGTATGAATATAGGAAGGGGAGATAGTGTACGAGAAACGATAGAATTGGTGGAATTTATAGGTGTACAAGGTGTATGGCGCGGGTGGTGTACGAATTAATGAAGTATAAATAGGAGAAAGTAACAGTATGTGTGTGGTAAGAAATAATGTTTTATTTGTGTCGATTACGACGCGAAGTAATGTTAGGGTTATTAATATTATTGTTTCGTCACGGCAACGGACACGCAACTCCACATCCATCGAACACACACTCTAGTTCTACAACTTCACGTACTGTTCTCAACTCGGTCCCTTCACTTCATGGCTACAGTCTACGCGAGCCTAAACCGAGTTCGACCACAGAACACCCACCCACTGATACCAACCAAACTTCCACACTCGAACCAAGTATTGCTTCTACCACCGCATCTTGTCTTCCTCCGCAGCTTCCCACCACGCTTCCTTCGCACCCTCCGACACCTGCTTCTGACCCTGACGCCACGATCGTCGCTACCTCTTCACTTTCCACTCCCACTGACCATACTACCACTCAATGCATCGTCGAATACTCATCCGACCCCACGATCGTCGATATCTCTTCACTTTTCACTTCCACCGAACAAACTACCACTCAATTTATTGTCGATTATTCACTCGTTTCCGCGAACACAAGCTCTCCTAATACACATATCTCTTCTGACATTATTAATAACCCTAACATTACTTCGCGTCGTAATCGACACAAATAAAACATTATTTCTTACCACACACATACTGTTACTTTCTCCTATTTATACTTCATTAATTCGTACACCACCCGCGCCATACACCTTGTACACCTATAAATTCCACCAATTCTATCGTTTCTCGTACACTATCTCCCCTTCCTATATTCATACACACACCTACAACTACAGCTATTCACCTCGTCCAGCTATCTCACCTTTCAGTTGTCGCGTTCATGCTTTAGCGCTCACTCGTTTACTTAATTTAAAGTAATCTCGTTTTCTGCACTCTAATGGAATTTAATTTAATTTGTTTCGAACTCCAATTTAATTTAATTTAACTCGTTTCGATTCGTCGCCCGTTTCTTATTTTACGTTGACTTTTTGTTTATTACTTTCGGCTCCGAAGATGGAAAAGGATTTCCGAAACTGCAGTAAGCCTAATAAAACATCTAAAACAAGTCTCACGTCTTTCAACTACCGCAAAATCGAGGGCACCATAAAAAAATTGATAAACGCCAAGTGGGCCATAGTTTTCAACGGAGTGTGTTTAAAAGAAAATATAACGCCAAACTACGCTCGAAATAAATAAATATATATATATATATATATATATATATATATATATATATATATATATATATATATATATATATATATATATATATATATATATATATATATATATATATATATATATATATATATATATATATATATATATATATATATATATATATATATATATATATATATATATATATATATATTTATTTATTTCGAGCGTAGTTTGGCGTTATATTTTCTTTTAAACACACTCCGTTGAAAACTATGGCCCACTTGGCGTTTATCAATTTTTTTATGGTGCCCTCGATTTTGCGGTAGTTGAAAGACGTGAGACTTGTTTTAGATGTTTTATTAGGCTTACTGCAGTTTCGGAAATCCTTTTCCATCTTCGGAGCCGAAAGTAATAAACAAAAAGTCAACGTAAAATAAGAAACGGGCGACGAATCGAAACGAGTTAAATTAAATTAAATTGGAGTTCGAAACAAATTAAATTAAATTCCATTAGAGTGCAGAAAACGAGATTACTTTAAATTAAGTAAACGAGTGAGCGCTAAAGCATGAACGCGACAACTGAAAGGTGAGATAGCTGGACGAGGTGAATAGCTGTAGTTGTAGGTGTGTGTATGAATATAGGAAGGGGAGATAGTGTACGAGAAACGATAGAATTGGTGGAATTTATAGGTGTACAAGGTGTATGGCGCGGGTGGTGTACGAATTAATGAAGTATAAATAGGAGAAAGTAACAGTATGTGTGTGGTAAGAAATAATGTTTTATTTGTGTCGATTACGACGCGAAGTAATGTTAGGGTTATTAATATTATTGTTTCGTCACGGCAACGGACACGCAACTCCACATCCATCGAACACACACTCTAGTTCTACAACTTCACGTACTGTTCTCAACTCGGTCCCTTCACTTCATGGCTACAGTCTACGCGAGCCTAAACCGAGTTCGACCACAGAACACCCACCCACTGATACCAACCAAACTTCCACACTCGAACCAAGTATTGCTTCTACCACCGCATCTTGTCTTCCTCCGCAGCTTCCCACCACGCTTCCTTCGCACCCTCCGACACCTGCTTCTGACCCTGACGCCACGATCGTCGCTACCTCTTCACTTTCCACTCCCACTGACCATACTACCACTCAATGCATCGTCGAATACTCATCCGACCCCACGATCGTCGATATCTCTTCACTTTTCACTTCCACCGAACAAACTACCACTCAATTTATTGTCGATTATTCACTCGTTTCCGCGAACACAAGCTCTCCTAATACACATATCTCTTCTGACATTATTAATAACCCTAACATTACTTCGCGTCGTAATCGACACAAATAAAACATTATTTCTTACCACACACATACTGTTACTTTCTCCTATTTATACTTCATTAATTCGTACACCACCCGCGCCATACACCTTGTACACCTATAAATTCCACCAATTCTATCGTTTCTCGTACACTATCTCCCCTTCCTATATTCATACACACACCTACAACTACAGCTATTCACCTCGTCCAGCTATCTCACCTTTCAGTTGTCGCGTTCATGCTTTAGCGCTCACTCGTTTACTTAATTTAAAGTAATCTCGTTTTCTGCACTCTAATGGAATTTAATTTAATTTGTTTCGAACTCCAATTTAATTTAATTTAACTCGTTTCGATTCGTCGCCCGTTTCTTATTTTACGTTGACTTTTTGTTTATTACTTTCGGCTCCGAAGATGGAAAAGGATTTCCGAAACTGCAGTAAGCCTAATAAAACATCTAAAACAAGTCTCACGTCTTTCAACTACCGCAAAATCGAGGGCACCATAAAAAAATTGATAAACGCCAAGTGGGCCATAGTTTTCAACGGAGTGCGTTTAAAAGAATATATATATATATATATATATATATATATATATATATATATATATATATATATATATATATATATATATATATATATATATATATATATATATATATATATATATATATGTCTCAACTTCAGACTCGAACCCACGACTGTCGGATCGGCAACACCGCCTCGCATCATGCCAACTACCTTACCATCTGCGCCACTTCCACCGCCAAAAAACAGTGGTTGTTAAGCGCTTTTGTTGGGGTATGTTGAACACAACACTCGACTATGAATGGGTACGAATCAATGCTCGATAGTATTATAAGTTGTACGGCGTACAATCCGTCACTAGCTAATTTAATAGCTATCGAGATATATGTTTTATGATATATATTATAAGGAAACATAGCGTTGATATGTTTTTACGAGCCACATATATCAGAAACTTGGATGGCGTACAATCCACCACGAAATAACGCAAATATACATGTCTCAACTTCAGACTCGAACCCACGACTGTCGGATCGGCAACACCGCCTCGCATCATGCCAACTACCTTACCATCTGCGCCACTTCCACCGCCAAAAAACAGTGGTTGTTAAGCGCTTTTGTTGGGGTATGTTGAACACAACACTCGACTATGAATATATGTTAGTCTTAGGAATCCGATTCTCATGGCTGCCAAAAGTCTGAGAAACAGTGACCATAAATCTGTCTATATCAGTCCGGATTTAACAGAAGCGGAAAGACAACTGGATTATCAGCTTAGACTTGAAAGAAACAAATTAAATGCAAATTTAGCTAAGGATTCGCCCTTTCGGTACTGCATTCCGGGGTAATCAACTGCAAAAATTCAAGAAAAGTTTTTAATAAAGAAGTTTTTGCTGGCCTGTCTGTTGCTTTTCATAATGTGTGTTCGATCAAGGAGAAATCGTCTCGAATCTGTGATCTGATTGCGTCTCAGTCTATTGAAATTTGTGTTGCTGCAGAGACTTGGCATGAATCTGGTGATAGCGTTTTGTTGGGCCGTGTTACTCCTGCTGGTTACAAGTGTCTTGATCGGGCACGTCCTGCTGACCATACAAGCAAATCTCGGGCTTCGATAAATCATGGTGGAATTGCAATTATTTATAAGGATGGCTTGTCTATGACTGAAATTGATCTTCGAACACCAGTTGCGTCATTCGAATTTTTATGTTGTAATATCTCTAGCAATCAGACTGGAGTTGTATTGTTATCAGTCTATCGTCCTGGATCAAAGCCTGCAACCAAGAAATTCTTTGATGAGTTCTGTTTCCTTTTGGAAATATTGTCAACATACCGTAGGCCAATTGTTATTACTGGAGACCTGAACATTCACGTTGAAAGACAAAATGATATAATTGCAATGAAACTTCATGAATTGCTAACTTCTTTCAATTTGATTATTCATGAGACAATTCCAACGCATCGGCTAGGAGGGCAGCTTGATCTCGTGATTTCACGTGATGATATGGTAGATCTTCAAGTTTCTGTGCAAGAAACTGGCTTATCTGATCATCTAATGCTATTGTTTCGACTTCCACTCCAAAAACCAACTAAGCCTGTTGCCACTTTTTGGGGACGTTCATGGAAGAGATTTGATTATAATGCATTCCTGACTGATTTACGTTTGAGTGAACTTTGTCATAATCCAGAAAATTTTGATCATCATTCAACTGATGAACTTTTCCAGTGCTATTCATCTACTCTATCAAAGCTTCTCGATAATCACGCTCCGTTTACATTAATCAAAAGAAAACCTGGAAATCTACTAACGCCATGGTTTGATAGTGAATGTCGGGCATTTAAGCGGTCCACGAGACGACTTGAACGGATTTATCGTCGGCATCACACAACGGCGAGTAAATCTATATGGATTGACGGCCTGCGGACCATGCGATATTTGTTCCAGAAAAAAGAGCATGAATACTGGGAAGCCAGGATTGCCGCTAATCAGAAAGCTCCAAAAAAGCTCTGGAGTAACTTGTCAACACTTCTTGGTAAAGAAAAGTCCTCATCTAATGTGAGCTCTTCTATTACTCCAGACCAGTTTGTGAAGTTTTTTCAAGACAAGGTGGAGCAAGTTAGAACACATACAGCGCTTGCAAAACCACCATCTATACTTTTGACCAGCACGTTGTTCATGGATGAATTCCAACCAGTCACGGCTGATGAGATAATAAAATTGATAATGGCTGCTCCGAACAAATATTGTTCACTGGATCCATCCCCTACTTGGATTATCAAAAAATGTTGTGTGCACATTGCATCTTTTGTCGCTTTGATGTGCACTCGATCTTTACAAGAAGGATATTTTCCTGCTAGTCAGAAGTCAGCACTTGTCACTCCGCTTATTAAAAAAGACGGACTTGACCCTGCTGACATGAAGAGCTATCGACCAGTCTCTAACCTGACCTTTATGTCAAAACTGGTAGAGCGGATTGTTGCTAAACGATTGAATGTACATCTAGGTCTTTCTGGCAGTCTCCCATCGAACCAATCTGCGTATCGCCGGTTTTACTCTACAGAATCTGCACTACTCAAGGTAGTGAATGATCTGGCAGTTGCTACTGATAGTGGTAAGGTGTCGCTACTGAGTCTCTTAGATCTGAGTGTCGCATTTGATACTGTTGACCATGGAATCCTTATTGAGAGACTTGAAAAAATTCATGGCATCTGTGGAGTTGTCTTAAAATGGATTATTTCATATTTAACTAACCGCACGCAACGGGTTAGTGTGGGTGGGAACTTGTCATTGTCCGTGTCGCTTAGTAGTGGAGTACCCCAGGGATCAGTCTTGGGCCCACTACTCTTTCTATTGTACACCACTGATTTACTTGAAATTATTCATCGTTCTGGACTCGAGGGACACTGCTATGCCGACGACACCCAAACATATGTTCACTGCTCTGTCGATGATGCGGAGAATGTTCACCTTTGCTTATTGCCCTGCATAGAGAACATTGAACATTGGATGGCTTCTAATCGTCTAAAACTGAATGGCGATAAGACTGAATTAATCTGGATAGGTGCAAGATCAAATTTGCAACAGAGTAAAGCAAAAGCTTTGTTAGTTGCTGGGGCTTTGGTTGCCCCCACAGAAGTTGTTCGAAACCTAGGTGTTTATGTTGATTCTGAGCTTTCCATGAAAGATCATATATCTAAACTGTCAAAAACCTGTTTTTTCCAACTACGACAACTTAGAACCATACGATGGTCTCTGACAAGTGAAGCAACACGTCTCCTGCTGCATTCGTTTGTTGTAAGTAGACTTGACTACTGCAACTCTCTATTTACAGGCTTACCTCTTAGTGCTGTTGGAAAGATTCAACGTATTCAAAATGCAGCTGCTCGTCTTTTTGGTGGACTAAAGAAACATGATCATGTGACTGCAATAATGAAAACTGAACTCCGGTGGCTGCGTATCTCTGAGCGAATTACTTTCAAAATTGGGACTTTAGTCTACAAGGCGCTCCATGGCGAAGCCCCCTCATATTTGCAAGAGCTGTGTGTTACTGTGTCTGATAACAATTCTTACTTATCTCGTCACAGATCTGCTAGTCGTGGTGATCTAGTTGTTCCCGAGCTTGAAGACATAATTGATGGTCATGGACTCAGTAGTCACTTTTTCGCAGATGACACTCAAATCTACGGCCATTGTCGGCCTGGAGAGAGTACGGCACTCCAAACCACCATCTCCGCCTGTATAGACGACGTTGGAGCATGGATGCAGTCAAATCGACTCCAGTTAAACTCCAGCAAATCTGAAGCCATCTGGTTTACAACTAGAAGCCAGAAACTTCATCTTCCAAAAGATCCAGTTCGAATAGGTCTTGACATGGTGCAGCCGTCTGTGTCTGTTCGAAATCTTGGCATCTATCTTGATGCTGATCTGTCATCAAAAACACTGTTCGTGCATGTTTCAATGTATTACGGCAGATAAAAAGTGTGGCAACCTCTCTCCCAACAAATTCTCGAAAAATACTTGTAACTTCCCTCGTCTTAAGCAAACTTGATTATGGTAACTCTATCCTGGTTGGGTCACCCAAACACCACATCAATCGTCTCCGTTCGGTTATTAATGCTGCAGCACGTCTGGTTACCGGTGCTCGCAAATGCGATCACATTAGTCCAGTTCTCGCCGACCTACACTGGCTGCCAGTGGACAAAAGAATAAAATTCAAGTTGGCGCTACTGGTATACAAATCTCTTAATAAACTGGCTCCGAAATATCTGTCTTCTTCAATGAACAGGGTGTCTGACTTCCCGGCCAGGAGGAGACTCAGATCCTCATCTTCGGCCTCACTCCATCTGCCAAGGACCAAAATGAAGACGGCTGGCGACCGCATGTTTGCTGTTGCCGGTTCCAGACTTTGGAACGAGCTTCCGACTACCATCACCTGCTCAGCGACGGTCGAAGAATTTCGAAAGAGTCTCAAAACGCATCTCTTCGTGGCCTAGAAGTCAACACTCACATTATGCCACGTTAAATTATTATCAAATTAAAATTAAAATTAAATTTCCATAACTCGAACAAAAACTTACGGCAGTCGAGCCTTCAGTATAGCAGGACCGGCAACATGGAACATGTTGCCTGCCAGCATCCGAGAAGCCACTACATTGAGTTTATTCAAGGCCGAGCTAAAGACATTTCTGTTTGCGAAATCCTATCCAAATTGATGATCAGAGAGAAATTATTTCATTTTTCCTGACATGCTGATTTTTGTGTTTTATATTATTTTTGGCTTTATTTTTATTGTTTTGTTGTTTTTATTGTAAAAGGAGCCCTGAGGTGTTACACAAAAGGGCGCTTGAAATCCAAATAAACTTAAACTTAACTTAAACTTTCATCCTTCACTGGTCGATAAATGAGTACTAGTTTCAAGACTGGATGTAATAGGGTTCGGCACTCTCCGATTTCGGAAACACGTGTGGGTGGCAGGTATAGCACTGTGTGATCCCATATGCACGAGCCGTTCCCGGCGCTGCTGTGGTATTATCAATACAAAATAGCGCCTTAATGTTCAATACATAATGTTTATTATTATCAACATCAGAGGTGTAGCGAGGGGGCAGGGAAGACAGTTGTTCCCGTGCGCAGGGCTGGATGGGGCACATTTTCAGAGAGCAAAAAAGTTTTTTTTATTATTATTTTGCTGTTTATGGCTCCGACTATCCCCCGGTCATCAGGTTTTTTTGGTAAGGGGCGCAGATTTTGTTTTTTCCCCGGGTGCAGAAGACCCTAGCTATACGCATCTGGTGTGTGTTTCTAAGCAATTTCGCATAACGCGGCGGCCGCAGTGGTTATTACGCAATTGTATACAATCAGTCAAGGGGCGTTTATATACTCCATACTCAAAGCGTTTCACCTCAGCTTATTATACAAGAAATTATCCAATCACATCAAAGCCCAATGCTGGATCAATTGTTCAAAATAACCGTCATTTTTGACGGGGTATTTTTAGTTTTAAATATTTCCTTATTACTATGTCGGCGTGTTATAACTGGTTTTCCAGTTGTCTATTGCTCTTTATATTATTAATTTATATCAGGGCTACCTGAGGTTTTTCTTTCGTTGTTTCTCACTATTTTTTGCTCTTGTCCCGTTAATTTTTGAAAGAAGGGGAAGGGGAGTTGTGTTTAGCCTACCCGCCCTTGGTGAATAGATTTGTAAAAAAATTGCTTAAAACAAATTGATATCCTTGCTTAAAAACCTTTAACCTTTTACGCAAATTAAATTTGAGTTTTTCACTCAGGGTACTCTTGTACTTAAACCTGCAGGTTAATGAACTGTAACTAAAATAAACTGAAACTGAACAAGTGAATCAAAAAGCAAAGCTTTTTAAAAACACACTTTTATATAATCAATTGTGTAGGCCACATTTTTTTACATAAACAGCGAGCATATTAGCATAAACAATAAATAGTTCGACGAAAATATCACAAATAATTATTTGATTAAATTTTGTCCAATCGATCCACAAATTTGATAGAATGCATTGTTAAACAGTTCGGAGGTATGATTAAATTTTTAAGTCTCTAGCTTATCGGGAAGTTAGTTTAAAATCGATTGCAAAATTTGACGACAGACAGAGAAGTCAAGTTAAGTAAAGGTGTGTAAAAATGGGAATTTCATAACTTTAACCGAAACTCCGCCTCGCTAATTGCGAGCCAGCCCAAGCCTGAATAAAGGAGGAGGAACAGTTAAAAGGATCAAACTTTGATCCACGACATGAAGTACTTATGTGCTTCCTACATACAGCCAATTCAGTCTTAAACCACTTGGTGTAAAGGACTATAGACTGGGATCATCGCAACTGATCCCAGGACAACTGATCCCAGGACAACTGATCCCACGGACAACTGATCCCATGGACAACTGATCCCATAGACAACTGATCCCATATCTGCATCATTTTATATTTCACTGTTTCTGCAATCAATAAACTGATATTAACATACATAATTTCCTATTTCTGTTTGTATGTACGAATGTATGTGTATGCATGTATGTATGTTTGTATGTATGTATGTATGTATGTATGTATGTATGTATGTATGTATGTGTATGTATATATGTATGTATGAGTATGAGTATGTTTGGATGCTGTAGTGATGGTCCTAGTCATGGACTCCTAAATAAGCCGATAAGAATTAATGTTGGAGTGTGTTCCTTAATTCATATCTTCGAAAAAAACAACTTCTGAAATGAGCTAAACTCTATTATTTTTGGATTGGCACGGTTCCATTTCTCATTATGAACTTCACGCAGAAAGTAGTGAAACGATGAAAAGTAATACGAACTTGTCAATTTCATTTCGACTGTGTATCGTGCGCTTATACTAAATATTATTTCTCCGTTTACTAATTGAAGTAGCCAGTATCATTATCACCACCACCGTTGTCGTATGCAGCAGATGGCTGCGTAAGCATCATCACCACCATTGCCGTCAAAAAATGAGTTGCTTATGTCTATGGGATCAGTTGTCCATGGGATCAATTGTCCGTGGGATCAGTTGTCCTGGGATCAGTAGGCACTAACCCCTATAGACTATCATAAAAAAAAAACTTTAACCAAGAAATCCGAACTGTATAAAGGGGGTCTATAAAACCGACAGGTTCCAAATTTTATCTTCCTAATGCTATACTTTTATTTTCATTACTGTTTATGGGCAAAAAGAAGTTAGGAGGCAGAGGAAGAAGGAAAACGAGCAGGAACGGGAGTGCGAGAGCAAGCGGAGAAGAAACAGGAGCAAGAGTAGAAAAGAAGAGAGAAATGGCAAGAGAAAAACCCCGCTAGGAATTTATAAAAACTAGGTTCATTGACCACCACTATTAAAAGTATAAAATCTGTCACTAGCAGTAGCAAAAGGTTGTCCAACATGTTACACTGGGCTTACACATTTCCCTCCACTACTTAATCAATTCTACTTATAGACAAAAAACTCCCAAGTTATATTTGTTTCATTTTTACTAAGAGAAAAACAAAAACCATTGAAAGTTAAAATAAAACACGCTTATTGTCTAAACTAAACTCTAAAAATAAGAACTATTCTTCCATAGTATCAGTCCCTTGATCAGGTTGTGCTGTCACACCTGTGTCCATCTCAACCTGAATAAAAAAAACGGCATCTATAGTCTAGCGAATGTAAAAAACCAATATTGATAGTTACTTTATTAAAACTTTATTGAAATAAATAATAAATGAGTGTTTAACGCAATCAAAATTTAATGAAACTCACAGCTTCTTCTTCCTTTTCAGCTCCAGGAGTTCTCTCTTCTCCTTCAATCAAACTGAGCTAAAATGTGAAAATTAAAAAAAAAATTAAATCATAAATTCTGGACCATAATCACACATTGGACATTATGATGTTATATAATCTGCTCAAAGAATTTGCATGATCAAAGACATTGCAATTTTCTTCTCCCCTCACATTTTTAATTTTGAAGTAAAAAAATGTATAATGCAGGTCAACATAGTGGTGAGGCATTTACTTGTGTCAATCAAAAATCATGTCAAGATATAGAAAGCTAGCCCGAAGAACTGTTATTGTAAAATTCCCCTTGAAAGAAAAAGTGAAAAGTGGTGCACAAATCAAGGGTACAATCCCACTAATTTCATGTGTGCACAAGAAAGTAAAATTGAATATTTTAGAGTCATTGCAGAATTAGTTCATTATTCAGATATAATGCAGTACAGTTAAACTTATGTACCACAAACTTTACTATTATTAGTTTTTTGAGAACCTCAATAGAATCTCAACGATCTTTTGCATAATTTTTTTTTTTTAAGAAACTTGTTTGATAAAAAGCTTCTGGATCTCCATGATACTTTTTATGACATAAGACTATTACAGAATACCTTTGTTATCTATTATTAATTTTTAAAAAGCACTATATACTTAAAAAAAAAAAATTTGAGCTGCTAACAAGCAAAAAAATCAATGTGGTTTTGCGCTTTTCTGCTATTTTAAGACAGGCTGATGGCGTGATGACAATATACAAAATAAAACACATGATACGTGTATCCTCCTATGCGTGTCGTAAAAGGCGACTAAAGGGAGGTTCGCAGGAAGGGCATCCGGGTAAAACTTTGCTCCAAATTCCATATGGGTTACGAAACAAAGAATTCCATGCCGGCTCGGACGTCGCCCGGTCAAACAAGGTCCGCGCTTCCTTTTCTGGGCCTAGACGGAAGTGAAAAGTTTGCTATGGGCCTGAAGAAGAATTTAGAGGGTTCAAGTGTTTGTTTGAGAATTGGCTCTGTGAATGTTGGAACGATGAGGGGAAGAGATGGTGAGGTTGCTGATATGGCAGCAAGACGATGTTTAGATTTTTGTTGTCTTCAGGAGACTGGCTGGAAAGGTGAAGGTGCCAGAAAACTTGGTGAGTATAAGTTTTTCTGGATGGGTTCTGAGAAAGGAATTCATGGTGTAGGAATGCTGGAAGCAGATAGATGGGTTGAGAAAGTGTTGGAGGTCAAGCGTGTGAGTGAGAGATTGTTATTGCTTCGTGTAATTGTGGGTAAGTCGGTGCTGAACTTGTTGTCTATATATGCTCCGCAAGTAGGTCGGCCGATGGAGGAGAAAGAGGAATTTCTTGCTATGATGGTTAAGGTTGTGTCTGATATAAATGTTGATGAGAATTTGTTGATCTGTGGTGATTTTAACGGACATGTGGGAACTGGTATTGATGGATTTGAAGGTGTTCATGGTGGTTGTGGGTTTGGTAAGCGAAATCTGGAAGGTGAGATGATATTAGAATTTGCTGATTCATTGAACCTTGCTGTCGCCAACACTTGGTTTAAAAAGGAGGATAATAAGTTGATAACATATGAGTCTGGTGGGTGTCGGACTGTTGTTGATTACATTTTAGTCAGAAAGTCTGAGAGAAAATTTATTAGGGACGTTAAGATTATCCGAAGTGAAGCATGTATCCCACAGCACAAATTGCTTATTTGTGTTATGGAGCTGAATGAGAAGGTGAAAAAATGTAATGTGAAATTTGTAGAAAGATGTAAGGTTTGGAAGCTGAAAGAGACAGAGACGAAATGCATCTTCAAAGAAAGAGTGCAAGCTAAAGCTGCTGTGGTGATGAATGGTCTTGGTGATGTCGAGAAAATC
This sequence comes from Erpobdella octoculata, assembly GCA_963978895.1. NCBI lineage: Eukaryota > Metazoa > Annelida > Clitellata > Hirudinida > Erpobdellidae > Erpobdella > Erpobdella octoculata. The sequence continues at coordinate 33,794,812 of OZ022238.1, read as the reverse complement.
TGGAATGATTTGAAGCAGTGTTTGCTTCAGGAAGCAATAGCTGTGTGTGGGGTTACAAAAGGTATTAGTAGGCATAAGGAAACATGGTGGTGGAATGAAGAGGTTGCTGCCCTTGTAAAAGAGAAACGTCGGCTATTTAACTTGTTGAAGTGCCAGCAACATGGGAAAAATCTAGCAACCAAGGAGAGCTACAACCAGGCCAAACGCATGGCTAAGAAAGCTATCTTTAATGCTAAGAACGCTGTACGAAAGACTTTTTGCGAAGATTTGGATAGGGAGGACAGGAAAGGAAATGTGTTTAGGGTAGCCAAGCAGCTAATGCGTAAAAACCGGGATGTAGTGGGGGCCAACTGCGTGAAAGACCATGAAGGTAAGGTTGTGGCTGAGGATAGTAGGTTGTTGGAGGTATGGAGAGCGCATTATGATAGAATTTCTAATGAGGAGTTCCCTTGGGATGCAAATGGACTAACTCATGTAAGTCCTGTTTGTGGACCTAGTGAAAAGTTAACTACTCTGGAAGTTAGTAATGCAATCCATAAGATGAAACGTAACAAGGCAGCAGGACCTTCAGGAGTGGTGGCAGACATGTTGAAAGCTGCTGGAGCTGTTGGTATAGTGTGGATGACTGAAGTGTGCAATGCAGTAGTGAAGGATGGTAAAACCCCTGTAGACTGGAATAAGAGCTGGATGGTGAATGTCTACAAGGGAAAAGGTGATGCATTAGCGTGTGGCTCATACAGGGGCATTAAACTATTAGAACATGCAATGAAAGTTTTAGAGAGGGTGATTGAAAAAAGAGTAAAGAAGATTGTGAAAATTGATGGTATGCAGTTTGGTTTCATGATGGGGAAAGGTACTACCGATGCTATTTTCATAGTTCGTCAGCTGCAGGAAAAGTATCTTGCCAAGAACAAAGATCTGTGGATGGCCTTTGTTGATCTTGAAAAGGCATTTGATAGAGTACCTCGTGAGATAGTGTGGTGGGCTCTGAGATGTCTAGGTGTGGATGAATGGTTAGTTTCCGTGATAAGAACTATGTATGATGATGCAGCGACAGTGGTGAGAGTGAATGGGAAGGAGAGTGATGCTTTCAGCGTTAAGGTTGGAGTGCATCAGGGTTCAGTTCTCAGCCCATTGTTGTTTATCATTGTTTTAGAGGCCTTATCACGGGAGCTCAGGGTAGGCTTGCCAATGGAACTGCTCTATGCTGATGATCTTGTTTTATTAGCTGAGACAGAAGATTCTCTCCTGGAAAAGTTAAGGATATGGAAAATTGGCATGGAAGCGAAAGGCCTTAGAGTGAATGCGAGTAAGACAAAAATCATGAAGTGTCGGGCCGGAATGGGACAGGTGAAGAAGTCGGGTAAATGGCCATGCAGTGTATGCAGAAAAGGTGTTGGCTCCAATTCTATTTGTTGTGTGGATTGTAAGAGTTGGGTCCATAAAAGGTGCAGTGGCATCTTGGGTAGTTTGAAAGATCTTGTTGGCTTCCGTTGTAAGAGTTGTGTGGCTGGTGGTTCTGTTCAGGAAGAGTTGTTGGGCGAGGTTGAGGTTGAGCCAGGTGTAAAGGTGGAGTGTGTGACCAAGTTCTGTTACCTAGGTGACACATTAGGTTCAGGAGGAGGTGTAGATGAGGCGGTGAGAGCTAGAGTGCGTTCTGCCTGGGCTAAATTCAAAGAGTTATCTCCTATCTTGACCACCCGTGGTGCATCCTTTCATGTGAAAGGAAAGGTGTATAGGGCATGTGTTCAAAGTGTCCTTGTTTATGGCACTGAAACATGGTCTATGAAGGTGGAGAATCTAAGAAGTTTAGAAAGGGCAGAGCGTATGATGGTTAGATGGATGTGTGGTGTTTCGTTGAATGATCGTGCACGTAGTGTGGATTTGTATAGCCTTCTGAATGTTCCTTGTGTGGCTGATGTGGTGAGACGTGGAAGACTAAGGTGGTTTGGACATTTGGAGCGCAAAAGTGCAGATGATTGGGTTTCGGCAATTAGAGATGTGGATGTTGTAGGAGTGAAAAGTAAAGGTAGAAGTAGGAAGACTTGGTGGGAATGTGTGAAGAAAGACATGGATGAGCTCGGCCTGAAGCGGCAGTCTGCCCTGGATCGTGACTTGTGGAGGGGCCTGATATGGAAAAACGTCCAACCCTAGCATAGCGTGGAATAGGGACGTTTCAAAAATAAATGATGATGATGACTTACAAGCATGGAATTAAAAAATTATGAGTTGTATTCACTGAGATAAAATAAGTAACCAAAACTAACATGTTTTTGAACTTCTGTATCATCATAAATAGTAAATGGACAGTCTTTTCCAACTATGCCCACTGAACAATTCTGTCAATAAAATGTCATTGGGACATTATTAATTATATCACATAATAAAAACATGAAATATTCTCTCCTGACTTGAATATTTAAATCAGTAAGTAAACTGACATACAGCTTTTATCACAAATACTATTGCCAATTTACCAATTTCCAAATAAGCAAACATTACAAAAACAATGACCACAACACAATAGAGAATAATAAGGTACATAAACCAGGGTAAGGGGTCAATACTACACAATATGGCAATAATTTTTAAAACATCGTTAAACTTGATAAATTTTCATTTCATTAAAAATAAATTTAAAAAAAAACTTTTTATATAATGGTGGCAGTATTTGATATTTCAAAGTGCTTAAAATACAATCTATATTGTTTTTTGATGTTGACAAATATAGAATACCTTGGTTGTCAGCTCCACTTCATTAGGTAAAGTATCTCTTAAAGCCCTCAGTCCATGTTTTATGAGTCCTTCCAGAGAAGCTGCAACATAGAAAGTTTAATAATTAAAAAATATTCCAGAATAAATACATTCATTCACTAACCTTCTTTGAATTCCTCAAGATGACGTTCCAAGTATGTTCTAGCTGATTGAGACCTTGCACCAATTGCCATTGCTTTACATTCAAAAAAATTGGCTGAAGGACACGTTTGGTAAATGTGACAGCCTTTCTCCTGTTTAAATTGTACAAAAGCATGTTAACTTGATTCATCCATTAAATCGAAATAATAAACATAAATTTGTAATTATTTATCAAACATATATTTATACAAATAAGAAAAAGTCTGCCAATGTATTCTATCTTTCTTTAGTTTAATAGCAAAATAAACTTTATGGGTCGAACTAATTTATTTTGTGTAATCCTTATTTTACTGAATTTATTTTATAGCACCTCTGTGGCACTTTAAGCAAAAAAGTGTTAAATACAAATGAAAATAATACACTCACATCATATCCTGCAATCAACAGACCAACTCCAAATGGTCGCCTGCCATATTTTTGTGTTGGTATTTGTGACTCTTAGAAACTGATTTAAGGAAAGTATTTCAAGTTACAACAATTAACAAAAATTATATTTTAAAAGATGCCTTTCTTAATTGCTATGTATTTAAAATTGATTCAAACCCTCTGTATTCAGGAGCCTTAAAAACTTTTTTCTACACAATGTTTATACTATTTAACTATCCAATATTCTAGAGTAGTTTGAGACGATTGCTGAAAACAAATTATTAAAGGATACTGCTTCCAATCATGGCAACAAGCCGAGAAACGGGCAGAGGAGAATCATGAGCATATCTGGAATTGTAGCACTCCGTTCTCATGTACTTGCTGAAACAAAAATAAAAACCATATTATTCAGTCATTTAAAAATTTACAAACAATGGATTGAAGACAATCAAAAATTAACAAAAATTTCATCACTTGTGTTTGAAACACTCTATCCCAGTTTAGTTTATGTATGCTGAACATGGGCATTGCTAGAATGCAGTTTGCCTTTACTGAAAAATTGTATAAATTTGACTAATTTATTTTGGGTGTGCATAAGTGGTGTTTTAACTTAAATGTAGTGTATGGCGAAAGCCAATCAGCAGTCCTATTTTGAATGTTTGGACAAATCAGAACGGAGTTGCTGACGTGAGAATTGTTGCAAGCCCGTTTTATTTGAGTTTGTTGGTCGGTTGGTGTTGGAGAGTCGTGTGGTCGTAGCCCTTTGATATAGCATTGTTATAACTTTCATTCAAATTCAGCGTGCTCGATTATTATGGAGGGTTGTATGATCATGTGACTCTGGGCTATAAATAGAGTCTCTCTTGTTCATTAGGCAGTCTATGATCATTGCAATCATGCCTCAAGTACAAACTTTTTAAATTTTGACTGTTGCTCCATTTGGTCTTAATAAAATGTACAAAACTGTATTAAACTGTTGAGTCTTCAACAGTTACATACAATCTAAAAGAGTAGAAGGTCATAGGGTATTTTTATTTTTTGTATGACCCAAAACATTCCAGGCCAAAAGTGCCTAAGTAAGAACATCAAAGGTTATTGCATAACAAAATTCAAATTTAGTTTACGTAACAAAGTTTGAAGGTTTCAAGCAGCTTTTAGCAAATCTATTTGATGTTTTTTGGGCAAAAAGAAGTTAGGAGAGAGGGTAAGAAAGACAAGGAGCAGGAGAACTAGCGGGAGAAAGATAGGAAGAGCAAACAAGATTGGGAAAGAGAGTGGGAGAGCAAGCAGCAGAGGAAACAGGAAAGAGAGAAACGACAGAAAAACCTTTAAAAACCCCAGGCAACACCGAGTAATTCTATTGACAAGGCGCGAGCCATAGCAATAGGCGGCGAAATTGCTATTGACATGGTAGAGGGTTAGGGTTAATATGCTAATAATAATACACTCTGCCATATCAATAACAATTTCACCACTTATTGCCATAGCACGTGCCTTGTTATTAGCACTGACCGTATCCCACCAGTAAACCATACAATGACCAAACCTTAAAAGTCTTGCATCTGCAGTCAATCCAGCAATTGAAATTCCAATATGACTATCAATTGATAGAATTTTCTTTTGGTGAGCTGAAAGTTCTGATGGAGCTCTCTGCATAATCGATTAGAAAACACAAGTAAATAAATATATATCTACAACCCGAGTTTATTTTATTATAAAACAAATGAAAATCTGTTTTTTGCATAAAAATAGGTTACAAAATTTCATTAATAAGAATTTTTGGTGTTGATTTTTTTGTAAAATGAAATTTCTGCAGGGATGTACTAACTTCAAAAAGAATAAAAATAGTTTAAATTCAAAATAATAAAAGCTAAAAAACAAATATATTAACATCAACATTTTATAACTTTACTTTATCATATAGCTAAAGAAAGTTTAAGAAAATTAATAAAATGCAAACACCCATGCATGTCCGGTGAAAAGGTCTCTTAAAATATGCATCTGTAAACTTTTAATAAAATTCAGCTGGCACTTGTCTTGCATTAATCTACCTTACTTAGCAATCAAAAATTGTAATTGATTGTAATGAACTGCTGAAGAAACAGCATGGAATGTATTCACCACCATAACAACCACCTCTCTCAGTCAAGCAAATGTTAATCAAGTCAGGAATCTAAATGTTAAACTATCAAACCTTCAATGCAACAAGAACAGCATATTCATCAGACTTTAATCCAACAGTAGCTGATCCTTGTTTCACAGCCTCCATTGCATATTCTATTTGATGTATTCTTCCCTGAAAAGCAAATAATGTATTAATAATTTCTTAAACTAAATAGCTCTGTTGGTTTCATTAATTATTATTACTCAAAGTTATAGAACTGCAACACTCTTTGAATGAAAAATTGCACATGATCAATCAGGCACAAAAAGTATATTTGAAATAAAAAGTTTTTAGCTTATATTTAAACGAAACTATCATTCCTGAGTTTCGAATGCCAACTCAATGCCAATGCATTCCAAAACTTAGTTAATTGTGCCCTTTAGTAATAATTGAAATATGGGTAAAGGTTAACAAGTGGCACTATCCTGTTTTCTGCTGAAAATGTGGAAACGCTTACACAACACATACAAAGTTTGAAAAGAATAAGGCACATTTACACTTGCAAAGATTCGCTGGCGCCAAATAAAAATGCAGCCGCATCTTTGCGACAGTAAGGGTTTACACGAGACAATTAGAATGCACATTTTGTTAAGGCTTTTTCTGTCAATATTGTTTGCGTGAGTGCGTTTTGCCATTTTTACTAATTTATCCCACAACAAATTTATTAAAATAATTTTTGATAATAACTTATAATAAATTTGTTTTATAAAAAGTGATTTTAGTTAAACTATTTTATGAACAATGTCAAAGAGCACACATGTCACATTTTTAATATTAATTATTATAAAAATACTAGCTGGGAACCCGGCGTTGCCCGGGCTTTTTAGAGGTTTTTCTATCGTTTTTCTCTCACGCTCCTGCTACCTTCCCCGCTTGCTCTCGCACTCCCTGTCGCTTTCCCACTTTTCGACCACCTAGAGCTCTAAAACTTTCAGGAAAGCTGTATTCTGGATGACAACACATGAATTTAATGTTTCCAACATGAATTTGGCCTTGCTAAGGTAGAATAAAGGGAAATGCATATACACACACACACAGCAGTTTATATATAATATATAGGCCAAAATCAGACAGACTTATATATATATATATATATATATATATAAGTCTGTCTAATTTTGGCCTATATATTATATATAAACTGCTCCAAAACGGCTGAACCGATTTTTATGAAATTTTACGTGTACCTATCCTCAGACCTCCCAAACGTACAGAACAAATTTCATGAAAATCGGTTCGGCCGTTTTGGAGGAGTGCGGACACAATCACCGTCACAAGCTTTATACATATATATATATAAAACAATTTTAATAACAGAGTAAAATTGCATATAATTTTTTATGTTTTCAATAAATAAAAGATCAAAATAATTTATTTTTGACTAGCAGAATGCATGACCATGATGACCAATCATATCTCGCATGAATACATTATTCACTTGCACATTGAAAGTTGGAAGGCAACCAACATTCAAACCTCATGGCTGCCAAGATATCATTGTCATGCATGCATTTTTTCTAATTTCATGCGACATTGGCATTGGCCCGAGAATCTTTGCGCATGTAAAACGCGCCTTTAAGCAAAGAAAACAACATTGACTGTAAATTTAAAAACGATAAATGGTACCCTTCTAGGCACCACTTACATCACAGTTGTGAGTGACAAGGTACACTGAGGTGAGGATACAAATGATATGACATAAAGGATTAAAAAACAATTTCAATAAAAAATTAGAAAAAACCTTAACGACAGGCACAGCATAAATTTTCCGCTCAATGCTCGGTGACTCAGAGCGGCTTACGTAAAGTCATCAACTTAGCTAATATTTAATTTTTTTATTATATTATGATATATATTTTAATTTAAAATTTTTTTCTAAATTATTTATAATCATATACTAAGTGATTTAACTAGCATTTACTTTTGATTGTGTTTATAGCTGATATTGTATTACTTTGCGATTATAAAAATAGGGTGTCGCTTGTGTGAAAGTTTATTAGAACTTGTTTTAGACACTGAATCATGTAACAATAAATGAAACATCTAAAAAAACAACCTGAGGACTCCAAACTGTAACATCGTTGTCGTATTGATTTCGGAACTGAAGATGAAAAAGTACAAAAATGAAAACTTGGAAAAAATAAATCTTATTTTTAATATATTTATTATTAATATTATTTATCATTTTATTTATAATAGAAAACTATAAAAATTAAGTTTATTGCATGCTCTATCAATTAAATCGCATCCTGTGCAGTGCTATACATACATATATATATATATATATATATATATATATATATATATATATATATATATATATATATATATATATATACCAAGACCTCACTTTGCGTTTTTTGGAAGTTGCGTCACTGCTGAATTATTATTTTATTACACGCCTGCTCGCACTAATTTTTATAAATTGCTGACCACCGCGGCCGCCGCGTTATGACAAATTGTTAACATACATACAGACATAGGAAATTATGTATGTAGATAAACTACAAAACCATTCCAGAGAACCTGGTATATATATATATATATATATATATATATATATATATATATATATATATATATATATATATATATATATATATATATATTAGAATGGAGTAAAACAAATATTTTCAAAATTTTTTCGCAATACTCTGCAAAAGTTGTCTATGGTATTAATGAATATACAAAAAAAATATTATTGTTCTATGTTTACATCTTCCACCCTCAACCTCCATTTTCATTACGCCACCTTATCCGTGCTTCATATTTTTTTAAATAAATTAATATTTCTTAAAAAATAATTAAATATTTAAATTTTTGACTTTTTTAACATTATTTGATTTACTAACATGGCTAATGATTATGATAATAAATCAATAGTTACTCGTAAAATGCTCAATTGTCCTATTTTTGGGAAAGCAAAGAGGATGAGACAAAATGTTTTGTCAACAGTTCAAGACATTTTAGAAGAATATCAATGTATAAGAATTGATTTAAAAAATCACTCAAATCAAGATTCAAAGGTTTCTGAAATTATAAATATTCTTGGTGATGAAATAGATAAAATTTGGAGGCAAGATTCTCTTCCAACGGTTACAAAAGATCGCATGATTCAACTTGTTCGAAAGCATCATGATAATTATCTGAAATTAATAAGATACCCTTCAAAAAAGAAAACTGCTTTTTATGAACAGAGAATTTAAAAATTTAAAGAAAACTGCAGCAGTACTCTTTTTGATGTTGCTAGTTGTAAGTGTTTGAATTCAAGCATTTGTAGATGTCCTAAAAATTGAAAAATTCCATTAGAAGAAATGCAATTTTTAACCGACCAGAGAACAGTAAGAAAAATGATAATTGGATCTATTGATAAAGTTAAAACAAGATCTTTGTTGCTGAAAGCTGAAAGCAAAGAGAAAGAGGCAAAGATAGTAAAAATATTGGCTGATGATTGTGGAAATAGCAGAAGTGAAACGTGCAAAAGAGCTCAAACAAAAAGAAATGACATTGATGAGGAGAGAAGTATGGAAATAACACAAGAGGAAGATCAAAATGAAGTTTTACTGTCACAACAAAAAAGACGTTTACAAAATACTGCACTAGCTGCAGAAAGATATAGTTTGTCAGACAGAGCAGCAGCACACATTGCAACAAGCGTACTGAAAGATTTTGGAATTGTCTCCTCAGATAATTAATCAGAAGTTATAGATCGTTCAAAGCTTCGAAGGAAAGAGGAAAGCTACGTAAAGAATTAGTAAAAAATTTGTTTGGAAATGCCATGTATATTAATGGATTATATTCTGATGGTAGAAAAAATAAAATTGTAGTGCAGGAACAAATAGGAAACAAATTTTACAGAAAGACTGTTAATGAAGAACACATAGTGCTCATTGAAGGGCCGAATTTGAAATATTTAGGTCATATTGTTCCAACCAATGACAATGCCGTTTCTGTTAAAAAAACAATAATAGAATTTTTGGAAGAAAAAAATATTTCATCTAATTCATTGTCAGTAATAGGTTGTGACGGAACTATGGTCAATACTGGATATAAAGTTGGTATCATTGGACTAATTGAAAATTATTTCAAATGCCCAATGCATTGGTTTATATACTTATTGCATACTAATGAGCTTCCTTTACGTCACTTATTTGAACATCTAGATGGCAGCACAACTGGACCTCGTAGCTTTTCAGGTCCGGTGGGAACAAAATTGCAAAATTGTGAGGCCATGCCAAGAGCACACTTCATACCCATAGAATGTAAAGTAAAACTGTTACCTGGTTTTATTTTAAAAGAGTTTAGCACAGATCAAAAGCTATAGCTACAGGCACGTGTGATGAAGCCCTAATAAACAGAAATCCTGGAAAACTTGTGATGTCTCGATGGCTGACTTGCTAATAGGGTTTTACGATTGTATGTTGCTACTAAAGATCTCTGTTACACCCTTTCAACAATAACTGAATTTATTTTAAAGGTTTACGCACCCATTTGGTTTGAAATTAGAAATGAACCCTTTTGTACATATGGTGCCATACATTTGTGGTTGCTAATGAAGAGTTCACGCTATTTGTCAGAGGATTTTAAGTCAGTTATCGATCCAGTTATACAAAGAAATGCGTTTTTTGCACACCCTGAAAATTAACTTTTGTCAATAGTAGCTGATGAAAGAGATGTAATTAGAGAATTGGGAATTAGAAAAATATTGAAAGCTCGATCTGATAAGAACCTTCTAAAAGGTGTGCGCTTATTTAAACTGTCAAATCTGAATTTAAACGCAAAGGATAATTTTGAAATGATTGATTGGCAGTCTTGCAAGATATACGAACCACGTGTAACTAAAAATATTCCTTCAAATTAACTCCAACAAATTATACAAGTGGTAGAAAGAGTTGTAAAAACTGTCAGTGAAAGCTGTTGGAAAAGAATCTAGAGATGGATTGATTCATTCAAAACTGGAATCTAGAAAAATCATGCCAATATTTGAATGTAAACGTGATTTTGCTTCTATGTAAATTTTTATAGACTGAAACTTTGTTTTTTTTCCCCGCATATTGGTTTAAATAATTTAGCTTTTTTATTTTGGAAGTTTGTTATTCAGGACTATATTGGTGACTCATTTTTTGTTTATTTCAGTGTATTAAATATATGGAGTAATGAACTTTTTTGCAATTGTCTCACAAATATCACATTCACAAAAAACTCAGTAGAGGGCAGAAGACATTAACCAAAAAATTTAAAATTTCCAAATATTAATCTGGACTTGATAAGATAACTTTTGAGGGGTATTGGATTGAAAAAAAAAATTTTCATCCATACTTTTCACTCTTTTTTTTTATAATAGTTTATAGTCCTTTACACCAGGTGTTTTAAGACTCTAATGGCTGTATGTAGGAAGCAATTAAGTACTTCCTGTCGTGGATCAGAATTTGATCTTTTTTACTTTTCCCTTCTCCTTTCTCCAGGCTTGGGACTGGCTTGCAATTAGCGAGGCAGAGTTACTTTTCACTCCACCCTAATATATATATATATATACATATATATACATACATATATATATATATATATACATATATATATATATATATATATATATATATATATAGGCGTATAACTGAAACTTGCAGGTCAAATATATTAGCTAAATATAGAAACTAATATTTTGGAAATAGACCAAGAATAAAAAAATTTATAAAGCAAAATGTAGAGAAGGGTATGTTTTCCATATCTAAATGTATGGAGAAAACCTTAGATTCTATTATACGGCAAACATACCTTGATTTACATTTTGCTTCATAACTTTTTTAATTCTTGGAGTTTTTCAAAAACTTTGTTTCTATGTTTAGCCAATGTATTTGTCTTTCTAATGCATTAAGTTACAAACCCAATGCAATCGAAAATTATAATCTATAGAGCCCCAAATGTGAGTGAAAATTCCTCTTCATACATTTACATAGAGACAGTGACGGTTTTTTGCCTCTAACTTTTTTATTTTTTAGAATAATAAATTTATTTTTCGACCATTATATTTCATTTCTAAATAGCTTTCTAACGATCTATGACACAAACCCAATCCACAAACTTTTTTTTGCAAGCTAGTTGGGGATTCAGCAGCTCTGCTAACTTCTGCCTTGTGTTGGGGATAGGCAGCGCTGCTAACTTCTGTCTCGTAAATGATCACCTTTATATATAACAAAAGTCTATGAAATCTAAGGGTAAAGTTCTAGTAGAGCGTCCCGAACAGATTTTTATAAAAACACAGTTTAAAAAACTGTTTAATAGAATAAGCTTAGAACATTATCAGAACATATTACAAAAAAAGTTTTTTTTTACAGAAAAACTTACTAAAAACATCTTTAACTAGGGAAAAATTAAATAAAATTAAATAAAAAATTATTAAATAAAATTAATTAAATAAAATTAAATAAAATTAATTAAATAAAATTAATTAAATAAAATTAATTACATAAAATTAACTAAAACAAAAAATAAATTTTAATTAACCAATCAGAAGGCACTGTTTATCATAAATTGTGCTTTCTTTTTTTTTAGACAATTTTTCAGTCAAAAGTTTTTCTCATTTTTATAGGGAGCTGGAGCTGAGTCGCAAAATTTTTTTTCAATTTTTTACTTCCATAATTTAATTTTTTATTTTTCTTCCTAAATTGTCTATTTCTATTCGAAATGTGTTTAATTTTTATTTTCTTTTTGGTAATCTTTCCCATAAGCGACCCGATGTGGCGGATTAATACATTCTCGGCTATATAAACACGATGAAAAGTAACCACTAGTTTAAACATTATGATAATTAGTATAAATAACTTATTTAAATAGGGAAAATAAAATATAATTTGATTTAAATTAATTAAATAATTTATTTGTAATTGAAATATAAAAATAATTGAATTTTAAGGAAACATGTAAAAAAATTCGAGTTCTAAAGAGAATTAAGCTGGTCAGATTCATGTAGCGTGTTAATTATTGAAAATGAACAAATAAAGAACATATGGTGTTACTGGTTTAATAATAACTAACGAAGACCTAGATAAAGTGACAAGCGGGATTACCTCCTGGTTTTCCTATCACTCGATCTCTCGTCATAGCTGAAAATATGGCCAGAAGCACTGACAAAACGAGACGATGTTCACTTACAAATATTCAAATTTCGACGTTGCCTCGATTAATTTATTTTGTGTTACATTTATTGAGGTGTTTTATTTAAAATTTTCTTTATTCAAAGAAACTAAACTTAATTTAATAGTTTCTAACTTTATTACTTTATGCAAACCGTTCAGTTACCAAGCGTTAAATTTTAAAATTTAATGTTATTTATTATAACTGATAATTTTTTTTAAATAAAATTTTGTTAGAAACTAATTTTATTTATTTTTTATTCATTTCATTCATAACCTCAGCGTACCTTACCAATCACAACTGCGATGTAGATAGTAAGCTTCTGCGTCCCGTTATTTTTTTGGAACGATACGATACGATTTCTGAAATTTGCCTCGAATTAAACGATACGATACGCCTCGAACAATAACGATACGATATCGGGATCTCGACTGATAAATATATAAATATTAAAAATTTATAAAAATTTACCAAATTTAATTTTTTTTACAACTTGAAATAAGTTTCATTTGTTTAGTTTCGGTACATCTATTTTTCTAAATTTATATTCTAAATAAAACGCTACTGCCGATAGTAAGTATTTATTTACTTTATTTAGTACGCATTATGCGGTAGTTTATCAATTTAATTAAATGATTTTACTTGCCGATGAAAAAAAAATTAAAATTATTTTTTCAAGTAATTGAAAAGTAGAAAACGTTCTAGCACACCAAAAGAACGACATTTTTAGGCAATTCAATAGTGAAAGTGGAAAAACCAATGGAGATAGAAATAGATTGCAGATTACTGAGATTACTAGATTACTAAGATTAAATTAAAATGATACTGTTTCCCGCAGTCTTTGCATCTGGCAAGATTTACTTCTACATCCTTGTCATTGACTTTCTGCGTGACCGTCTCTTCCTCAAAGTACTCCCAGATTTGACCCCGGTGACGCGGCATGATAATGATGACAAACACGAGAAAGTGCCTCAATGCAAGAATTGAGAAAGTGAAAAAAAAACCCAGTGTGTTTATTTATAGGCGATGGCGAATGGGGTTAGCAGCAATAGCAAGAAAGAAGCTGAGAAAGTTTCGAATTCCAGCTGCAGACGATACGGGCTACGGCACTGTCGTGCACACTACAGGTGGCACACACATACTCACACACAACCAAGAATATCATCGAGATTATAAAGATATATCTTAGATGAGCTACTACTACGGTCAATTACGGATATCGAAACACTAAAATAATCATTCCAATTCTATGTAACAAATTTGAAAAAATAGGTTTATGAAACAGACTAAACCAAAACATAAACATAGAATGATCATTACTATTACATTACTCATTATTCTCATTAATAATAATAGTCATCGATGTCAGCGAGTACGATTGCCTTGTAGGGCTTGTAGTATCAGTAGTATGCAGAGCTCGACTAGCAGCCTAAGAGAAGCGTGGCTTTTTTGCTGCCGGTTCCCAGACTAAAAATAGTAAATAATGGGGCTGTCTGGAAAACCGAATTTAAAGTGGGGATGATAATAGTTATAAACTTCTGTCAATAGGTAGATTAATTAATCAATGTAGATGAATCAATTGCAAATATTCACAGTTGTGAGAATCGTTAATTAAATATGTATGACTTTCGTTATTTATTGGAAAATATTTTTAAAAAATCCCGATATTTTTTTTGGATTTTTATCGGGAATGAAATTCTTAGTATCGCTAATTATATAGATACGAGACTTCTTCCGCAGGCTGTATCGTTTCAATGGCGATACGGGATCTCCCGTATCGTTTTGAAATCTCGATTGAATTCGAGATAACGATATCGGGACGCAGATGCTTAGTAAATAGTGCTTCAAAGGGTACTACTTACTGTTTTTAAAAGTCTCTAAAATTACGATAAATGTTTTTTTTACTTCAATTTGGTATAAAATTTGTTTTTTACAAACTTTTATTTAGGTTACAATCTCTGTTTATGTGTGTCGCTTTCTCTCTACGCAAATCTTGCCAGTAAAATTTAACCAGCTTTTTGACTAGCTAGGAAGCTGAAACTTTCAGCATAGCTTTATGTTGGATGACAATACATGATTCAATAAAAAAAAATTGAACATCTTTCGTATTTCTAAATCGAGTGTATTTGAAATTAAAGTTTGTGTTAAAAAAACTCGTTTTTTCCTTTACTTGTTTATGTTACTGTAACAAAATAGGACTACTTATTGGAAAATTCGGCTTGGGCCGTTTATGGGAAAGATAACCTTATTTTTTCCTACTATTCACTTTTATCGCTATTGACAAATAGATCTTCATCGGGAACTACATTATATTTAGACGATGAGCTGGTAATTACGCCCCCTCTCCCATGGGGGCGGGCAAATTTCATTTAGATTTTTGAATAGCTCAAATAATAAACTTCTAAAATTTAGTTGTCTGGTTTATGGATCATGAGGATAGAAGTGAACAGTAGGAATAAAGGAAATAAAAATTAAACATATTTCAAATAGAAATAGGCAATATAGGAGAATAAATTAAAAATTTAAATTATGGAAATTAAAACTTAAAAAATAATAGTTTGTTTTAGAAGTACGAGTTGCGTAACCCACTCCATGTCTAAAACAGTTTCTTTAAATGCGACGGTTTTGTCAATATGCCTTAAGACAAATAAAAAAACATTAAGAACAATAAATTAGCAGCAGAACACCAAGAAAAAATAAAATAACATCAAAGTTAAAGTACTTTGTTGTCTTTATTACGGTTTCGACCATATTTCTTGGAGCAGAAATTCTGAGTTTTAGAGGTTATGATGGCTACCAGAATCGTGTGGAGAGCGAACGAGAAAGTGACCAGAAAGAGGAGAGCAAGCGTGTGCAAGAAAGCGATCGGGAGCGGAAAAGTGACCAGGAGCGGGAAAGCGAGCGGGAGCGGGAAAGTGACAAGGAGCTGGAAAACGACCGGGAGCGGGAAGGCGATCAGAAGCGTAAGAGTAAGCGGGGAAGGAAACGGAAGCGAGAGAAAATAACTATAGAAAAACCCTGGGCAAGGCCGGGTACCCTGCTAGTCACGGATAAATTTTTGCTCAGCGCTTTAATTTTTTAAAATTTAAGATGCATATTAAATAGTTGAACAATTATTTTGAACACTTTAACATTTATTTGTTATCTTATTGTTTTATTATTTTTTTTATATATTTTAATATTAACTCTTCCTTACTTTTCTTTCCTTGAATTGTATTATTTCGCATATCAACACTTCCTTTGGATATTTTTGTCTAAAGTCGGTTTTTAGTAAGTTTTTCTGTAAGAAACCTTTTCGTAGTGTGTTCTGAGCTTATTCTATTAAACAGTTTTTTAAACCGAGTTTTTATAAAAATCGGCCGATGACGCTATACTAGAAATTTAGCAAAATTACATATTGTAAAATATAGTAGATATATTCAGAATTACCCGCCCCAATGGGAGACTAGTTTGATATACTGATATACTAGCTCACGGTCTACTTCGGGAGCAACTTATAAATGTTCTAAAGTAATCTAAAGTGCTATAATTTGTTTTTATTTCAATTATTTACGTTGTAATTAGTCTTTATTTGTGTTTTAATTTTTTAAATATCATTTACGTTAAAAAACCGGCCATTTTTCATCTAAATCGGTTCGAGACGATATACTATATACTAGAACTTTACCAAATCTAAGTTTATCGTATGTTTTATCAAATATATTGCACCATTGCGGTGTTTAATTTTTAATCTGATCGGTCAAAAAATGAGTGAGATGCAAAATTTAATACATTTTCTAATGTATGGCATTGAAAAAATCAGCGGCATTAACAAACAAACCATTTTTAGTTCTTCACACCGCAAATTAGCCAAAAGTTCAACGCAGAACAAAACTAAGTAAAACACTAGTAGATCGAGAATAAGAACTGTGCTTTGTCACTCGGGCATGGGTAAAGGGATGACTGTATACTGGAGACCGACTGATAATGCTGACCAAAGACCTCAATTTTTTTTGGCAAAACAGTGAGTAATCTATGGACCGCGAAATTTGTGTGCAAAAAAAACAGTAAGTTTAAGATTAGGTTTATTTAAATATCAAACGCCCTTTTCTGTAACCTTTCAAGGCTCCTTTACAATAAATACAAATAAAACAAAACAGAACATTAAGTTATATGATCCTGGACTGCATCTGATTTAGTTGTCTTACTTAGTTTATAATTTTGTAATTCGGTGACTAAAAATGTTTTGCAAAATATTTTTTGTTGATAAAATATATATAATACTAGCAGTGCCCGAAATTAAAAAATTTGAACTATGCCTCCATGCATCTATACATGGGCGCCGCAGGGGAGCATGGGGACACTTACCCTTCTGGATTGATTGATTCAACAAATTTTTAGACAAAAATTGATTAAAGTATTAATAATTTTTGATATTTTGAATTAATTTAAGTAAGGTAAATAATTTTTAATTTATTTAATTATATAAACATTTTAAAAAAATGTATATATATATTACTATTTATTATATATAAATTCATTTGCCATAGATAGCAGATCGCAGGGCCGTAACCAGCTATGGGGCCGGGGGGGCCCAGGCCCCCCAGTTTTGTTCAGGCCTCCCCAGTTTTTGTCGGGCCCCCCAGCTCATTCAGGCCCCCCCAGTTTTTTGTATTGCTGTCCAGTTAATATAAAACCGCACAATTTCTCAAATAATAATACAAGAGAAAGAGCTACTGAGAGGGCAAGAAAAAGAGAGATGCTGAAAAGTTGAAGAACCAGCAAAATAAGCTGTCCAGTAGAGAATAAAAGAGAGACTGTAAAGAGGCTAGGCTACTAATATATAGAGGGAGAGAGTACTGTTAAAGAACTTAGGAGCCTAGCAGAATAGGCAGATCACGTTGAGAAGGAATGAGATATGCTAAATAAGTTAATGGCTAGAGAATATCACCGCTCACAGAGAGAGGAAAAGAGAGATGCTAATAGAAGATACTTACCACAGTGACCGGATGCAGTGACCGCATGCAAGAACACTCTACTACACATTAACATAAATTTCATTGTTGTTTGTTTGCGACCTCGTCACATTCTTTCTCAGCGTTCAAGATCGACATTTTATCTCCAGCATTTGTTTTATTTCAAATTCAAATTAATTTGGTAGAATAAGATTCAAATTTCAATCGCTGAACCTGTTTTTTGCGTAAAGCTCATTTTGAGGGTCAAATCACTGGCACGCGCAACTTATGTAAACAAAAAATTTATACAGTGCCCCCAAAAAGTTCTCGCCCCCCCACTTCCAAATTCCTGGTTACGGCCCTGGCAGATCGTCACACAAAAACGTCTTACACAGACATCTTACACAGACGTCTTATACAGACGTGGGCTATTATAGATCGCTTTCCCGCTCCCGGTTGCTTTCCCGTTCTCGGTCGCTTTTTCTTTCCCGCTCTATCTTTCGCTCTCAGTTGGCTTCCCGTTTTCGCTCATTTATGTAAGTATATATATATTAGGGTTGCACCGGACTTGGGTTTTTCAAATCCGGCCGGGGCCGGTTCTGGCCGGATTCATAATTCAAAATCCGGCCGGGGCCGGAGCTGGTCTTGTCATTTTTTATTATTCATCTTTTTGTTCAATTGCATGTTATCTTTAAAAACCAACGTAGTAACCAACAGACAATATCAGCTTTATTTCAAATAAACACTAAACAAAAAATAGTAAACAGTATCAATTTTATTTCAAATGATAAATTAATAAAACAGCAGTGTTCAAATTAAATTAGAGAAGCGTTGCATTTAAGAAATATTAATTTTTCAGCATTTTCCTTATATAGCTTCCGAGCGTGCTATTCTGTTGCAGTAATCGGAAGATCACACGCGCTTTAATTTAAAAAAACTCTCCATCCTAGGGAGCTGTAAAAAGCGCATAGTAGCCCCTCGGGAAAAGCTGGAAGCCTCATATTTTATAATTATTTACAACAAGAAAGGTTCAACAGTCTCCATTAGGAACATTAAATGTAACCCTTCGACATGGAAGTGTAGATATAACATGCTATATCTAGATTTCCATGCCCTTCGAGAACAATGTGAATCAGGTGTGTCCACGTCTACTAGATCAATAGTGGCTTCAAACACTCTAGGGAGACTTCTGGTCCACGAATGTGGGCGTGGATTCAAAATCTAGATGAAATAAGCTATAGCAGGAGCGCTCAAACCGTTCGATTAACAAATATAAACATAGAACAATAAGCGCTAAAGCTGGCAGTTTTGAAATACTTTTGAGTAAAAAGTTTTCACTGAAAGAAATAAATAAATACGTTAAATCCGGCTCCAAATCCGGCCATCAAATCCGGCCGGAGCCGGATTTGACCGGATTCGGAAAAATGGCCGGTTTTCGGTGCAACCCTAATATATATATATATATATATATATATATATATATATATATATATATATATATATATATATATATATATATATATATATATATATATATATATATATATATATATATATATATATATATATATATATATATATATATAGTTCCCGCTCACTCACACGCTCCGCTTATTTTGTGACCGATTTCAATATATATATATATATATATATATATATATATATATATATATATATATATATATATATATATATATATATATATATATATATATATATATATATATATATATATATATATATATATATATATATATATATATATATATATATATATATATTAGGGTGTCCCAAAAATATGAAGTTTTAAAATATTGATGTCTCACCCCATTAAATATGTTAGTATGGTAACAGTAGTTTACCTGCCAAATTTTAGCCTATTTGGACAATGTTTAAAGGTCCCCCAAGGGGTCGGAAGTTTCCGATTTTGGGATCATCGCAACTGATCCCAGGACAACTGATCCCAGGACTACTGATCCCAGGACTACTGATCCCAGGACAACTGATCCCAGGACAACTGATCCCGGGACAACTGATCCCATGGACAACTGATCCCACGGACAACTGATCCCACGGACAACTGATCCCATAGACAACTGATCCCATTCTGCATCATTTTATATTTCACTGTTTCTGCAATCAATAAACTGATATTAACATACATAATTTCCGATTTCGGTTTGTATGTACGAATGTATGTGTATGTATGTATGTATGTATGTGTGTGTGTTCACTCCTGAAGAGCTTTTCTGTGGAGGTCATCAGAAGAAAACCCCCCCTCGAGCAAACGTTTCGGCTCTTTAATTTCTTGACGTTCTAAGGGGGGCGAGCCACGTTCGACGGACGAACGTCCTCCGGCAGAAAATGTTTCTGTTCTTTTCCGACATCGAATTTCTATCATTCCTTGCATCGTGGCAGATATTTGTCATGCAAATAAACTCGCGACTTTAGAGAAATTCAGACTATTCAAGTGAGAAAACCTTCGACGACATAACGGCTTCGCTTTCGTAGCGGTACTTAATATCGCCACGTAAACAAAGACGAAGCAATTCTATTCTTGCGGAGCGGAGAGAGCGGCTTCTAAATTTGGAAAATCTTCTTTTTTCTCTCTTTGAGACCAAATCCAGAATGAAGCCGATTCTGCTGCTTCAGAAATCTGTTTAATTGCACGGGTCCGCTCTCTGTTAGACATTCCCAGGGCCCGCAGCAACTTTAGCAAAGATTTACCAACCAAACCGCGTGCTCCGACTTCAACAGCAAAAAGCTCAGCTCTTGAGCCATTTGCTTCCAAATCCAACATCAATTCTCTGTATCTTTCTAATTTCATGATGTTACTGGCCTCCATGTTGCTTTCCCAAGGCACTGTCAACTCGATGAGAAGAAATGTCTTGGCCAGACTCGAAAAAACAACTATGTCTGGCCTTTTTCCACTTTCCTTTATTGAAACTGGGAAGCACTTTTCCGTTTTCAGATCGGCAGAGACCCTCCAGTCGTTCGCCGCATGGAAAACATTCTCTCCTTCCGTGAGGGTTCTTTTTGGGCGATTTAGCTGCGGCAATCCCTCTCTCAAAAAATAAATCCTCCTCCTAGGTTTCACCTCCATTGAGTTGGCTTTTCGGCAGGCCTCTTTTACAAATCCCAGCAGCTTTTGGAGAACAAGGTTGTGGCGCCACGTGTATCTACCATGAGAAAGGGAATAGGAGCAGGAGGAAAGAATATGAATCAATGACTGCGACTGACCGCAGAGCTGACACTCATCGTTCTCAATTAATTTCCATTTCTTTAAATTGCTGGCTGTTGGCAGCTGATCATACATCGATCTAATGAGGAACGATAGCCGCACTGGAGCATAGCGCCATATATCTTCCCATGACAGAGACCGCTGAACTGTCTCCTCCCATCTGGTCCAGTCGCCTTGCTGTGACAATTGTGCGCTCTTCACAACTCTCTCGCTTTCTATCGCTTGCTTTCTGTCCTGAACAATCAAGTCTGATCTTTCCTGAGCGTTTGCCTTGGACCACCAGAGATGGTGGTTCCATCCAACACCATGCCGCCCCAACTGAACTGCTCCGGTCCTTTCAGTCCACTGGAGAGAAACCGTGGCATTCTCTATTTCAACCCTAGCATTCCATTTGGTTCCTGAGATTAGAGTTGGTTTTACCTCAGCGACTCTCTGATCCGTTGAATTATCGAGCATCATCTGAGTTCTCAGTTTGCTGATCTTGAAATCTTCAACAAAAGACCGCAATGGAAGTCTCAGCTTGGCTGTTTTGCCGTAGAAAGCCACAGACGTCAATCCCGGAGGCAGACCCAACCATTGACGTGTAAAACGAGCTATCTTTCTTTCTAGTTTCTCCACAACTTGCAGACCAATTTCATAGACTGTCAAAGGCCAAAGCAGTCTTGGCACTAAAACAAATTGCAAAATCCACACTTTGAACCTGCTCTGAAGCGGAGCAGCATTAATGCTTTCCATGGAGACAGTTGCCATACGGAGAATAGAAGCACCCTGATCAACGTCATTCAGGGATTTACAATACCATCTCCCGAGACTTTTCACTGGTTCGTCGCTCACTGTTGGAATCTTGTTACCATCAACAGAGAAAACGGTGTATTCATCAATTTTACCGCGACGCAGGGAGAGACTTCTCGATTTAGATGCTTTAAAACTCATTCCGCACCATTTGAGTAGATCGCTGAAGACATCAAGTGTCCGTCTCATTGAAATACACTTATTCAAACTAATTGTCGTGTCGTCCATGAAAGCTCTCAGAGGTGGCATGAAAATACCTCGGCCGACATAAACATCTTCTACCCTTGCACCAACTGAATTCAGAAGTAGTTGCATTGCTAGCACGAATAATATGGGAGAAATAGAGCACCCCATGGCTATACCGACCTGAAGACGAAACCAATCGGTTGAACACGTCTTTGTCGATAATCTCAGGTGAAAATCTTGAAAATACTGTCGTAGAATATCCATAACGAACTTTGGAACATGGTGCATCGTCAAAGCTCTCCAAATCAGCTGGTGTATATATGTATGTATGTATGAATGTATGTATGTATGTATGTATGTATGTATGTATGTATGTATGTATGTATGTATGTATGTATGTATGTATGTATGTATGTATGTATGTATGTATGTATGTATGTATGTATGTATGTATGTATGTATGTATGTATGTATGTATGTATGTATGTATGTATGTATGTATGTATGTATGTATGTATGTATGTATGTATGTATGTATGTATGTATGTATGTATGTATGTATGTATGTATGTATGTATGTATGTATGTATGTATGTATGTATGTATGTATGTATGTATGTATGTATGTATGTATGTATGTATGTATGTATGTATGTATGTATGTATGTATGTATGTATGTATGTATGTATGTATGTATGTATGTATGTATGTATGTATGTATGTATGTATGTATGTATGTATGTATGTATGTATGTATGTATGAGTATGTTTGGATGCTGTAGTGATGGTCCTAGTCATAGACTCCTAAATAAGCCGATAAGAATTAATGTTGGAGTGTCTTCATTAATTCGTTTAATTCATATCTTCGAAAAAAAACAACTTCTGAAATGAGTTAAACTCTATTATTTTTGGATTGGCACGGTTCCATTTCTCATTATGAACTTCACGAAGAAAGGAGTGAAACGATGAAAAGTAATACGAACTTGTCAATTTCATTTCGACTGTGTATCGTGCCCTCGTGCGCTTATACTAAACATTATTTCTCCGTTTACTAACTGGAGTAGCCAGTATCATTATCACCACCACCGTTGTCGTATGCAGCCAGCCATCGTAAGCTGGCTACGTAAGCATCATCACCACCACCATTGTCGTCAAAAAATGAGTTAAAAATGAGTTGCTTATGTCTATGGGATCAGTTGTCTATGGGATCAGTTGTCTATGGGATCAGTTGTCCATGGGATCAGTTGTCCATGGGATCAGTTGTACTGGGATCAGTTGTCCTGGGATCAGTTGTACTGGGATCAGTTGTCCTGGGATCAGTTGTCCTGGGATCAGTAGGCACTAACCCTCCGATTTTGGTGTTTGATCGTTTGCGACCAACTTTGATACAGTGTTATATGATATGATTATAAATGTTTTATGATTTGTTTATACAAATGAAACAAAATATATAATTCTGAAAAAATATATAAATCTGCAATGCCTTTTATTTTTCAATTTCAAAAATTAGGTCAAAAATGATTAAAAAACAAGATTTTATTGAATTTCAGTTCGCTTGAATATTAATTAATAAGCATTTATGTAGATTATGCAAATAATTCAAATTTTAGCTAGCAGTTCACGATTATACTCTGCAAAGTTTTTCCTATGCTCTTCAACTACTTGAAGCAAAAATTGTTTCTGCTCTTCGTCTTTGGTGATGGTTTCATTGAAATGTTGTACCAAAGCTACTCCACGTTCTGCAGAGTCATTGATGCAAACCAGATTCCTAGCAAACACTGCTGCAACTTGGAAAGAAGGAGTATCTGACCAGTTTTCAACAGGTACATCAAGAAAACTGGCATCAATATTGGATGTTTCAAAAAATGTTTTAGATGCACGCAAATTGTCAAAATTTTGTGGTAGTGTTTTCATCAGATGTGGGCCTCGATCTGCTTGTATTGTGCGGACAAGATCAGTCTTTTCTTTGTCAGACAGGAGAGATGAAAAAAGAGCAAGAGTTGCCAATTCTGGACTCATGCACCAAGAATGACGCAGCATCGTTTTTAATCCAGTCGAACCAAGAATGGCATCGTCGTAGTCATGCAAACGCTGTATCAACAAAATATCATTCACAGGTGTACCAGCAGTGAGCCTGCATGAAAACCACGACTGAAGATAAACACGAATAATAAACCGATTCAAACGTTGAATACCTTGTAATTCTCGAGTTAAGTTAAAAATAGTTTTATTTACGGTGAATAATAGTTCAATTTTTAATGCGTAGATGACTTTTGCCATCCATCGTGCCCTGTGCAGTGCACCAGGTTTGCGAATGGCTACATCAACCTGCAGCCCAGCCATTTGTGCAGCAAGAAGAAGAAACTCTAAATAGTCATCTCGTGAATGTCTGACCTCAAGTTGACATTTGATGAATGTTTTAATTGCATCTGAAACAATTATCAAAGGGGTTGATCTGGCTTCTGGTGTGTGATTCATTTCTGTCCATTTTTCACGAAACCTTTTGAAAAATAAAATTTCTGGTCCAGTGGATGGTCCAAGACAAACATTGAATACATTGGCAAGCAGCACTTCTAACATATGATGACGGCAAGCCATCCATAATAAGTTACGTCCCATGGCTTTTTCTAGAAGATTGCAAGCTCCATTGAGTTTTCCAGTATTGGAAGCTGTCGTGTCAAAGCACATGCCAATAACCATTGATTCACACTTCCAAGATTTTATATGTTCATGAACTGCATCAGCAGCTGCTCGTACTGATCCAGATGCTAACTTTGGAACTCCAAGAAGTTTTGTAGTGCCATCGACAAGTGATGAGAGCAGGACAGGTAACCGATCCACGTTGACCTCACCAGTAAAGTTTACCATCCCAATGAACAATGGATTTTGAGGAAATATAATTTTCTTTTATAAGAGCTGCAGCTTGTTGACGACGGCACTGACAATGTCTATGCATTGTACTCTTGGAAAATATTGTCTCTGATATCGGAACACCAGCTTCGTTGAATGCGATGCAAGAATCATAGTTGACTTTCCAATGCTGGTATTTGTCCTATCCAGCACAGCTGCAACTTTGGGATATATAATGTCTCTGGGATGTCTGCATTGTGTTGTAGAATTTGTTTTACTTGAGCATGGTGATTGTACAAGAAATTCTTCATCAGATTTATCATCTTCATTAGAATCTTGGCAAACAGATGATGATGTTGAGTGTGTTGCACTGTCCAATAAAACATGAGCAAATTGTGTTTACTAAAAATAAAAGAAAACAAAATGGCCACTTGGTGATGTGACAATAGCACTGCAGCAAATAATAAGTAAAAGTAAAATTTGTTTCTAAACTTTTGTTTAAAATAGCGAGTTGACTGGTCAAAAATATACATTTTTTGCATTTTCTAATAAAGATGAACAGTCAATAAGTAATTGTTAATAATATTTTAAACTCTAATTAATGTCAGCAGTGAGATAATTAAACTAGTTTGCATTTCTAGCTTTATTTCACTCATTTTGTGCATATTGTTTAAGATTATTGATATGGATTTTGAATTAACTCGATAGTAAAATTTTAAAAGCTCGGGGGACCTCTCAAACTTGTTCAAATGAGCTGTAATTTCACCAATTTAATTATTGTACCCAAGAGACACTTTTCAGAAAGTGAGACATCAACTATTAAAAAAAAAAAATTTCCTTGCATTTCTGGGACACCCTAATATATATATATTTCTCTATATTTAATTATCCTTGACTCTCAAGGTTGTGTGAAAATTTCATTACGATCGGATGAATGGTGTAGCAATGCATAAATAACATACATCTATATATATAACAAGTAAATTAAAAACGAATTTTTAAAACCAATGCTCTTATATGTAATTAAAAGACAAATTTTGCAATCAATTTTTTCTTATATTACTCTTTTATTTTATATTAAAGTCGAAATATCTTAATTATATCAAAATATCGAAATTAATTAAAATTAACTAAATTAATTGACTTATTGTAAAACTAATAATTGAATATTGCATTGTCTTCTATTTTGAGCATGTATGCAAAATTTGAAAAAAATCTATCCTTAGGAAGTGACTCAAAAATTGATTGCAAGATTTGAAACAGACAGAGAAACAAACAGACAGACAGAAAAACAAACAGACAGACAGAAAAACAGAGACGACGAGTTAATAAAAGCATTGGTAATAATAATAAAAATATCATCAAAAAGCATCGAATTTAAATATCTCAACTATTTTCACGAAAATTTCGTACACGCTTGAGAATCGCGGTCAGTGAGTGTGGTTTGTGTTAACTTGGTAAAATAGTCTGCCAGTCGGTTAGCGTTTTGTGGTCAAGAAAACCCTCAAGAAAACCCTCAAGAAAACCCTCAAGAAAACCCTCAAGAAACCCCTCGATAAAACCCTCAAGAAAATTAACTAAATTAATTGACTTATTGTAAAACTAATAATTGAATATTGCATTGTCTTCTATTTTGAGCATGTATGCAAAATTTGAAAAAAATCTTTCATCAGGAAGTGACTCAAAAATTGATTGCAAGATTTGAAACAGACAGAGAAACAGATAGACAGAGAAACAGAGACGACGAGTTAATAAAAGCATTGGTAAAAATAAATGTTTGTATATATGTATGTATGTATGTATGTATGTATGTATGTATGTATGTATGTATGTATGTATGTATGTATGTATGTATGTATGTATGTATGTATGTATGTATGTATGTATGTATGTATGTATGTATGTATGTATGTATGTATGTATGTATGTATGTATGTATGTATGTATGTATGTATGTATGTATGTATGTATGTATGTATGTATGTATGTATGTATGTATGTATGTATGTATGTATGTATGTATGTATGTATGTATGTATGTATGTATGTATGTATGTATGTATGTATGTATGTATGTATGTATGTATGTATGTATGTATGTATGTATGTATGTATGTATGTATGTATGTATGTATGTATGTATGTATGTATGTATGTATGTATGTATGTATGTATGTATGTATGTATGTATGTATGTATGTATGTATGTATGTATGTATGTATGTATGTATGTATGTATGTATGTATGTATGTATGTATGTATGTATGTATGTATGTATGTATGTATGTATGTATGTATGTATGTATGTATGTATGTATGTATGTATGTATGTATGTATGTATTTATGTATGTATGTATGTATGTATGTATGTATGTATGTATGTATGTATGTATGTATGTATGTATGTATGTATGTATGTATGTATGTATGTATGTATGTATGTATGTATGTATGTATGTATGTATGTATGTATGTATGTATGTATGTATGTATGTATGTATGTATGTATGTATGTATGTATGTATGTATGTATGTATGTATGTATGTATGTATGTATGTATGTATGTATGTATGTATGTATGTATGTATGTATGTATGTATGTATGTATGTATGTATGTATGTATGTATGTATGTATGTATGTATGTATGTATGTATGTATGTATGTATGTATGTATGTATGTATGTATGTATGTATGTATGAATGTATGTATGTATGTATGTATGTAGAATCGGATCTATGGGGGGGGGGAACTGAGAGCGAAAAAATGAGCGAGAAAGCGACAGGGAACGGATAACGACCGGGAGTGGTAGCGCAAGCGGGAAGGAAACGTGAGAAAAAAAGAAACGCATTAGGTAAACCTCTAAAAACCCCGGGCAACGCCGGGTGCCCCCGCTAGTATATACATAAAAACATTCATTTATATATATATATATATATATATATATATATATATATATATATATATATATATATATAGATATAGAATGTTACAACTGTTAGAATTTGGAGCCCATAAGTTAAAGTTTTGATGGCGCCCCCTGCGCCTCTTCCCCGAACCCCTAGTGAGTGATTGTTTTCAAGCTGTCGACCCGTCCTGAAGGTAGGACATTTCCCCCCTCCCCGAATATTCCCCTTCTCCCGACAGACCCCAGGATATTCCCCCCTGGTAGGACATTTCCTCCCCCCCCTAGGGTAGGACATTCCCCCCCTGTGGTAACGTAGTAGTATGAATTTGTGGTTTTGCAAGAGTGTTTTCTTGCATGCCATAAATATGTGTGGGCGTGAATTGTGTACATTCCCCTCCGACATTCCCCCGCCATGAGTATGATAATTCTCACCCTACGAAGTAGGACAAGGCAGAGTTAAATTTCACAAGTTTTTCTAAGAAACACAAACACCTTTTTAAATTATTAAACATCTTTGGTTACATTTAAATATTATTAAAACGAATAATGTGTCCTAGACCCTCTAGGACATCTTCCAATGTTTTTATGTTTTTTCGGCGTGCATCCGTTAACGAAAAAAGAACCGATTGAAGCGCCTTCGTCCATCGCTTTACTTTCTTGGCTGGTGGTTCTCCTTGAGCCTCCCTTAGGATTGAGTTTGACGCCATTGCTTCGTCCTGCTGAAGCGCTTCTATGAGCGTCCACAACGAGGAGTGACGATGACCCACATGGATAGAAAACCCACAGTTCCAGGACTCGCATATATTGTTGGTTCGATCACCCCCTGTTAAAGTTGCTTCATGAACGTTCCAAAGCGGTGGCGGGAACAATGGCGGCTTCCGACGTAAGTTCAGTTTTGGAATTCCATCGCCAGTTCCTGGGCGTTTGACACGTTAATTGCTAAATGCAATTATTTTAGTTTTTATATAGTTTTGGTGCTATCATTCTAGTTTAGTTTAGTTATTATTAGTTAATTCGACACGATTGAAATTTGTGCTAATATATTTTTATTTCAATATAATAAACATTAACAGTTGATATTATGACAGTTACTGTCCATGTCAACAAATAGATCTTGGTTTACTTTTAACCAAGAACGCATATTCAACTATTTTTCCATCCTGTTGCGTCTACCAGCTGTCAAAATCCCACGAACTGAGAAAAGTCGAACCACAAAAGCTTGCGAAGCTGGTGCCGATATCAGATCCAGCGCAATCAGAGGACTTAAGTATTCAACTGTTGCTTCTGGTACCAGAACTCAATTGAGGAGAGGCTGTAAATAGATGGAGACTAGCAGTGCCCGTAGCGGCTTCGCTCGCATGAAATTAGAGAATTTGAACCGTGCATCCATAGGTGTCGGCTCGGCCTGTCGACAACTTGGCCCAGCCCGTTTCAAAACCAAAATTCCTGGCCCGGCACGGCCCGGCCCGTCAAAATTTGGGCCCGGCCCGTTTTTACAGGCCTAGAAATTCTATATACTTGGTGAAAAACTTCGGCCCGTCCCACCTTGACTTCAGGTTTGGCCCGGACCGTC
This sequence comes from Erpobdella octoculata, assembly GCA_963978895.1. Classification (NCBI taxonomy): domain Eukaryota; kingdom Metazoa; phylum Annelida; class Clitellata; order Hirudinida; family Erpobdellidae; genus Erpobdella; species Erpobdella octoculata. The sequence continues at coordinate 33,765,744 of OZ022238.1, read as the reverse complement.
TGAAGACCCTAAAATCACTAAAATGTCTATATGCTTAGTGAAAAACCTCGGCCGTACCACCTTGATTTAAGGTTTAGCCTGGCCCGTAAAAAACCCTGGCCCGACCGGTGATAAACTGAACTCAGCTACTTTTAACCGGCACAAAACCTCAAAATACTAAGTTTTACATCCGTAATGCTTGCAGTTGTTGAGTAGCAGTTATTTTAAAATCAAATAACCTTTATTTCAACCCCACATTTGAAATCATTGAAACCAAAGTTTAAAAAAATGGTGAAACACGTATATCTTTTTTTTGAATAGATACTAAGTATTAATTTTTACATCTGTAGCAATTACAGTTGTTGAGTAGCAGTTACTTTAAAAACCAAATAACCCTATTTTCCACCCCACATTTGAAGTCCTGGAAACCAAATTTTCAAAAAATGGTGAAACACGTATATCATTATTTTTAGAGTAGAAGCTAAATACAAATTTTTACTTTTGTAGCATTCACAGTTTTTGAGTAGCAGCTACTTTAAAAACCAAGTAATCCTAATTTTCCACCTCACATTTAAGGTCCTGGAAACCAAATTTGTAAAAAATGGCGAAACACGTATATCTTTATTTTTAGAATAGAAACTAAATACTAATTTTCACATCTGTGGTATTTACAGTTTTTTGAGTAGCAGTTACTTTAAAAACAAATAACCCTATTTTCCACCCACATTTGAAGTCCTGGAAACCAAATTTTCAAAAAATGCTAAAACACGTATATTATTAATTTTGGAGTAAAAACTAAATACTAATTTGTACTCCTGTAGCATTCACAGTTTTTGAGTAGTAGCTACTTTAAAAACCTAATAACCTAATTTTCCAGCCCACATTTGAGGTCCGGGAAACCGAATTTTCGAAAAATGATGAAACACGTATCTTTTTATTTTTCAAGAAGAATCCATATACCAAATTTCAAAATCTCCTCATTTTTGGTTTTCGAGATATACATTGTTTTAGAAAAAAGTTTGTTTTCCAGTTTCTTCCCCTCAGGAGCAAAATTTTCAAAATTCCTTTCTTAGTGGATGCTTACGCAATAAAAGTAATATAAGTTCCAAATTTCACGTTCCTAGGATGAGGCGTTTGAGCTCGGCGTTGATTATCAGTCAGTCAGTCAGTCAGGACATGTTCTTTTATATATATATATATATATAGATGAGCTGACTTCTTTAATATATTGAGATGATTTTTTAGCAGTGCACCATCCACATCAAGAACCACTTGCCTTGTTGACTGTCCAGCCAGTTTTGCTGAAAGAAGGGGAATATCTTTCATCGTTGAGTAGACTGTCGACTATTGCGGTTGACTTGATGATTGCATATGTAGATAGGGTTGGAGTTCAACCTATGCACATAAAATATGTTTCAACTTAAAACAAATTACATAAATAAGTTAAAATCAAGTATTTCTAAAAAAAATTATCATGCAAACTATCAACTATATTACTATATAACCTTTTAGTAAAGTATACTATAGTAGCAAATTAAAACTAACCATCAATTCGAACCTTCTTGCTTGCATTGACACTCAATTGATTTTGTTCCAACTCAATCATGTCATTAAAAATTTCTTTGTGGTGATGTTAAGATGGTTTTTAAGATTAGTCGGAATCTTAGTTGCAACAAGTGCGTCGCATTTTGAACCATTCGCAAAAGCCACGAGACATCGACTTTTGTTTTCTGTTTCTTCAAATTTAAATATATATATATATATATATATATATATATATATTTAAATTTGAAGAAACTCATATATATATATATATATATATATATATATATATATATATATATATATATATATATATATATATATATATATATATATATATATATATATATATATATATATATATATATATATATATATATATATATATATATATATATATATATATATATATATATATATATATATATATATGAGTTTGAGTTTGAGTTTGTTTATTCAGTTATCAGTACATACATTCAAAACAATACAGAAAAAAAACCAATAATAATTAAATAGTCATTATAATAGCATGTATGATTGATGAAGAGGTGCTGCATCAGGCCCTTCTGTGCTGACGAGTCATACTGCAATCAAAGTAGAGCGAGTTGATCTTTGAAGGCATTCACCGAACATGCATCCACTGCTTCCTGCGTCAAGGAGTTCCAGCTGAGAGCTACTCGATTTGTGAACAAGTTTTTTCGCTCTTCACATCCTTTAATTCTTTGTGGTAAAAGAAGGCAGTTGTGACCTCTCAAACAATAGGATCTGTTAGTTTGCCATGTGGGATGTTTTTGCAATACAAAAAAATCCACTTCATCAATATGAGCCAGTATTTTGTATTGTTGGATCAAATCGCCTCTAACCCAACGTTCTTCAAGCGTGGTAATTCCAAGCTTCTGTAGTCTTTCTAAGTATGGTAAATGTTTGATTGTTGTAATTATTTTTGTAACTCTGTGCTGGACCTTTTCGAGAGTATCAATGTCCCGGCTTAGATGAGGAGACCCAACTTGAACTACATATTCGAGGTGTGGTCGAATATTGGCCTGGTATAATGTTTTCCAAAGATGGAGACTACGACTTCGGAATAATTTTTTAAGTCTACCAAGAGTTGTATTAGCCAAGGCAGCCGCTGCATTCACTTGAGACCTTGCTTTGAGATCATCCGATACTAGAACACCAAGATCTCGTTCGACTGTCGTTACTTCTAAATTTTTCCTATTTCCATCTGGATCTAACATAGAATAAATAAATTTTGATTTCTGATTGGTTCGTCCAACATGCATAATTTTGCATTTGTCAATGTTGAATGGCATTAACCATTTGTGTGACCACTGGACTGCCTCATCTCTATCGTTTTGGAGTCTGATACAGTCTTCCACAGTTTTGATAATCCCAATGATTTTACTATCATCTACAAAAAGCTTGATGTGTTGAGCTAATTTGTCAGGGAGGTCATTTATATAGAGCAAAAACAATAGAGGCCCAAGTACTGAGCCTTGCGGTACCCCACTCGTAACCTTTTTTCATCCTGAAGTACAACTGTCGATCTGAACTCTCTGCTGACGATAGGTTAACCAAGATTCAATCCATTTGTAAAAAGAGCCCTGTATACCGTACGCTCTCAGTTTGTGCAATAAACACCGATGTGGGAATTTGTCAAAAGCTTTCGCAAAATCTGTGTAGAAACATCCACAGAAACACCAATATGAACACTTTCTGTCAGAATGTCGCAGGCTTCCAGTAAGTTGCTTACGCATCCTTTTTTTCTTACAAATCCGCGTTGACTTTTAGTTATTAGGTTATTCATAGTGCAGAAAGACATGATTTGCTCGTGAATAAACTTTTCGCATACTTTGCAAAGTACGGAAGTTAATGATACTGGCCTATAGTTTCCTGCCTTTATTTTGCTACCTTTTTTAAAAATGGGCGTAACATTAGGTAGTTTCCATAGGTCTGGTACTATGCCTGTGGTGATAGACATTTTAAAGATGAGAGTGATAGGAATTGCAAGAGCAGCTGCGCTGTTTTTTAATATACGAGGATGAAATCCATCAACTCCCATAGCCTTGTTCGCCAAGAGTTCTGATAGTCTTTTTTCAACCTTTTCAAATGTGAAAACGCTCTCGTCAATATTGCATTCGGAATCTGTTCTCTGTTCAAAAAAAGGCAGTTGATTGCCTGATTCGGTAACAAAGACAGATTGGAAGTATTCGTTTAATGTCTTGCATATTACTTCTTGGTCGACCGATGTGTCACCGTCAGCCGTTTCAATTGCCTTTATCTTCTCTTGAGTTTCATGTTTATTTCGAATGTGAGTATGAAGTAGATTTGGATTAAATTTTAATGAATAAGCAAGACTTTCTTCGTAGTGAAGCATAGAAAGTCTAACTACTTTTGCCACGTTTTTACAAGCTTTTTTATGAGCTAGCTTAAGCTGGTCATGTGTGTGACGCCCGGCTGCAGGTATTTTGACCAAAGTTGTCTCTTCAGTTAAACCGCCGCTAACACTTCTGGAGTGACCCATGCCTCTGACATTTTCTTTTAAAGGGCACTGTTGTTGTTAACTTGTTAACTGAGCAATGTAAGAAGAGGGCTATCCAGTCTTGTGAGTTGATAAAGTGTGAGAAAGCAGTAAAGTTAGCTCTACTCCATATACATCGTTGTTTGTTGTGTCTCTCGATTGTCGGGCAGCCAGCTACACTTATTGTTCCCATTATTAAACAATGTGATTGACCTATTGGCGTATAGCCTAGTGAATCGCCTTTTGTAAGCTCCATGAATTGATCTGGTTTGTTGGTGATAATAAGATCAAGTGTGCTTTTTTGTGCAATATCTCGTGAATGTCGGTAGGTATGAAATGTCACTACTTGTGTTAGATCGTTTTCTTCGAGACATGACTGAAATCTGATATCCCCTGGGCGCTCGTCTATCACATGACCAGCTGTGGCTACTCTCCACCCACATCAACCTCTTCGTACCATGTATGACTGAAGTTAAAATCACCATAAAGCAACATCGATGCACAATTGAGTCCAATTAGTGATTTTTTTTGCAATTTTTATAGCCTCAATGGTATTGGTTAAATATTCATCGTCATAATCATGTGGGCGGTAGATGCAGCCAGGTAAGATCAATTCCTTACCGTAACGAACTGTTATCCACAATTGTTCAATATTTTTCGAATTAAGCTCTGGTAAAGAAGCGTTAAATGTAACTATTTCGTTCTTGACATAGATAGCGACTCCACCACCTTTGCTATTTTTGTCCGTCCTATGCAATTGGTATCCATTCACGATTGTGTCCGACCTTTCATTAAACCATGTCTCAGTGAAGAACATAACGTCTGGCTGGTTTTTCTTTGGTAGTGCTGTTAGTCTGGTCGTGAGTTCGTCTTTTTTCTGACTATTCAGTGAACAAGGGTTATTTGCCCAGAAACAAAGAGTCGTTGTGGATTTTAATAAGTTAATTTTTTCTTGGGAAAGACTACCGATGTTTTGTTGGCGCTGTGTGGGACGTTTTGGCTTGGCAGGACGGGATCTTTTACTTGGAAGACCCAGTTCCACCTCTGTTGGCGCTGGTTGTTGTAGTGGATTCGAGAGAGTTGGCAATATATGAAAAGGTTTTTTTATGTCATAATTTAAAATGTTTGTTTTCTGTAAGCAGATTTTATCAGCATCAACACAATTAAAAATGTTTTTGTTATTTGAATTTGTTAGTTGATTTGAGACGTTATAGTTTTTACTTCTTTCCATTTTTTAGATGTGGGTTGTCCATGGGGCCATAAACAACTCATTTCCCGTTTCCCTGAGATGTTTTTAAACTGGCCTCAACCCACATTTGTTTGTAAAATTGTCTCTGCTCACTCACAGAGTGCGCCGTAGCACAGTGGTGAAAGCAGTTATGCTATCATCCTGCCGTCGTGGGTTCAAATCTCAGTCACGGCGAGGCGTAATTCCGTTGAGCAAGGAATTCACTCACACTGCTCAGGCCAACTCAGCCTTTCATCCTTCACTGGTCGATGAATGAGTACCAGTTTCACGACTGGGATGTAATAGGGTTCGGGGCATCTAGCTTTTCTTGTACGACAGCAATTTGGTTTTCTTGTAGGGCTAGTTTTGTTTGTAAAACACGAATTTTTTCGTCTTGGTTTGATATAATTTCAACTGCCATATTAACTAATTTAAATAATGACAATATAGACCTTTTTGAACCCATTTTCTCTACAACGTCTACCTCTTTCAAGAGATCGTCAAGTGTTGCTACTGAAATTTGTTCACTCCCCTGAGGTATATCATTAATAGATGCAGTTTTCGTATTAGCTTCATCATCCGCTAAGGTTAAAATCTTTTTTATTCTTTTAGTATCAGCTTCTACGACTGTCATATTAAAATGTTCAGTGGGCACTTGAAATACCTTGGTTAAAATGAGACTAAATATCGCTTACACGCCTTATCAACTAAGAATTGTAATAGGATCAGCAAAAACAAAGCACTTGCTCTATCGCAACAACATCAACTTAATAAGACAAATTATTATTAATTTAAATGAAATGATTAATTTATTTTTAAATGCTATATTTATTATTACAATAAATGAAATCAAAAAAAAAAACAGAAATTTTGAGATATTTAAATTGCAGAGCGAACGCTTAATCAAAATGGCAACCAAGATGGCGAGTTCAGCAAGACGAAGGTCTTATTACACGTCGAGTTCTCTGATTGGTTGACTTGTTTGAAGGGAGGAAATTGATTAGAAGAGACAGTTGTTTCGGGCTTTTTGATTGGTCGAATTTATTTTAAGCGTCAGGAGCTATTTTATTTTCCTAATATTCTTTCTAAGTATTTCTTTTAAATAAAGATTGTTGTAATATTAATTTTCTTCTTTTATTTTGTTTTATTAACTTTTCTGTTAATTTATTTACTTTTTTCGATTAATTTTGCCAATTATTTGGTGAATTTTTTAGCAGAATTAGTTGGTTGGATAGAAATAGTTCTTTAGGTTATTTCTTTTAAACATTTTTATTCAACTTGCTTTTTTTTAGACAGGATCGAATTATACTATTAGAGATTAAATAACGGTCAGATATGCTGGATCTAATTAATGAAGATAATTTGTTTAAGACGTAGAACCTGTATATATATATATATATATATATATATATATATATATATATATATATATATATATATATATATATATATATATATATATATATATATATATATATATATATATATATATATATATATATATATATATATATATATATATATATATATATATATATATATATATATATATATATATATATATATATACATATATTATACATATATACATATATATATATTGTTACGATATCACCAAATTGTATACTGGGCTCAATAGAATGGTTCTGCAAGTTATTGGAAAATAATAAATGAAGCTTTGTTAAGGTTATTTATACCTTTTTGATCTATTAATAATGTCTATAATGATTGTTCTCAATCTTTTAACGTTTATCAATGGGAAACTGATCGTAAAATCAGCAATTTTACATGATTACCCCTTCTTAATTCTGTTCGTCCCGAACAGCATAGTCGCTTTTGTGAAATGCGACTCGGCCACGAACACCAAAATACCTTGATCTTTACTCGTGGCTTTGACCGCAATTCGCAAACAACATGGTCAAGTCTCTTAACCGTTTGACGCAGTTTCTTCCAGTCCTTCTTTGGCTCATAAACAGAGTCTTTCTTTGGCTCATCGTCGCCATTTCTGCACGGTTCATCACAATCTTATTTGCATGCCTCGTCCTGAACATCTTTGCACGGTTTATCGGAACTGTCTGATTTTCTTCTTCCTTCACATCTTTTAGATCTTTCTCAAAAAACTTTTCAAAAGGTTTTTTGAAAACACGTTCCATAAATCTAATAAATCCCTTCATCAAACGGTTATTTGATTTTAAAATGACTCTTAGTCTATCTGATCTAGAATCCTTTGTGGATTCATCTGATTGAGAATCCTTGGTACCGTTCTCTGTTCTTGGCTCATCTTTTTCAGAGTTTTTGCTGGCTGCATTGCTATTGTTGTTTTGGAGAAGTTCATCGCCGTCATCTTTGTTTTCTTCCAAGCTACAATAAAACGTTTTCTTTTCACATCCAACTCAGCTTTTTCATCGGTGTCAACTTTCGTATCGTCCAAATCATCAAATAAGTGTCTTCTTTTTTTGTCAAGTTGGCTTCGACGTATTTCTCCATTGGAGTTTCGTCCGTTTTTAAATCCTCGGTTGCTTCATCCGAGTTAGATTCGTCACTAAAATCTGACCCTGAATATTCGGTGCCGTTGTCTGTTATGGAGGCTTCCATTTCAGAACCGTCGCTGTATGGGTAAAAGCCATCGCTGTTATTGCCATTATCATCGTCACTTTCATCCTCATCGTTTTGCATTTCGTTTTCAACATTCTTTTCATCTTCTTTAGATTTGTTGTCGACGTCCAAACCGACTTTATCATTGTCACCATCTTTGCCAGGCTCGTCATCACCATCTTTGCATAGTTCATCTTGAAGATCTTTGCAAGGTTCCTTATGATGACCGTCTTTGACAGGCTCATCATCATGACCCACCTGACCTGTTCAGTCTGTACGGCCGTCATCCGTCACATACTCTGAGACACAGCTGGTGGACTCCAGTTCAAATTGGGTTTCGCCGCAGCAACCCACATCACCAGCAACCCGCTGGTTCAAAACCGTGTCCACCACTGCCTCAGCCAACCCTGCGACCAACTCTCAACAGTTGTACCGGCTGCTGCTACTTTGTTTTCGTGGCCAAGTATCATTCCTTCTCCTGTCTTCCCCTGTGATGCCATGTTTTCTCTCGCTTGTTGTCTTTCTTCTTCAAGCAATTTGTTTTTTAGTTTTCTTCGCTTAACCACAGCTTCCTCGTCAATATCGAATAGATATTCATCGTCGTCAGACCCATAGCCTTCATTCACTAACGCGGCTAAGAGGCGTTCCATAAGTTCGTCCTTTTTACCTGTATGGTTCAGGCTACGTTTCTCCAGCTCGTCTTTCATTTCACTTGCCCAAAGCTCATCCAATGATTTCAAAACCACTTTTCTTCTATCCTACTTCTGACACCAATGTTACGATATCACCAAATCGTATACTGGGCTCAATAGAATGGTTCTGCAATTTATTGGAAAATAATAAATGAAGCTTTGTTAATGCTATTTATACCTTTTTGATCTATTAATAACGTCTATAATGATTGTTCTCAATCTTTTAACGTTTATCAATGGGAAACTGATCGTAAAATCAGCGATTTTACATGAATATATATATAAATATATATATATATATATATATATATATATATATATATATATATATATATATATATATATATATATATATATATATATATATATACGTTTATATATTTAATAAATATGTATACATATATTACATATATATATATATATATATATATATATACATATATATATACATATATATATATACATATATATATATATATATACATATATATATACATATATATATATATATATATATATATATATATATATATATGTATATATATATGTATATATATATATATATATATATATATATATATATATATATATATATATATGTATATATATATATATATATATATGTATATAATGTTGTGTGAAAATTTCATTACGATCAGATGATTGTGTAGCAATGTAGTTGGGCGGCGACTAGTTGGGCTAGCGACAAGTTGGGCGGTGACTAGTTGGGAGGCGACTACTTGGCAGCGACTAGTTGGCCTGCTCCGGCCTAAACTTGTTGCTTCCAGATATGGCTAAGTCGTCTGTAGGCGCGAGAAATTTTTTTGGAGTTCAGCAAATTTAGGTTTTGTTTTCTGCATCAGTTCAAAAATGGCAGATACTCAAAAATCATGTAACAAGTCTTACAATTAAGCCATTATCTGATACTAGATAGGGGACGTCCTTTTATTATGTCAACAGTTTTTAGGCAATTTGTTACTCTCCCCTTCCCCCTTGTCAACAACTGTCAAACTTTCAGTCACCCCTTAACAAAATTATGTCAAAAAAATGTTACCCCCACGCAAAAAAAAAACAAAACAAAATAACTAACAATATTTATACGGCTGGCTTTTATGCTAAAAATAAAATTGTACGTAGATATTAAAAGTTCTACAAATAAATTTTTAATGCAGTTTTTTAGTCTTGCATAACAGATTTCAAATTGACTACGATTATCGTAAACTGTGTCGTATTTTGAATGTTTTTTTGGGGAGTAGGTGGATTCTAATTGACTGACTGGCATACAATGCATTTATTACTTTCCTATTTTTGATTTAATTACACTTGTAAAAAAAACATTGTTGACGTCAATTTAATTTATCTTGAACTCCCCCTCCCCCATGTCAACAATTGTCAAACTTTTTCAAACCCCTCCTCCCATATTTTGTTGACATAATAAATGGATGCCCTCATAGGAGTGTAAAGTGGACAGCGTTAAAGCGATTCCTTATCAAATAGGCGATATCAATGATGCTTTGGCTGAAATTTCAGAAACCGCAAATGATCCAAAATGTCAGACGGAAGCCATTTCTCTCACAAAAGCAATTCGAAATTATACTTTGTTAGTTACTTTGTGTGTTTGGTATAACATTTTATCACAAGTGAATGTATTAAGCAAAACAATGCAAAGTGATAAAATGAAAATAGACAATTGTTTGAAATTGTTAAAAAAAATTTTTTTTTGTAGAATTCAAAGAAAACGGATTTCAGAGTTCAAAAATATCAGCAAAAGATTTAGCAGAAGAATTAGAAATGTCTACAGAAGAGACCATGTTTCCTCCAGCTGTGTCGATTTGTAGAAATCGAACTAAAAACAATTTTCTTATGAACCCGAAGATGAGTCAATACATGATCCAGAAAAAAAACTTAGAGTCGGTTTTTTAATGTATTGATGGATTAAGGAATCATGTCTTTAAATGATTGTTTTGAGCAGCTGACAAATGATCAATCATCTTGTGGGTTTTTTATTTAATATTTTGGACTTAAAAGATTGTTCTGATGAAAATCTGCATGAATAGTAACATAGTTTGATAGCTTCTGTTTCTGTGTCTAATGATTCGAATCAACTTGAAACTCAATCCGATTCTGATATTGAATTAAATTTATTTACTGAACTGAAATTATTAGCACATGTCTCACCTGATAACTGTACTCCTCTTGAAGTTATAAGGTTCATATACTACAGCGGATTGCAAGACGTGTTTCCAAATGTTACGAATGCTTTGCGGATTTTATTAACAATACCTGTAACGATGGCATCAGCCGAACGCAGTTTTTCCAAATTGAAACTGATTAAGACATACTTACGTTCAACAATGACACAAAAAAGCATTGTTGGATTACTGGATTAGCACAAATTTCCATTGAAAATGATATTGCTTCTGAACTCGATTATTCAGCATTAATAGACAATTTTTCAGACATGAAAGCAAGAAAAGTAAAATTCACAGTTCTAGAGTACTTCATAATTTTAATTTTATTTTAAACTATTTGTTATAATAATTCAGCCTTAATAGACAATTTTTCAGACATGAAAGCAAGAAAAGTAAAATTCACAGTTCTAGAGTAATTCATAATTCATAATTTTAATTTTATTTTTAAAGTATTTGTTATAATAATTATATTGACCTATTCTAGGCAGTCGCACGAAATTTTCAAAATTAAAATTTCAATTTTTTACTTATTTTAAAAGAAGTAAAGAATAAAAACTCAAATCTGCAAAAAATTTTAAAGTACGACTTATATTTTTTGAGTTATAACAATTTAAAAGTCGCGAATCACGACACAAGATCTACCACGCTAAACTGCCTAAACGCTGAAAACCTGAAGCAAACAGCAACGTGAAACTTGCGCCTAACGTAACACGGTTCATGAAGCCGCATGGGCTAGTAAAGGAATAGCATGTCGATATGGCGATACAAATTTACGATGGTCTCAGTGCTAGCTAATAATGAAGAACTGGCTCCCTATTATTAAAACAAATCTAGAATTCTAGCGACCTGTAGAATGTTAAATAAACAAACTGCTCAATACATAACGAGCTTTCCCAGGGAATCATGTTCAACTTCAAAGGACCCACAGAATGTTAAATGAACAAACTACTTTACTTTACGTAACTTGCTTTCCCAGAGAAAAACGTTTTCCAACTAATTAAAAAGTTATATGCCAGCAAAACATTACTTAATAATTAATAATAAACCAAGTAAACGCACTCAAATAACAATGCGATTATATTATGCTCATTAGTTTCGGGTGCTGGAAGTGATTCTACACATTTCTTGGCCAACATACAAAAATACACAAATTGTTCCCAAATGATGGTACAACGCATATTGTGCAGGAAAATTTCATGCCCACTTTCAAGGTAAGATTCAAATTATTATAAATAACAATAAAATAAATGAAAAATTTCTATAACCATTTCAGATTCAAGGACAAATATAAATATATCACTTTTTAGGGGAGCGCTGTTACCACTACCAGATGCGGATCATCAGTTTTTACAAATTTATTTCATGAGAAATTTGGAATCGAACAGCATTGTGCTCGCAATCCAACTATGAAGCGAACTGTTGTGCAATAATTGCAAACGTTTCTTCGTCAGAACAATGATTCAATCAAGACGTTCAAACTTGCATTTGAGTAGATGCCATCTGATAGCCATCATATCGTCATCAGAGCTGACAAAACACCTGCGGGTGAACACTCGAAAAGGTTTAATACACCGACAACCGACGAAGTGGCTATTGTTATTTCGGAAAAAATATGCAATCTAGAGATATTGTGCTTCATCGTCGGAAAAAGGAATTGAAACGTGTTTACGAAACGCACAGGAGTTATGACACGCTACAATACCCATTACTATTCTGGCAGGGTGAAGACGGATACCATTTCAATATTAAAATTGTTAATCAATTAACAGGTAAGTATAACTGATTAAATAATTAATTTTTTAAATATAAGATTTTAATAGATATAACCAAATTTTTTGTAATAGTAGGTAGTGAAACCAACAAAAAGGTCAGTGCTATGAATTTTTATTCATACAGACTCCTGATTCGTGAAGGTGAAATAAATCTTTTCCATCAGTTTGCGGTTGATGTGTATGTCAAAATTGAGACTGAACAATTAACATACATCCGTTTGAACCAACAGCACCTCCGATCTGAAGAATACATTCATCTTCGCAATGCTATTAACGCCAATGGCAATGCAAACAACGTGAGAAGGATGAAAATTTTGCCAGCCACTTACATTGGAAGTCTGCGCCACATGCACGAGTACGCACAAGATGCAATGTCATATGTTCGAAAATATGGCCGTCCAGATCTATTTCTATCAGATGTACGCAATGACGATCAGCAAATCCCAGGGTCAAACCTTTGATTACGTAGGGATTCACTTCAAAGATCCAGTCTTTTCACATGGCCAGTTGTATGTCGCTCTAACAAGATGTAGGAATCCTCAACTTCTCAGAGTTCATATCAAGGCCAACAAACACTCAGAACATTGTTTACAAAGAAATTTTTTCAGATTAGTACAAATTTTTAAAAATAAAACTGCCCCGTCTTAGGACGGATAGTTATTATTGATTAAACATATTTGATTTTCAATACGGATGCAAACAAGGAATTTGTTAATAGTCTGTCTTCCCAACAACGGGCTTCCCTTCGACGTTTTGAGTCTTTGGCGAAGAAATTAACAAATACAAAATGGGCAATTATCTTCAATGGAGTCTGCGTACAAGAATATATATATATATATATATATATATATATATATATATATATATATATATATATATATATATATATATATATATATATATATATATATATATATATATATATATATATATATATATATATATATATATATATATATATATATATATATATATATATATATATATATATATATATATATATATATATATATATATATATATATATATACAGTAAATTGGCTCGATATTTTCAGATAAACATGATCTATTGAAATACGCACGCCATTTGACCAAAACTAATGATGCAGGTTTATGTCAAACCTACAGACACAGGTGACTGCTTGAGAGCAGACAGCGAGTGTCCAGATAAATATAAATACAGTGTCATCAACAACTACTTGGCAAGAGCACTTAACATTTCTGGAAACTGGACTGACTTTCATATTAAAATACAAAGAATCAGACAGTTATTAATAAACAATGGTTATAGCAAAAATTCCCGTTGCTCTCAGCCCCAAATTTTTCATTTGAACCTCTAAAAGCTAAGTTTCTTTCAATAAATGTGCAAATTACAGCCGTGACTCTTCTTAGAACCTCTCTCCAGTAGTTTTTTTCTTTGCGAATTTCGTTTAGAAGTTGATCCTTTAAGACGTTGTTATTTTTTCTGTGAAAATATGCTAAAGAAGCTTTTCTATGGTCCGATGAGTTATCATGGCCTTGAATTTGCTAAATCAAATTTTGAGGCTTCCAAAAGTTTGCAGACAAAACAGAATACACAACCTAACGCTGGGGAATATATGAGCCATTTTCTATTAAACGTTTAACCGTTTACTTTTTTCCCCACAAACAAGCTTTTTGAGCAATATCGATCGCGATCTTGATACGTCATTATCTGCATTTTGACATGTTGGCGGACGGCTCTCTATCCAAAATTGTATATCTTCAGCTGAAAAGTTATCCCAAAGTCTTGGATCACTTTTTCTATTCAATGGCAAATCTTTTTGAATATCCGTCTCTTTATCTAGATCTGATTGTTTGTTTACAGTTTGAGTCACCTCGATTGAGTTCTCTAAAACACCCGATAAATTAGCTTCTTCACTTATGACAAAGTTTGTAAAATTAGCTGAAGCTGATAAATTAGCATGAGATTCTGTTTTCAACAGAAAACTATCGAGATTTCGAAGTTTCTTAATGTTTTTTTTCTATTTCTGCTATTTTTTTGCAGCTACACTTTCATATGTTCTTAAAAAGCTTCTTCTCATTTCTGTTTGAAATTTTAAAATTTTTTTAGAAAAAGAACTATTTCAATTGTTGCCGTTGACGAGCACTGATTTCAGTGATAGACAACTACAAGAAAAGGTTTAAACAGAAAGTGACAGAAACGGAAGTGATTAAATAAACAAAAGTAACGAAATGTTTTTTTTTATTTTGCACTATTTGTACTTTCTAATGAAAGTTTTTGTATTTCCGAGAAATTAACTTAATATTTTTTTTATTTTAAAATGAAATTTTTATCAATACAAATATTAAAATCACTAGGAAATAATTTTATTGCAAATCGATTGATATTAAAAAAAAATTTCATACTACTCAAAATGTTTTGGGTCCCTTATTTTGCGGGGACCCTTCGCCATGGCCTAGTCGGCCTGCCTGTAAATCCGGCCCTCCCGAGATGTCAGTGCCGGTGAGAGTTCCAAAGAATGTCGAAGTCTCAAGTGACATTGAGGGTCTTGTAGGCAACATCAACATAACAACGCGAAAGAAGAAAAAATAATAGTTTATATACTATACGTTACTATGTTAATGATTATTACTTATATATTATTGACATGTTAATAACATTAATATATATTATATATTTTAGTATATTTTGGTTAACAAAACTTAATATAAATTACTGATTAATGGACTTATTTTTAGGTTGATTGAATTTGGTGTTTTCAGTTTATTTCTTTTCGACAGATGTCCAGTAGAATGATCACCGTCTTTCGGTGGCGGTCTTCTTTCTTTTCTTTTGTTGACATTTGAACCTTGATAATGGAGAGTAACTCCGAAACGCGTCGGTGATATTATATATTGGATTAAAACTTTGATTTTTGTCATATAAATTTGGTAGTTATATAAAGAGGAGGCAGACAATTTCCTGTAGAACTTCGAACACTATCCAACTTTTCAGTAAAAAACTGTGAGAATTGAGTGGTGCTTGGAGGAGCGCTAGGGTTGAAGCGGCCTCTGGACATGACCTCGTTTAAAGACGACCACAACCTGCGGCTAGACGAATGATCTTTCTCGATTCTATTTTTCCAGAATGATGCACGCTTCATCCGGGGTAGCTTCCTATAAGGCGATCGATGACGCTGCCAGCGAGAAATATCGTCGACGAGTGACGTTTTAAGAGCGACTCTTTCGAAGCGACGAGTCCGCTTTTTGGCTTCACGACATTAATTCTCAGACATTGGTTTTGCGCGTTTTCTGAGACTATATATATAGCGATTTGAACCCCGCCAAAGAGAGCTAGCTATTTAGTATCAGGCGAAGTCCTGCGTGTTTAGTATTCGATTTTTGTTATTAACTGCGCTTTAATAAAGTTTTTTGTTGTCGTTCTGAGTTGTCTTTTCTTCCTGGTGTTCACGTCATTCCAGCAGGGAAGACTGTCGCATTTTGGTGGCAGCGGTGGGATCAAGTATCAGGAAGATAGAAGTGCTCTCAAGCAAAGTTGGACAAGCAAGTTCGGGAAGAAGATATCTCTTGCTGGTGAAGTTCTCCTTGTGACCAAGGCTCGCCAGACGTTTCCGAGATCATCATCGGATCAGCTAACCAGTTACGAGGCTTTCCGTGGCTAGAGTCGGTCGACCCATCCGTGCTCAAGGTTTGAATTCTTTTCGAGTTTTCCCGCTGGTCTGAGTTAAGATAAGTAGGTCTTTTATTTTGATACTTATCTGGTTAAAGATGGATAGTATGTCGTCCGGTGTTGAGGGTTATGGAAACCTAGCGCAATTACCGGGAGTGAATGTGTATCCAGAAAATTGGAAGGATGCGGGGAACGTTAGAAGGAAAGACTCTGGTGGGTTTAGCAAACATCCGACGTGGGGAGATCGACAAGGAGAACGTCACGAAAAACAAAAACGTAGAGGTATGTTGGACGGCAAAGAAAGGAGGAAAGAGTTGGAAATAGAAAGACAATTGGATAATCAATTAATAGATAGATCGTTTCGAGAAAGGAAGTTGGAATTAAAAGAGAGGATGTTAGAAGAAGGACGAGAAAATAGAAGACTAAGATGGCTAAATTAGAAGAGATGAGAAGGACTGAAGAAACAAGGCAATTGAGAATGGAAGAACGCGAACGAATGCTAGTTCAAAGAACCGTCGAAGCTCGAACGGGAAGCATGGCTGCACAGCTGCAAGAATACAAGCTTAAAGCTGACGAACACGATGCATTAAACGACGTCCTTGTAAAATCGAAAAAAAAAATGGACGCGAGAAGCTGAAAATTTTTAAGAGAAGATCGCACAATTGGTTGAAGAAAACGATAAGCTCAATAAATCTAAAAAGAAACTACAATCTGAGTTTGATGACATCACTGTTTTTCTGGACAACGAAAGGTCAAAGTTCTCAGTAATTGACAAAAAATACAAGCTTAAAGCTGACGAACACGATGCATTGAACGATATCCTTGAAGAATCAAAAAAGAAATGGTCGCGAGAAGTTGAAACCTTTCAAGAGAGGATCGCAAAATTAGTTGAAAAAAACGATAAGCTCAAAAAATCTAAGAAGAAACTGCAATATGAGTTTGATGGCATCACTGTTCTTCTTGACAACGAAAGGTCAAAGTTCTCAGTAATTGACAAAAAGCAAAAAAAAATTCGATCAAAGCCTGACCGAAGAAAAGGCCATCTCTCAGAGGTTGACAATTGCAAGAGATAACTTGGAGAAGGATCTTAGAGAAAAAAAAAACAAAAATTCTCAACCTGACTCGACAAGTTGATGGGCTGAACGAAGATTTGACCGAATCAAACAGAGCGAGAAGTCAACTGCAGAGAGAACTGAATGACCTGGTTTCTTCTAAAACTGACGTCAAAAAGAATGTTCACGAATTAGAAAAAGACAAGAGAGCTCTTGAAGCTCAGGTGGAAGCCCAGAAGCAGATGAGGAAGTTCAAGGAACCGAAGATGCCAAGTTGGGACTGGAAGTGAATATGCAAACCTTAGAAGATCAGTTGATGAGAGAGGTTCAGTCAAGAGAGTAAATGAATGAAGAAGGTAAAAAAGGTTTTCTTAAAAAGATAAGAGACGTGGAAGCTGAACTTGAAAAAGAGAGGAGACAGAGGCAGCTTGCGACGAATGCCCGGAAGAAGGTTAAAGGTGATTTCAGAGCTATGGAGGAACAACTTGCTGATACTCTGAAAGTCAAAGATGAAGCTGTGAAGCAGTTCAAACGCTACCAGGACCATATCAAAGAACTCATGTACGAGATCGAATCTATCAATATAACCAAAGAAGAGATGTCAAATGCCAGTAAAGAAGTGACAAAAGATACAAGCAGCTTGAAGCTGAACTTCTCCAACTTCAGGAGGATCTGGAAACTTCAGAGAGAGCCAAATAAACTCTACATGGAGACTACAAACAAGATACATATGAGCGTCATTATAACACCCGTAAGAAATAGAATTCCTGCATGCTGCTTTCCATGGTGACCATATATTCTGATCATAACTCTCTCTTTTATCTCACGGAGCTGCCGATTTCCTCTTCCGGATAGGGGAGTTGTCTCTCAACACGGAGAGCTGGACGACATTTTTTAACTTGTTGTAATTATGTTTATTATTTACTGCTATAAACTGTGAAAATTTGTTTTCGAGCATAAGCCCAGAGGCACATTGTACTAGATGTATTTCTAGGGGCATAGGTTTTCTCTTTCGTTGTCTTAATTGCCGATCGTTGTACTATTCTATAATTAAGGATATTGTTGAAGTAGTTGAACTTCTTTGATATGACGTGATGATGATTCCTTCGTTAATACAATTCAGACCGGTTTGCGATTAAACTTGGATGGGTCGAGCTGGTTGTATGGGTGGTTTTACTGGTGGGAGTAAAAGTTACTTTCAGGAAGGACATCTCCAGTTTAAAGTCGACTTTGAAGCCCTGGTAGACACGATACATCGACGAACGAACGCCCATTCTTAATCCAGATTATCTACGAAGTTCTGCTTCTCCGATTCCACCCACTCCGCATCTTCCTCGTCGTCTTCTTCGATGTCCCCGACCTTGAAACCCTGGTAGGCAAGATACATCGACGAACGAACACCCATTCTTCATCCAGTACTGTGAAAGCTAACATTTAATATATTGAAAGACTGTTCAACGTCTTCGTTTTGAGTCTAGACAGGAACCTAGACATTAGTTCTCAGACGTTTGTTTTGCGCGTTTTCTGAGACTATATATATAGCGATTTGAACCCCGCCAAAGAGAGCTAGCTATTTAGTATCAGGCGAAGTCCTGTCTGTTTAGTATTCGATTTTTGTTATTAACTGAGCTTTAATAAAGTTTTTTGTTGTCGTTCTGAGTTGTCTTTTCTTCCTGGTGTTCACGTCATTCTAGCAGAGAAGACTGTGAAAAGTGGGATGCAGGTGTGCAAAAAATATTCGATTAGCAATGCCAACGCTTCGATATATGTCCTGAAGAGAGTGTGATTTTATGATTTTGGACTGTTCCAACACAAATAATGATTTATTATTGCCTTGGTTTTCCAAGTCTGGTTCAATATGTTGAAGATGCCGCCGAAAATGAATACATTCATCCCTCTATGAATGAGTTTTCAAGATCACCTGTGTATATTTCTATTAGGTTTGGTGCATATCTTGTAATTTCAAAAACGTCCAACTGTGCAAGCATTGTCAGAAAATGAAATTTTCATTTAGGACCACGTACGATTCACACATTTTATCTAACTCCATTTTCAATCTATATTATAGTAGCCCACTCACTCACTCACTCACTCACTCACTCACTCACTCACTCACTCACTCACTCACTCACTCACTCACTCACTCACTCACTCACTCACTCACTCACTCACTCACTCACTCACTCACTCACTCACTCATTTAGGACCACGTACGATTCACACATTTTATCTAACTCCATTTTCAATCTATATTATAGTAGCCCACTCACTCACTCACTCACTCACTCACTCACTCACTCACTCACTCACTCACTCACTCACTCACTCACTCACTCACTCACTCACTCACTCACTCACTCACTCACTCACTCACTCACTCACTCACTCACTCACTCACTCACTCACTCACTCACTCACTCACTCACTCACTCACTCACTCACTCACTCACTCACTCACTCACTCACTCACTCACTCACTCACTCACTCACTCACTCACTCACTCACTCACTCACTCACTCACTCACTCACTCACTCACTCACTCACTCACTCACTCACTCACTCACTCACTCACTCACTCACTCACTCACTCACTCACTCACTCACTCACTCACTCACTCACTCACTCACTCACTCACTCACTCACTCACTCACTTGAGCGACCAATTAAGAGAAAGCATAGACAGAGGAGGCGGGAAGCAAATGCCTCCCAACTTTCGGGTGTTTATAATTTTCTGGCAATCAGGGAAATGAGATAAAATCAAGAGCAAAGTTTTGGTAATAGTGAGATTAATTTTTTCTGATTAACAGGGGTTTGCACGAACCATAGCATTCACATCAAGGGGTTTGCGCGAACCTCTGCGAACCCCCAGGAAAGCACTACTGCTTGTAAAAGGCGCTCAATAAATTAGCAAAACAAAACAACAAAACATGTAGGTACATGCAAAACCTGACTTAAATATGTGTAGTGGCCAAACTTATTGCTGCAAAACTATTCGAGCATTCTAAAGAAGTGATTGAACTTGCGAGAGTTATTTTGTTATACAAAACAGCTATACAATACAAAATTATCTACAAGCTGAACATTTGCCATGGTTTGCTTATAATTGTAATGCAGTTTAAATTTGAAAAGGTGATTATTATTTGCCGTTTGAAAAGGCTTATCAATTGATTTGCTTGTTACAATAAATAAATAAAGTTAATACGACTCATTCAGAGTTTGCTGAAGAAACAATTTATAGAGCCGTTTTCCATTCAAGAAAGCTAAAAATGCACTGAACATGTTATTTGAATAAAGTAACACAAAATTGGACACAAACAGCTTACACGAATATTTGCCAAAAAATAATTAAATTTTAATATTCACTGAAACAACGTTATAACCACAGTGTGATATATATATATATATAAACAACTCCTGTAGTCGATAAAATAAGTTAGATGTTTCAGCTAAGATGTTAGGCATAACACGACTATTTAAGCAAATTCACAAGTAAAATAAAATATAAGAAACTGAGCTTAAAAGTTAGATGTAAAATGACTGACGCGAACATTGCGTCTAACATTTCTGGTCAACGTTCAGTATTGACAGTCCTGGACTCTCACAAGAAATATTTCTTGCGTTTTATAATTTATATAAAAAAGGCACGTAAAAGAAAAAGTTGTTATAAAGAAATAATTCTCTAAAAAATTGTGTCAATGTATAATTATTTCAACTTTAGTTTGAGCTTCTTTCCAGCAACAGAAATAAAGACACACATTTTATTTGAGAGATTTCAACTTACTAAAATGTTGAAAAGCAGAAACCATTTCGTGAGAATTTTTTGAAATGTAAGAATCTAAAAATTCTGTTTGGGCTATAGAAGTTACTTGAGAACAAATTGGAGAATTAAAGTTTGCATTAAAATTTGAATGAATTGCCCTTGAATCAGTTCTCGAACAAAAGCTAGATTGGAGAGGGTAATATCCGTTTACCTGGGAGTGAAAACATGGAGACATTGTTTCAGTATAACCCAAAGAATTCGTTGAGTTGAAAACTGAATCTTGATAGCAAGTTTCAATTCCGGTGATAAAAGAAGATTTTGAGGCACACGAGTCAGATGTAAGTTTTGATGAAGCATAATATTTGTTATCTTTGAATCCAAATGATCCCATTGCTTTAGAAATATCAGCAGTTGGCATTGGTGATAAATAAGTTGGCGATGGTATGCAAGAAGAAAAAGCTAAATAAGAAGTTGGAGATATCTCAGGTGATATGCCGTAGCGGGAATTTCCAAAACTGGTTGAGTCGTAATGTCTCGGAAAAGTATAAGAACTCGATGCACATCTTTCTTCTTGGGCAAATCTCATGACTAAAGGATAGTTTTTATCTGACCACAATGACTTTCTAATTTCTTTATCTGCAATTCTTTTTAAAAATGTTTTGTTTTTAAGATCATCAAGGGCAGCGCTATGTTTCTCATCCGTTTTCATCTCCAAGTGGCGAAGTAAGTAGGCTTCTTTTGAGAATATTTTTTTGCACACACCGCATTCGCAATCATTTGCAGCAGTTAAAGAACCCGTAACATTTTGTTTTTCAATGTGGCTTGACATATGTTTGATGAATCCGGTACGGTGGATGTATCTCTTATTACATACAGAGCACAAAAATGGTTTTTCCCTAGAGGTTGAGCCACTCTCAGCGATGAGAAAATCAGATAGTGTTAGGCCTCCAGAAAAAACTCTCCAGTAATCTGGGTGATGTTTATGCATATGTCGAAAAAATCTGTGGTCGTTTCCGCATTGCTTTTCACATATTTGACATGTTAAATCGTGAGGTCTTGGTAAGTAAAAATCCTAAAAAAGTAATTATTCATCAATATATATATATTATATATATAATAAAATTTTAGATGCTGAAATCAAAATGCATATATATATATATATATATATATATACATATATATATATATATATATATATATATATATATTTGTTGCGAATAAACTGTGGAATCAATTTATCTTTGAGACACGCTCCAAGAAACACAACTCGCCATTTGGCAGAAACAACTTTTCGAGCCAAATTCTCGACCTTTCGGCACAAAACTCTCTGTTCGAGACTACAATTAGCCAAAAACTTTTCCATTAAACTTTTATTGTCAGACCGACGGACCGTTTCAGCTATGTCAGCCATCCTCAGGGTCAAAAGTAAAACGAGAAAAGTAAACAAACAGAAAGAACCGAAATTGTCAAAGAATTAGCACACTAACAAAAGAAAAAACGAAAAAACACTCTACCTATCAAATCAAAAGAATATAAAATTTATACTATTGGAAATCAATTTTTGCGCTTTCGCTGTGTTATATTAGAAGAGATAAAAATTTCCTCAGATACATTACAATGAGATTCGTCAGGAGCAGCCTCAACAGCCAAAGTATTTGTGTCAGAGGACGAGTCAGAAGTATCATCATTTATGTTATCCTCGTCGTTAGAAGGAATACAGGGTAACCGATGTTACTCACAAAGAAAGCAATATGCATCGGTTACCCTGTATTCCTTCTAACGACGAGGATAACATAAATGATGATACTCGAAAAGTTGTTTCTGCCAAATGGCGAGTTGTGTTTCTTGGAGCGTGTCTCAAAGATATATATATATATATATATATATATATATATATATATATATATATATATATATATATATATATATATATATATATATATATATATATATATATATATATATATATATATATATATATATATATATATATATATATATATATATATATATATATATATATATATTGATTTCAGCGTCTAAACAAAGCAGAATACTATAATAAGTTAAATACAATTCTTTCTGACAAAACCAAATTTTCAAAGATCAAAAAAGATCCGACCATCTCAATAAAAAAGGAAGCAAATAAACTCATTGCAACTCTCAACTCCGGTCTGAAAAACAATAAAATCAAGCAAATAGGAGGCGACTACTCACCAGCTTATCTTTACGGCAATGTTAAACTCCATAAATCAAACTGCTCAGTGCGACCAATAATATCTCAACGACCAGCACCTACGTTTCAGCTAGCAAAACCAATCAATCGAATGATTGTTCCATATCTGCCCAGTCGATACTCTCTTCAATCTACTACTTATTTTGTCGGACGCATGAGAACCGTCGATAACACCAATGGACTTATGATAAAATTAGACGCAGAAAGTCTATTTACAAACGTCTCAGTCAACGACACTATCGATATCATCCTCGATTGTGTTTTCAAAAATAAATCACTCAAGCCTCCTCCTGTCAAACAAAATGTTGTTAAAGAAATTCTTTGATTATGTACTCTCAAAACTCCATTTCTTCATCCGAATGGTGACCTTTACATCCAAACAGATGGAGTCGCTATGGGTTCACCTCTCGGACCAACGTTTGCCGAGTTCTATATGAGTTACGGCCCCGCCACAAAACTGGACTTCTTCTCTTTTCACTGTCCTCCTCATGACTCACCTGACCTGCAGTCTGTACGGCCGTCATCTGTCGCATGTTCTGAAACACAGCTGGTGGACTCCAGTTCAAACTGGGTGTCGCCGAAGCAACCCACATAATTTTCTTCACCAGCAATACGCTGGTCCAGAACCGCGTCCACCACTGCCTTAGTCATCCCTGCGACCAAACTCTTAACAGTCGTACCGTTCAGTCCGCCCTCAAGCAAACCACTGCCAGAAACACTCCCATTTCTATCAGGGCTGTGGAGTCGGAGTCGCGGAGTCGGGGAAATTTTGGAAACCTGGAGTCGGAGTCGGCAAACAATGCACCGACTCCGACTCCGACTCCTACTAAAACAAAGAAAAAAAACTTGATTTATCAAATAGTGGAGACAAAATTGTAAAAAAACTCTCTATTCATGCTTTGGGCCTTCCCTACCATACACCGTAGTGCTTTGGTTACTCTTAAGGACGAGCATATTTACATGTGACAATCCACCCACCCAACCAGCCAAATCTCCTACTAAATTCAGATTGGAATTTAAAAAAAGCAAGTTTATTACAATACGACAGGAGGTTTTAACGAGTAGCCATTTTGCATAATTAGCCACAGTGAGCTAGAATCGATTGTCCAATCGCAGCGTTTGTTTACGTTTCGGTTTTTAAACTGATTGATTAACAACAAAAAAACAAATTAATAAAACTTTGTTTTCATTGTTTTTGTCTTTTGCTTAAACTGTGCAATACAGTAGACTGTTGGCTTCCCAGCCAGTAGTCCTGTGGTAGGTTGCGTTTCTTTCCTTCGAGGAATGTATACATTCGCATATTAATACAGAGGAGTCGGAGTCCAGGAGTCGGAGTCGGAACATTTATCTACCGACTCCACAGCCCTGATTTCTATTTTCTCTGTTGTTTTCTGACAAAAACGCCACACCGGCCTCTGTTACTCCGTTTTCAGGATTGACCTGACCACCGAGAATCAATTTCTCAATTCCCTGGTTTTCCTTTCTCATCATGTTCTTGACTGCTCTATATCTTCCCGCGCCACCCTGTTTTCTTAAATTATCTTATTCAGAGCCTCCGTCAATTCATCATCTGTATTGAACTCGTACTCTTCTTGGTAAAACCAATTGTCCTCCAATGACGTCCGGAAGCGGTCCACGAGCTCAGACTTTTTTCTTTATCATTGAGCTCTCGTTTTCTAAGTTCCAGCCTCAACTCAAATATCAAGAGCTCACCCAATGCTTTCAAAACCATTTTTTAATCTACTTCTAGACACCAATATTGCAATATCGTCGAAATCGTATACCGGGTTCTCTGGAATAGTTTTATAGTTTATCGGAAAATAACGAATAAATCTTTCTAAGTCTTTTTATCCCTGCTAGTATGTTCCATAAAATAACGTTTTAAATTCTTTAAGTCAATCGAGCGGAAATTGATAATAAAATCAGCGATAATTATTTGATATATATATATATATATATATATATATATATATATATATATATATATATATATATATATATATATATATATATATATATATATATATATATATATATATATATATATATATATATATATATATATATATATATAAATGTTTGTGAATCTGTCTTTTATAGAAATCTGCCGGAGTGATCTTGATGAAATATGGCTAGAAGGTAGTTCTCATACAAGTGAAGAAAGTTAAGAAGGTTTGGACTCCCTACTCCGATCCCCCGGCTCAGTGGGGACAAAAACCCGATTCCAGGCCAAAAGTGCCTATGTACGACCATCAAAGGTAATTGCGTAATAAAATTCAAATTTAGTTTACGTAACAACGTTTGAAGGCTTCAAGCAACTTTTAGCAAATCTCTTTTACGTTTTATGGACTAAAAGAAGTTAGGAAGGAGTGGAAAAGAAAAAATGAGTGCGAGCGGGAATGGGAACGGGTAAGCAAGCGTAAGAGGGAGAGCGAAAACGACCGGGAACGGGAAGCTACCGGGCACGTGAAAGCGACCGACAGCGGGAAAGCGACAGGGAGCGGGAAAGCGACCGGGAGCGGATAGATGGATGAATGAATGAATGAATGAACGAACGAACGAACGAACGAACGAACGAACGAACGAACGAACGAACGAACGAATGAATGAATAAATGAATAAATAAATAAATAAATAAATAAATAAATAAATAAATAAATAAATAAATAAATAAATAAATAAATAAATAAATAAATAAATAAGTAAATAACAAAATAATTAATAAACTTACATTAATCCAAAAAATGTACCCAAAGTTCATCGTAATTTTAAAACACCCGTCCTTGGGACGGGCAAAACCACTAGATGTTTATTAATAACTGTTTTATTCTTTATATTTCAACGTTGAAATCAGTCCAATTGCCGAAAATGTTGAATGCTCTCACCAAGTAGTTGTAATAATAATAATAACATGGTTTAAAGTGGTCAGAAGACTAAAAAGCCTATGTGAGACCCATTACTAGTTAAAAATTAAATTTAAAAACCAATGTGTCCAATGTCCAAGCATCACTTTAAAGCTATTGAGTGATTCCACAAAAACTGCTTCTTCACTCCGTCGGTTCCAAGCATTGATGACTCTGCTGCTGAAGAATCTCTGCTTGAAGTTTCCTTCCGATTGTTGATAAAACTGTATTTGTATCTTTCTGCACACTCAATGTCTGCTTTCAAGCAGTCACCTGTGCCTGTGGGTTTAACATAGACCTGCATGTGTAGTTGGTCATTCATTTTGTTTACATTTAAGTATGTTAATTTGAGAACAGAGTTTTCCTCTAAAGTTTGCTTTAAGGTATTAATATCTTTTTCTGTATATGTCATGATAAAAATTGCATTCTCATATCTACAGTAGATCAATCTCCTAGATCCAATCAATTGACTTAATTGGTTTTCTACATTGGACATATAAAACTCCGCGAAGTTGGGTCGAAGTGGAGAGCCCATCGAGACAACATCAATCTGAAAAAATAATTCTCCCGTTGGAGCAATAAATGGAGATTCTGTTGTATATAATAGAAGAGCTTCTTTCGAGAGGCTTGAATCAATTAAAGGCGGCTTTAAAGTTGGATGCCGATATAGCGACAAACATATTATCTCAATTGTATTAAAGACAGGAACATTTTTAAACAAACTTTCAACCTCTAAAGAACAAATACATTCTCCTTTTTAAGAACTTAGGTTGACCAAATAAATAAATTCAAATGAAACATTTTAAAAAAGTGTGAGCATGTTTATATATATATACTAGCGGGGTACCCGGCGTTGCCCGGGGTGTTTAGAGGCTTTTCTATCGTTTTTCTTTCTCGCTCCCGTTTCCTTCCCCGCTTGCTTTCCCGCTTTTGGCCGCTCTCCCGTTCCCGCTTGCTCTTCCGTTTCCGGTCACTTTCCCGCTTTCGGTCGCTTTCTCGCTCCCGGTTGCTTTCCCGAGCCAGGTCGCTTTTCCGCTCCCGGATGCTTTCCCGGACGCTTTCCCGCTCTCGCTTGCTTTTCCGTTTCCGTAGCTTTCCCTTTCCCGTTCACTATTTTGCTTTCAGTTGCTTTTCCGTTCCTGATTGCTTTCCCGTTTCCTCTCATTTTCCAATTCCCATTGACTCTCAAGGTTGTGTAAAAATTTCATTACGATCTGATTCATGGTGTAGCTATGCATAAAGGACATACAGACATAATCTCTTTTTTTTTTTTTTTTTTTTTTTTTATGATAGTTTATAGTCCTTTACACCAAGTGTTTTAAGACTGAATTGGCTGTATATAGGAAGCACATAAGTACTTCCTGTCGTGGATCAAAGTTTGATCCTTTTAACTGTCCCTCCTCCTTTATCCAGGCTTGGGACTGGCTCGCAATTAGCGAGGCGGAGTTAGACATAATCTCACTTATATATATATATATATATATATATATATATATATATATATATATATATATATATATATATATATATATATATATATATATATATATATATATATATATATATATATATATATATATATATAAACATACAGTGGTGGTTTTTGAATTGGTATTTTTTTGTTCAAGCTCTTCTTTGTACGATGACAAATGTTTTGTATTGAGACTGTGTCCTTTCAGATGCTGTTGTAAGCTTGAGAGCTGACGAAAGGCTTTCATGCAACCATCAATGACACATCGGTACGGTCTCTCTCCTGAAAAATATCGTACCGTTTGTCATTTTAAATCGTTTTCCGGAAATTCTTATTATTTATCAAATATAATTTTTTTCTGACATAGTTTATAATCTAGCATGAAAATAAAATTATGCTACCCGTATGTATTCTCAAGTGTTGTTGAACATGTGATAGCTGTTTGAAGGACTTCCCACAATATTGACATGGAAACTTCCGCAAGTTGCTGTGGACCAAACTGTGCTGGACCAGTTGTTGAGACGTTGGAAAAGATTTCATGCATCTTTGACATTTTTGACTTTTTTCTTCAGCTTGGGTGGGAGAATGGATGAGTAAATTTTTTTCATGAAGCTTGCCTATTTGAAAGTCCATACCAACCTAAATAAACAAATTATTCATTTCTACTTGTGTTGTTAAACGTGCTTCACATTCTAAAACTTTAGCGAAATTAAAAATTACATTGAATTTAGTTTTTAGCCTTCACTATTTTATAAGTTGAAAACATAAAACGCGACAAATCTGTTGAAATGTCTGAATTGAATTTGAAAATAAAAAACAAACGTGTCTTATAATAAGAGTAATATAATTGGGAACCTCAAGCTACTCTCAAGTTTCAAAACGATCTTTTTTGAGTATGATGTCGTTAGTTTAGTTTGCGCGTGAGAAAGGCTCACGTTCAGTGGTTGTGAAAATGTTGCATAGACGGCTGCCCGAACGGTACAAATAATGCTCAAATTTTACTCTTATTTACAGGCTAAAAACTTATTGTTTTGACTGCAAAAGACCTTGAAGTTTTTTTAAGTAAATATTCAGAGCCAAGTTTAAAAAATTGAGTAAAATTTAAACTTAACGAACCAGCGGCTTCCAACGAACACGCCAATGTGCGCGCCTATCTCTGAATAGGATGACAGATCGAAAAAAAAGAAATTTTTACTCAAAGTCATAAATTTGGCTTGTCAGGATAATAAAGGATATAAATAATTGTCATTCTACGCCAGAACATTTCATGAACGAAAGTAGTTAATCAAATCAGTTCGGATAACACAACGAGCGAGTTTAGAAAGAAGTGCACGATGATGAGCAGGAATAAAAGTTTAACCTTTAAGACGAACAACTCAGTGATATTTGAACATTATTTGTTGAAAAAATTATCCCCGATTTCTTCAACTCATAGTTTTTTTTACAATAAAAGGTTACAGTAAAATAAATGTCAACTGTTACATTTAACTATTTTGAAAAATTAAACTTTTTTATTTTAAATTCCATTTGTTAATTTTTTGTTTTTGCGACAAACATTTCTGAACATTTTTTTGTTTTAAATAAATTTATTAAACCTCTATGATACAAATCAGTCTTCAAAATTAAGTTTTATTTCGTAAGTTTATACCTACTCAATTTCTTTTAAGATTAGTCTCTGATAAGAAATTTGTGATTTGGCATCCCACGATATTTCTCTCATGCAAAACTTATTTGTACAATAATCTAAAATAATTTATAAGTTGAAAATTTTATCTAATGATGTCGTGAATGGTTTTTCATCAAAAAATTATTTTACGCTTCTCTCTCTAGTTTTTTAAGCGCTCACATCCAGAAAAACTATTTGAAAGGAAACATTTTAATATGTAAATACAAAATGAAAAAACACTATGTTTATTAATTGCAAATGTCAGAAATGGTTTCGATTCGCTTCCGGTATAGTCAATCGTAAAGCAAAGTATTTTGAGATTTTTGTGACAATCTAAAACGCAAACAGTAAAATCATTTAGAAATACAGATTGAGTTAATGTCCAAGTTTGGTGTTAGGGATTTGATCACGGTTAAAATTTAAAAAAATAATAGAATAAATAACAATAAGCGCCAGTGAGAATTATAAAATATACAACGTCATAACAAACTATACCTACTTGAGATAACAGTTACTCTAATAGACAGTGATGTTTACGAAATAAGTTCAATATATAACCGAAGGGAAAGCAAACTAATCTTGCTTCGTAACTTTTTACATAAAACTTATTTTTATTTTCCAGAACTAGCCAAAAAAGCCTAAAATAATTTTTTTTTAATTTTAATCTAATCTATTATTAATTAAAATTTTTAAAATAATAATCAATAGTAAGAAGAAGTACTTACAGTTTTAAGAGACATCTAAACGCTGCTTAATCCACATTATTGTCACTAGATTTTCACCCTCCAGTCATCAACTCCACCAGTTTTATACAAGAAGACAAGTTTCCTACAATGCCTTCGTCAATCAGAGCTTTTCAAACTACAACTGATCATACTTATAAAACCAAGTCAGTTTAACCAGCTTTTTTAAATAGCTGTTCATAACTCAGAGGCGCATTGAATTAAATGACTATAGGACGATTGGATAAATCAATTTTTGGGGATGCCGTGGTTAATAGTTGTTAGTGGTATATGTGCAGAGAGTAGGATAAATCATTTTTGATAGAAATCATTTTTAAGATATCTTATTTCTAATCTGAGGTGTTTAGCCAAAAATCAAAGTTGTCTGACCGTCATGTAAATTCCTAAACGATAAATTAAAAATTATGATGTATATCACAACATGGTTGTTGAAGTTTTTACCGCATTTTTGTTGTTGAGTCGCAAAGCATAAAACGACTAACAGAAAAAAAGTTATTTTTAAGCGGATGTAGCTCGTTCAAAGTTTAAAGTCGTTTCAAGCAACTTAATTTAATAATCGTTCTGACATGTAGAATATAATTTCGCACATTGGTCAGTAAATTACTAAAATAATTTTGAAAAAAAATTGAAATTTTTATTTCTTATAAAAGCAATATTCTAACGACGTCTGTTTTAAATTATAGTATATTTGTACTGATTAATTACTTTTTCATTACGTCGATTGATATCTTCTGGTATTGTAAGATTTGATGCAAAATTTATTATTTAGACATGACACTCGTTAGTAACGAATGACTACTTACCAAAGATAGATAGGTAGAGCAAATGCATAAAGTTTTGAATATAAATCTGGAAATCGATAAAAAAAAGTACAAGTGCACTTGGTTTTTGTTTTTGAGTGCTTGTATAGAAAGGAGAGGAAAACGCAAAAATAGAGTTGTTTTATTAATTTATTGCTGAAAAACTTATTTATGTTTTAAAGCATGATGTTTTAAATCAAGTCACTTTGTCGCGATTTTGGAAAATATTAAAACCAATAGTTACGAAAGAAGTCTCGAAAGAAATTGTATTATTTAGAGGTAACTCCAGGGTAACTCAATCTTACTGAAAATCTACAAAACTGAGTCGCACGTCAAAAATCAACATTTTCAACATTATTATAAATAACTAGGTTGTTCTTTGACGCCCATGGCGCCCGTTTATATATAGTCCAGGAGAATTAAAAAAAAGCTGGCATAATTGGAAGCAAAGCAGTTAGATATTTTGTTTTGTAGGTATATGTGTTAGCAACAATTAGTTAAAAATCCACCCTTCCAACTCATCGTATAAAAAAATTACAGACGATTTTCAAAATCGGCCTTAAAATCGGTAAAATAATTGAATATGCAGCTCTTTTAATCCAATTAAATGAAAATAACTAAAGTTTAAGCTGAATGCTTTATTGTTACTTATTGCATGATATACAAACATTAATAATTATCAATAAAAAAATACAAATAAACTGATTTATGGAGCCGTTTTTCTCTAAAATATACAATATATCAGCTCTTAAAATCCATTTAAATAAAAATAACTCAATCTATAGATGAAAACTACCTAATGCAAAATATACATAAGTTAAAATTTGTCTCGCAACATTATATACGGATACAAATAAACTACTGTATTATGCCGTTTTTGACTAAATGTGCAAAAAAAACTAAGATTATTATGAAAATTGCTTGTTACATACTATTTAATATACACATATTAAAAAGCATACATATAAATCCATAAATAATTTCCAATTTCAACATACAATAAAAAAAACAAACAGAAAAGCAACAAAAACACCTAAAAATAACAATTTCTTATTTCCCGCCCTGTGTCCTTTGTCTGTGTGCCTATATCCCTTTTGTTTGGTTATATAAAGTTTGTATGGTAGGTCCAGTAGTACAATTTCTTTAAAATAATGAATAAGAATTTCAGTTAGACCACTGTAAATAAAGCCTCACGTTAAATTTGCATCCCGATCGGAGACGCTCAGATCATCAATATCAGAAGTAGTCAAAAACTCCATTTTCAATATTGATTCCAAAAGAAAAGCAAACAAAGCTGACTCTACTAAAAAGTGGCCGCGTAGTGCTCTAGCCACTGCCTTCCCTGTCATCATGTGAGTTATGGCTATGGGTCCATAACAGCACTGCAGCGCTTCTGTCAAACCTGAGCCAGCCATGACATGACCAATGCTGCCCAAATAATTCATCAAGACATGAAACCCACCTAGACGACATACTATGTTCAGTTTGGATAAATGCACAATATCAACAGCCTTTAACCACAGCGGCTGGTCGAAAGTCACACAAGCCGTTGGAATGTTGAGCTTTTGAGCCTGGTGTTCTATGAAAGATAACGTGGAAAAAATACAAGACATGTCATTAGGGTTCAAATCAATAATCGGAAGCATCCTTATGTCTGATGATGATCTGAAATCTCCGTCAGGTTTACAAGCATGTTCCATAAAGCCGGACCAATTTGGCCTTTGCTGATCTTCATCCAAGCACAAGATACCAATTTTCCAGGCAAGTTCCAAGTTTAAAGAAGGAGGCAACACAGAAGGAAAATTTAAGTGAGAAATGGGCTTGAAAGACATCAATGATAATGATGACTTGTCGGGGAATGTGTATCCCAATATAGGAATACCTCGGTTTTTCACAACACAACTGGATTTTAGGCGTACAGCTGATTCAGCATAGTGTCCTGACCCTAATCGATTACACGGAGTAGACATTGATATGATGCCCATACCGGGAAAGGTACCACTTCCATCTAAAGTGATAATGTTGTGGTCAAGATTATCACCAGACCATTGCGTAAAACATTGAGGAAAATACTGAGGAGTATCAGGGGAGTCATTCTGAACCACTGATTGTTTAAAAAGTTTAACTTCATCATATGAAATTCAAAATCCCAACCGTGACAGCAAATCAAGCAGCCATCTAGATCCAAAGGCGTGATCTAAACTAACTCCAACGCCAAACAAAATTGGAGAGATAAGAGATCTTTGTCTTGCCCCCTGCACAATAGAATGACATATGGAAACTTGTTTCATTTCATTACAAACAATATTTTCAATTAAGATTTTCAACAAACTAGGAATCCACCTTTTGGCATTTTCAATATTTGAGAAAGCCTGGATACGTTTCATTTGAGGACATTTCCCTTATTTGAGCTCTTATCAATTTTGCTGCTGCCACTATGATACGTTCACTCTCATCTTCTATGCTACTCTTTTTTCAGCATACCATTGGTTAGTTATAATGTGAGATGCCATGTTACAAAAGCAAATAACATTTTTTCGACCACAAATTTCGGCAAAAAATGTGCTCAGCGTAGCGTTCTTCCAGCTTTCGTTTTATATGTTTTAATGAATACACTTCACCATCTTCCGATAATTCTTGCATTTTAATTTGTATTTCAGCTATCGTATAAATTCCTTGATCTTCTTCTTCTAACCAGTCACACAGTTTTTCAAAAGTAATTAACATGTCGTTATCTGGATGTCGACCTGGATGGTTTCGGCCAGCGGTATTATCTCCGACATGTGATGATCTACATTTTAGGAACACAGAAAGACACACTCTGTGGTAACGAGCTTCTTCAGCTGGTAAGTCATTGCATGTATTTAACCTACCAAGAACTTCTACACTCCATGCATCATTTCTTTTGTGGCAAGTTTCAATTATAGTTTCTCTGAATTTCAATGTCATCAAAGTACTTGATTCTTCTTTTAAATGTTTTCTACTTTCTCCAAAAACTATTTTTCCACACAAAAAACAATGTTGCTTCCAATTGAAAGTGTCGACAGACGATCGAAATAATTTACACTTAAAATTCTCTTGATCAACACCAACACCTTCTGCATGCTGCTCATTCTTTCGTTGCAATTGATCAAAACTTCTTTTGTTAGTGTAGTCTCTCCGGCAATGATCATGAACATTAGCTACATTTGGTTTATTTAACTGTTAAATTTTAACAGATACTCTGTTAACTGTTCATCACCACGTAAAACGCTGAATTGACATAAAGTTTCAATACCTTTAACACCTAGTGTAACCATCTTGACTGTATCACAGACGTTGTCGGAACGGAATTCAGTTCGACAAATTAAACATACCATTTCATTTAGTTCACCCATTTCGAAAAAGAACAATAAAAACTCCAAAAATAGATATTTTACAAAATCCTAACTTAGAAATTCGATGCTTGACGGCAATTTACGAAAATACTAACTTATCGCTCACTACGGTAAATCTCTTTCAAAAAAGCGTCAAAAAACCAATTTCCGAAACGACGATTTCAACCGATTTTTGCAGGAAGAATCATAAACGTATTACAAACAAAATATCCAAAAATCAGCTTGCTGTAAATTTTGTCTAGGTACAACAAGGAAAAATTTTAATTCTCCTGGACTAATAGACCGATAAAAATTTGGTAAGGAATCTATAGCTGCGCCATCCCTGCTAACGGTTTCTGTAGTAGCAATGACTCGTCCACTTGACGACAAACAAATTAATATTTATTTGAATAATAAATAAATAAGAAGAAAAAATTTAATTAATATATATATATTTAATTAAAACAAAAAACCCGTCATTTTTGAGGGCTATTTCTAGTATTAGATATAATAAAAGCCCCCGTCAGTCACTGATTGTGAAACGCTGTGTGATTGGACGAGGCATCACGGCTCTATAGGCCGTTACCACATTTCTTACGTAATTAGTCGTAGGGAAAACCGAGGGGATTTGAAACAAAGGTGAGTTGAAACAGTACCGATTTCTCGGAACTTAAAACCGTTAGCGAGCTGGCAACATCGCTTTTCAACCACTTTCCTCCATCTGCTGACGTGCCAGTTAGCGTCTTTGGCGTAAGTCACGCGGTTGGGGAGTTCTGCGTGTCATGTGACAAAAATCGTGAAAAGTAAATTTTTAACGGGTTTTTACAATGCCTCTAATTTGATATAGGTTCTGTATTTTAGTTTAAGTTATATATGTTTCGAATGCTCATTAACTAGATTTATTATATATATTTGATACATTTGAGTTCTGCGTATCTGCTTCTTGATTGTGGATTAAATAAAAATTGGGAGGTTTTTTCTTACTGATGAGAGTTGAAATAGACTGTTTCAATTCTCCTCGTTTTCAGTTTTATATCATAGAGCAGTCAATAAATAAACGGGCACTAAAAAAGGTTTTTATTGTTGATTTAATTTGTTTATGGGCTATATGGGCTAAAAATAAAATTTTTTAAATGGGCCGGGAATCGAACCAGGGTCCTACGACTTTCTAAACCGGTGTCTATAACACTACACCAACCAAAGTATAAGAAAACGTAATTTGTCAGTCAAATATCGTCAAATGATGTAAATATTCACAGAAGTGAATAATAAAATTTTCTTTGAAAATTACGTTTGTTTAAAAAATAAATAAATAAATATGTAACTTTTATTAATATAATTAATAAAACAAAAAAATTGAAACAAATTTGGCTCAGCCCACTTATAGCACAGATATAAATTAGCCCATGAACCACGTGGGGGCTAAACAAATGGCGGGAGAGGCCTAAAACGGCGGAGGGGAGGCAGAAACGAAAGTGGTGATGCCAAAAACAGCGCGAAAAGCAAACATTTGATCTTTGATCCACAAACCCAACTGAAAAACAAATACCGGATGCTAGAAATTTTGTAATTTACCTGAAAAGTAGTCAATTTTTCTTCTAAATTTAGTCAATTTGAACTTTTTTTCATTTATTCTTATTTTTAAACATCATTTCTTGTATTAATATTGCTATAAATATTTTTTAGTGTTTCAAAATAGTAAATTTTGAAACCCACGGGGAGCCATGGCCCCTCCGGTCCCCTGGCCCTGGATCCACTACTGGCTACTGTATATATATATATATATATATATATATATATATATATATATATATAAGAATGTAAAACCTTTTGTTTATCCGACTGTTTTTTAATTAATGTTACGAATAGGTCGTTATGGCTATTTTAACTACTTCAAAAGTATTAGACCTGTAGTTACCTACTTAACTAATATATCATTACAAAATATTAATAAAAAAAGTTGTTTCGTACTTGAAAAGTTTTATTTTAATAGATACCTTTAATTTATATCTTCATTTTTATTTTATTGCACTTAATACTTCTTAAAAAATCATATGTTTCAACTCTCCTCGGTCCCTGTTTCATCTTACCTCGGTATGAGGGGAGTTGAAACAAGTTGACTTGTTATGGTTAAGTCGATTTTTCCCCACAATATTTAACGCTTAAATTTTTTTAATGTTAACCATTTGCAAGTGTAAAAAATGACCTATCGATTGGTACTAATATCATACGATTTCTGTCTATAGTATTTGGTGTATGAAACAAAATGTCAAAATTGTTTCAACTCCACTCGGTCTCCTTATAGCTAATTGTAAATTTTTTTATTAGCAGTTATTAAATATCTGAATAATTAAATTGTACATAAAAAAAGATGCCTATATTTTTTAACTAAATTCACGCTGTAATACACCCGTCACCAAGGTAGGAGATTTCCACCCTGTTGTAAGACTTTTCTTTTCTGATATGACGTTTTTTTCTGACAGATAAAAATAAATGAAATAATGTCGTAGTATGAATTTGTGGTTTTGCAAGAGTTTCTCCCATGTTAAGGTGCAGGAGCTTGGGCTGTCAAAAGCTTATAAAAAAAAAAACAAATCGCGTAAAGCATTTCTGCGGAATGCTGGATGCCCTGGCTTACCTTCCAGTGAACGAAGTAGCTAAAGGGATACTGTAAATTCATGGTTAAATACCTCTTGACGATGTCCTGAAATATCTTGAAAATTTAGTGGAATACTTGATCCGGTGCAATCAGACGTGTCCAGTGCCCAGGAACTGGGGTTGGTTTTCAAAAACTGTGCTTTCGCTGGACGCCGCCATTGTTCCCGCCACCGCTGGGAACGTTCACGAAGCTACTTTAATTGGAAACATGGAGGTGATCGAACCAACAATCTATGCGAGTTATAGAACTGTGGGTTCTTAACCTTGTTGAGCATCGCCACTCCTATTTGTGGACGCTGATAGAAGCGCTTCAGTAGGACGAAGCAAGGACGTCAACCCTCATCCTAAGGGAGGCTTGAGCAGAACCACCAGTCAAGAGAGTGAAGCGATCGACGAAGGCGCTACAATCGACTATTGTTTCTCTTACGGCTGCACGCCGAGAAAACAAACAAAAAAACTTTTGAAGATGTCCTAGAAAGTCTAGGACACTCTATTCTATTAATAATATTTGATGAAATATAAACAATAAATTTTAAATCTTTTTAAAACATGTCTGTGTTTGTTAGAAAAACGTGAACTCTAACTCTGCCTTGTCTTACTTCTTAGGAAGGGGATTGTCTTACTTTGGGGGAATTATCCTACCCCGAGGGACGTCCGGAGGGAAAATGTCCGGGGGAAATATCTGGGAGAATGTCCGTTCCCCAATCGCTACATATCGTGCATGGATTTCTTGATATATCAAGATATCCATGATATCGTGTCATGCCTTCGTAAGACAGCTTCAATATCTTGCGATGTTTTTTTTAAACAATAAATCCAGCAAAATGTTCAATGTAATCGGATAACCTCTTGCATAAAACGTTTTGGATTTTCAGGACTGAGTGTACAATTGAGTAATAATTTTTATTACACACCTGCGCGCACTAATTTTATCGACTGCTGACTACCGCGGCCGCCGCGTTATGCGAAATTGCTAAAATACATCATAGAGTACTAAAAACTATATGGAGCGTGCAGCTCGACCCAGCTGTGATTTTGCGCCGACTGAAGACCGAATGCTCTGCATTTACAAAACAAGATTTTTTCAGAAAAACTGGATACTAATTTATGGCGGGCAAAAAAACTGGCACACTTAAAGTTTCTGAAGCCCAATGCTGCTCCATCAACATTTCCAAACTGTCCATCTTACCTCTAATTGGAAACTACAACTTCAAGATCAAATGCATCAACCTCCGAATCTAGAAGAGAAAAATGTCAGGAACAGCGAATTGACAAAGAAAACGTTTTTTAGCAAACCAGCAGACCTGTAGAGCATTGGTCGGTCTTGCTCAATTCATGTTGGCTGAAAAAAAATTGATTATGTCCTGACTGGTCAACTTCAATCAGATCCTATTAAAGAAAAATTTGGAAGGTACAGACAGCTGCATGGTTCTACTTTTTACCACGTTTTTCTTAACTTGCTTTCTTGTTTGTCCACAATTTATATTATATTTTATATATATTATATATATATAATATACAGTAGGGTGTCCCAAAATTTTTGAAAAATTTTTTTTTTGGAAAATCTCAGGGGCACCTTGTAGAAAGTTTCTATATGATAATACAATGCTACATGCAAAATTTCAGTTCATTTGAATAATATTTAGAGGTCCCTCAAGTCTGTCGAATGTCATTGTCTCGGCGTCGAATGTCTCGTGATATCGTGTAGTTTGACAAGGTATTGAAAATTATTTATTGTCATTTTAAATTGTTTGACACCATTGGAAATCTTTTAGAGTATATAGTTTATGAATATATTTATAAACTGTGCTAGTTCAAACAATATAATAAAACTAGTTCAAGGCAAAAACATCAAAATTCAGAAAATTATTCATCGATCGGCAATATTTTTTATAAGAAACGAGGTCGAGTTAAAACTACATATCGAAAGGTTTGTCTCTGGTGCAAGTTGCAAATTTTTTTCTGTGTTTTTCTGCTACTTGCAACAGAAACTGTTTCTGTTTTTCATTTCTTGTTATCGATGAAATGAAATTCTGGAACAGGCCAAAGCCACGTTCAGCAACATCATTAACGCAAGCCAAATTATTCACTAGCTTGGCTCCAGCCGGGAATAAATCATTGTTTTTCCAAGAGTCAACTGGCGAATTTAGAAAACTGTCATCAATGCCTGCAGTTAGGAAGAAACTGCTTGAAATAACTATATCCTCCAATGTTTCTGGAAGTGACTGGAGCAAAAGTGGACCTTTTGCAGATTTCATCTTTCTCACAAGCTGAGTTTTCTGGTCGTTAGAAATTTTCTCCGAGAATAAGCACAGTGTAGCCAACTCTTGGCTTAAATACCACAAATGGCGTTTCATCAGTTTCAGTCCAGTAGACTTTAGTGCACTTTCAAGTGTTGGATTAGCAGTGAATCATTGATTGGTGCATCGACTACCAACCTAGTAGTGAATCACAACAAATCGATTGAACTCTGGAATTAACAACCTGTCAAAGAAAAAGTTTGTTCATTTCTATTTAACAGAAGCTCAATTTTCAGCGAGTATATCGCCTTCGCTATCCAGTGAGCACGATGTAAAGCACCAGGTTTGCAAATGTTTTTCTTGACATCCAATCCAACCATTAACTCAGCTAGGCATATAAATTCGCGGTAATCTTCTCGAGGATAACTTTTGTTGCAATGCTCAAGAATGAATTCTTTACCTTGATCCGAAACGGTATCAGCGGGACTGTTCGCGTTCGTGTTTGAAGATATCGTGACTTAGATCAGACCATTTCTCGCAGAATCGTTAAAAAATAAGGATATCTGGACCAGTTGCAGTTGATGGTCCAAGACATAATTGAAAGTTATCTGCCAAAAGAACCTTAAACATGTGGTGCCTGCACGCCATCCATAACATATTCGACCAATGTCGTTTCAAGAAGTGCACATGCTCTATTAATTCTCCCTGTGTCTGAGGCAGTCGTATCGAAACACATATCGATAACGTGATTATCACACTCCTATGATTGCCGAAAGTCAAGTACTGCATTAGCAGCTATTCGTCCAGTCCCAGAAGTCAACTTGAGTACACCAAGAAGTTTAGTACTTCCATCTATGAGAGAGGAAACAAGAACAGGCAAGCGATCTACAAGTTTGCTATCTAGGCCAGTGACATCAGGCAGCAGTTTGCCATCCCAATGAACAACAGATTTAGATTTCCTTGATTTTGAAATCATTGGATGAGCTTTGGGCAAGTGAATTGAAAGACGAGCTGGAGAAACGTGGCCTGAGCGATACAGGTGAAAAGGACGAACTTATGGAACGCCTCTTAGCCGCGTAAGTGAATGAAGGCTATGGGTCTGACGACGATGAATATTTATTCGACATTGACGAGGAAGCTGTGGTTAAGCGGAGAAAATTAAAAAAAAATTGCTGGAGGAAGAAGGACAACAAGCGAGAGAAAACATGGCAGCACAAAAGAAGACAGGAGAAGGAATGATTCTTGGCCACGAAAACAAAGTAGCAGCAGCCGGTACAACTGTTGAGAGTTTGGTGGCAGGATTGGTTGAGGGAGTGGTGAACACGGTTCTGGACCAGCGGGTTGCTGGTGATGTGGGTTGCTGCGACGAAACCCAATTTGAACTGGAGTCCACCAGCAGTGTCTCAGAGCATGTGACGGATGACGGCCGTACAGACTGCACAGGTCAGGTGGGTCATGATGATGAGCCTGTCAAAGACGGTCATGATAAGAAATCTTGCAGAGATGTTCAAGATGAACCATGCAAAGATGGTGATGACGAGCCTGGCAAAAATGGTGACAATGATACAGTCGGTTTGGACGTCGACAACAAATCTAAAGAAGATGAAAAGAATGTTGGAAACGAAATGCAAAACGATGAGGATGAAAGTGACGATGATGATTATAATAATGGCAATAACAGCAATGGCTTTTAACGATACAGCGACGGTTCTGAAACGGAAACCTCCATGTTATGGAAATAACTTGATACAAAAACTATTATAATTTTATTAGGCAAATAATTATTATTATCTTGTCTGTTGTATCTTTGGTATTTCCACGTGTGCACAATAGTAGCCACGTTATATATTTTTTCGTATGATTATTATTGTCTCGTGTGTACTTTCATTAACGCTTGTAATAAACAAATTAATTACAAGAAACTTTGAGATTTGGCATTATTGAAATAACCTGTAAAAACACAACACTCCATAACAGACGACGGCACCGAATATTCAGGGTCAGATTTTAGTGACGCATCTGACTCGGATGAAGCAACCGAGGATTTAAAAACGGACAATACTCAAATGGAGAAATACGTCGAAGCTAATTTGACAAAAAAAGAAGACACTGATTTAAGAGACGATGGCTATGATTTGAAGAAAGATCCGCTGGACGATACGAAAGTTGACACCGACGAAACAGCCGAGTTGGAATGTGAAAAGAAAACGTTTGATTGTAGCTTGGAAGAAAACAAACATGACGGCGATGAACTTCTCCAAAACAACAATAGCAATGCAGCCAGCAAACACTCTGAAAAAGATGAGCCAAGAACAGAGAACGGTACCGAGGATTCTGAATCAGATGAATCCACAGAGGATTCTGGATCAGATAGACTAAGAGTCATTTTAAAATCAAATAACAGTTTGATGAAGGGATTTATTGGATTTATGGAATGTGTTTTCGAAAAACCTTTTGAAGAGTTTCTTGAGAAAGATCTAAAAGATGTGAAGGAAGAAAAAAAAGCAGACAGTTCCGATAAACCGTGCAAAGATGTTCAGGACGAGGCATGCAAAAAAGGCTGAGATGAACGTGCAGTTATATCATTAATGTATATAATGAATAGCAAAGGTACCAGTATGCTTCTCTACATCATACCACTCTGATACTGATTCATTTACTCTTACTCTAAACTTCCGATCTATAAGGAAACCTTCAACCCACTTTATCACTTTCTTTTCTACTTTATACATCTCAAGTTTATGTAGCTATTTTGTATGAGGTACTTTATCAAAAACTTTTTCAATATTTGTATATATATATCATGAAACATTTCCCCTTTGTCTATACTTTCAGTCACTTCGTCCATGAATTTTAAAAGTAGTATTGCAGTTGATCTCATCTTGAAAAAACCATATTGCCTGCAACTAAACAAGTTATTTCTTTCAAAATGAACTAATAAATTATCTTTTATAATTGATTTCATCACTTTGCAAATTATACATGTAGGACAAACTGTTCTGTAGTTTTTGACTTCAAGTTTTGACCCTTTTTTGAAAATTTGTACCACTTCGCTGCATTTCCAGTCATGAAGTAATTTTCCGTCTTCAAGTGTTTTTGAGAAAATATCAGATATCAAAGAGCTTGTTTTTTCTCTCAGTTCGTGCCATACTCTAGAATGAATTTTGTCAGGGCCTGGGCTTTTTGTCACATTCAAATCCTTTAGTTTATTATATATGATTTGTGAGTTGATGGTTATTTCCCTCCATTTTGTGATTGACAACCAGTGTGTTTGATATCATTTCTTTTAGATTTACTTTTTTTTTATTACATATACTGAAGAGAAAAACTCTGCTAATAATTCGGATTTTGCTTTATTTTCTTTAATTATAACCTCAACACAATTTATACTTAACTTTAAATCAGCCATTATATTTCTAGGTTGTCTGAAACGATTTATGTGATTCCAAAAAGCTTTTGGGGTTTCTTTACATTTTCTGGCAACTTCCTGCTGAATTTTACTATGAATACCCCTCATTCTTCTTGTAACATAATTTCTGATTTTTTATACTCTGATTTTGCTTCATTTGTTTTAGTTTTGATGTATATTTTCCATAATAAATGTTTTGTCTTTATTTAGTCCCTTAGATCCATTGTAATACTTGTTTTAAATCTTGTCGGACCAGATAGTGGAATAAACTCATTAACGGCACTATTGATACAATTTTTAATTTCTTCCCAATTTGTTTGATTATCTTCTTGCCTTGAAGCATCACTCAAGGATCTTTTGTCAATAGAATTGGTTACTTGCTCTCTAATGGAATTGTAGTTCCTGTTGTTGTATGCATATTTACCCACCTGACTTTAGAAAATTTTTTTTACTTATAAAAATGTCAAACACCACACAACCATGATCGCTTTTTGCAATTGGTGCCGTTTCTGAAAAATCACGATTTCCGTGCTGGGATTCCTATCCCTCCCGGCTTCGGTATCGGGTTCATGTTCAACTATAGCGGACTCGCCAGCGCATCGCACCTGAAGTCCTTTACATTTAAGTACCTGCGTTTGACTGTCTTGTGCGCATTCGAATAAAATCAAATCAAATAAAAAAAAATCGCACCATCGAAGAATTGCGATTAACGCACAAAATTTTTATTTTATTGAATGCGCATTTTTCAAATAAATGCGCACAATTTGTGCGCACGGCGAATAGTTTCAAATAAATAGCATTACTTGCAATTGTTTGCAACTATTTGAAAAATAGTTTGCGATTATTTGATGTGAATGGAAAATTGTATACCGAAATTTTTTTTAAGGTGAGTCTGTAAGCATTTTTTAATTACAATTCTTTTGAAAATTAGTATAAATAATAATTATTTTGAATTTTTGACATAAATTCATTTTTATTTGAAACTTTTCGTCATAAAAAAATTTCTAAAAGAATTTCTTGTTTCTGTTTTGCCGACGCCGACAACACTCATACGATTGCGTTATTATCTTTTGTTTCCGCTTCTCTTCTCTGTCGTCCATTTTAGCTTGCTATGAAATTCTTTCAATCCTCTTGAAATTTTCCAATGTCAGCGACTGGTTCTGAGGTTGATGATGGCGGTTTTAGTGTAGGAAGTGAGAGTAATTATAATAAAAAGTCAAGGAACGTGTTATGGAGGTATTTTAAGAGAAGTAAATCCAACGTTGGTTACACGGCGAAATGCAATCTTTGTAATAAATGTTTCAAAATGGGCAAAAAAGCTACAGCTTCTTATGTGAAATATCATTTACAGTATCAACATCCATCC
Organism: Erpobdella octoculata; assembly: GCA_963978895.1. Lineage (NCBI taxonomy): Eukaryota > Metazoa > Annelida > Clitellata > Hirudinida > Erpobdellidae > Erpobdella > Erpobdella octoculata. The sequence continues at coordinate 33,721,908 of OZ022238.1, read as the reverse complement.
AAATAAAATGAATAACAGAATATTTTTTAAAATACATACATACATACATACATACATACATACATACATACATACATACATACATACATACATACATACATACATACATACATACATACATACATACATACATACATACATACATACATACATACATACATACATACATACATACATACATACATACATACATACATACATACATACATACATACATACATACATACATACATACATACATACATACATACATACATACATACATACATACATACATACATCTATATATATAAAAGAACATGTCCTGACTGACTGATAATCAACGCCGAGCTCAAACGCCTCATCCTAGGAACGTGAAATTTGGAACTTATATTACTTTTATAGCGTAAACATCCGCTAAGAAAGGATTTTTGAAAATTTTGCTCCTGAGGGGAAAAACTGGAAAACAAACTTTTTTCTAAAACAATGTATATCTCGAAAACCAAAAATGAGATTCTTTTTAAAAAATAAAAAGATACGTGTTTCACCATTTTTTGAAAATTCGGTTTCCCGGACCTCAAATGTGGGTTGGAAAAGTGGGTTATTTGGTTTTTAAAGTAGCTGCTACTCAAAAACTGTTAATGCTACAGGAGTAAAAATTAGTATTTAGTTTCTACTCCAAAAATAATGAAATACGTGTTTTAGCATTTTTTGAAAATTTGGTTTCCAGGACTTCAAATGTGGGGTGGAAAATAGGGCTAATTGTCGTTTATAGTAACTGCTACTCAAAAACAGTAAATACCACAGATGTAAAAATTATTATTTAGTTTCTATTCTAAAAATAAAGATATACGTGTTTTACCATTTTTTGAAAATTTGGTTTCCAGGACCTCAAATGTGAAGTGGAAAAGGGGTTATTTGATTTTAAAATAACTGCTACTCAAAAACTGTAAATGCTACAGATGTGAAAATTAGTATTTTGAGGTTTTGGGCCGGTTAAAAGTAGATGAGTTCAGTTCATCACCGGACGGACCGGCCAAGCCGTTATTTTATCGATGTTCTGCAACAGTATTTTCGCCGTTTTAAGCTACGTCTGTCAACATCGACGTGCTCCACAGAGTGGTTCAACTTGCGGGTTGGAATTGCTATGGGGTGTTCAATTTCTCCCATCCTATTTGTTCTGGCTATGCAATTATTGCTCGGTTCGATTGCATCTCGGGTTCAGGATGTTTACCTGGGAAAAGGAATTTTCATGCCATCGATAAAAGCCTTCATGGACGACACTACTCTTATCTTGAATCACTGCGGTGAAATGCGCCGTATTCTTCAAAATTTCAACGACTTGTTGTCCTGGTGTGGAATGAAGTTCAAGCCAGCCAAATCGAGAAGCCTTTCTTTGCGACATGGAGAGATTGATGGTTTTGTCTCATTCTCGGTGGCTGGTTGCGAAATCCCAACGATCCAGCAAGAGCCTGTGAAAAGCTTGGGAAGATGGTACAACGTCTCCATGAATGATGTGAGTCAGAGCAGCATCGTTTTGCAGGGCTTGGTTGAGGACCTGAGGAAAATCAATTCAACCGAGCTGCAGGGAAGGTTCAAGGTATGGCTGGTACAGTTTGTTTTGATACCGAGGTTGCTATGGCCATTAACAATCTATGAGATATGTTTATCTCACGTGGAGCGAATGGAAAAGAAAATGAACTGCTGTATTCGGAAATGGCTAGGACTTCCACCGGCGTTAACAACTTTAGCTCTATATAGTAAGACAGCTAAGTTAGCTCTTCCATTCAAGTCCCTAGTAGAAGAGTACAAGATTAGCAAGATACGGACACAGTTGATGCTGGACAACTCTTCAGACCAATGTATCGTGAATGTGGGCGCATCAGTTGGATCGGGAAAAGGCTGGACTGCAGGGAGGGACATCCGTGAAGCCGAGGGATCTTTGCAATGGTCTGAAAAGCTCGGAGCAGTGCAACCAGGACGGCTCGGTCTGGGTTGGTTCCATCATGTGTGGTGGTCTAAGGCCTCGTCGCAGGAAAGGACAAACCTGATTATTCAAGACAGAAGGCGAGCAATGGAGTTGGAAAGAGTGCAGCTAGGTGCTCAGATGTCGCAACAGGGCGATTGGACTAGATGGGAGGCGGCAGTTCAACATTCGATGACATGGAATGATCTGTGGCGTTACTCGCCCTTCCGCCTATTTTTCGTGATTAGAGCGATGTATGATCAACTGCCGACAGCTTCGAACTTAGTGAAGTGGGGAAAGCTTGAAAATGAAGCTTGCAGGCTGTGTGAGAAAACAGAAACTCTGATTCATATTCTCTCATGTTGTCCGTATGCTTTGGCAAAGGGAAGATACACGTGGCGCCACAATGAGGTTCTAAGAGAGATACTGGGCATTATCAAGGAGAACTGCAGACTAGCCAATTCGATGCAGTTGTGCCCCAGAAGAAAAGTTTATTTCTTGAGAGAAGGCTTGCAGCACTTGGGCCGCAGAAAGGCAAGTACGAGAAGAGAATCGCTGCTTGATGCGGCAAATGACTGGAGGATATCAGCAAACTTGAAAGATGAAGACTGCTTTCCGGAATTGGTTCGCAGCAGCGGATTGAGACCGGACATTGTCATTTTTTCCAGTTTGGCCAAGACGTTGCTGTTCATCGAACTAACAGTGCCATGGGAAAGCAACATGGAAGCCTCAAATATCTTGAAAGAAGAACGTTACAGAATCCTTGCCCAAGATTTGGAGCGTGCGGGGTATAGAGTCGAGATTTTTCCAGTTGAAGTAGGCGCCAGGGGTTTAGCCGGTCGCTCACTCGTCAAATTGCTTGTGGCTCTTGGAATGTCGGGTCGAAAAAAAACTCAAGCTATCAAGAAAATAGCTGAAAGAGCAGAAACAGCTTCTTTTTGGATATGGATGCAAAGGAATGAAAAAGGAGATAATAAATTTAAACAGCCGCTTCTGGCTTCCGTACAACAGTGTTAGCTCCTCCTTTGTTTATAAGTTCAGGGACGAAGTCGCGTTATGGCTGCCGGCGAAAGTTTCGGTTGTTTGCAATAGAAGGAAAGTTGCTGGCATTTAGAAAATAATCGAAACAATGTTTCCTGCCATTATGGTTTGTGGTGTTTATCGTTTGGTGAAAGTGGTGGCATGGCTCGAAGTTCCGGAGGTGAATGTTTCTTTTGGTTTCGGAATCTGGCGGTTTGGTGGATGCTACAGTTACTACATGCTCAAGTTCCGGCGTTTGAAAGACAGTTTCTCATCTTGTTACAGTTTCTTGACGGTTTCAAAATGACTTCTTGGTTCTGGTACTTTGAAGATTTGCCGGTTATCTGGTTCTGGTCGGAGACGGCATGTGATACACAAATTTCGTCAGGGGGCGGCCGTCTGATCAACGGTCGTGGCCCGCCCTCCCGTGGTAGCGTCAGGAAAAGGGCCGAAACGCTGGGAGGGTCTTCCTCTGAAGACCTCTGACGAACTTGCTCGAAGAAGAGTTTTCACATACATACATACATACATACATACACACACACACAGACACACACATACACACATACACACATACACACATACATACATACATACATACATACATACATACATACATACATACATACATACATACATACATACATACATACATACATACATACATACATACATACATACATACATACATACATACATACATACATACATACATACATACATACATACATACATACATACATACATACATACATGCATGCATGCATGCATGCATGCATGCATGCATGCATGCATACATACATACATACATACATACATACATACATACATACATACATACATACATACATACATACATACATACATACAGATGTCGCAACAGGGCGATTGGACTAGATGGGAGGCGGCAGTTCAACATTCGATGACATGGAATGATCTGTGGCGTTACTCGCCCATCCGCCTATCTTTCGTGATTAGAGCGATGTATGATCAACTGCCGACAGCTTCGAACTTAGTGAAGTGGGGAAAGCTTGAAAATGAAGCTTGCAGGCTGTGTGAGAAAACAGAAACTCTGATTCATATTCTCTCATGTTGTCCGTATGCTTTGGCAAAGGGAAGATACACGTGGCGCCACAATGAGGTTCTAAGAGAGATACTGGGCATTATCAAGGAGAACTGCAGACTAGCCAATTCGATGCAGTTGTGCCCCAGAAGAAAAGTTTATTTCTTGAGAGAAGGCTTGCAGCACTTGGGCCGCAGAAAGGCAAGTACGAGAAGAGAATCGCTGCTTGATGCGGCATATGACTGGAGGATATCAGCAGACTTAAAAGATGAAGACTGCTTTCCGGAATTGGTTCGCAGCAGCGGATTGAGACCGGACATTGTCATTTTTTCCAGTTTGGGCAAGACGTTGCTGTTCATCGAACTAACAGTGCCATGGGAAAGCAACATGGAAGCCTCAAATATCTTGAAAGAAGAACGTTACAGAATCCTTGCCCAAGATTTGGAGCGTGCGGGGTATAGAGTCGAGATTTTTCCAGTTGAAGTAGGCGCCAGGGGTTTAGCCGGTCGCTCACTCGTCAAATTGCTTGTGGCTCTCGGAATGTCGGGTCGAAAAAAACTCAAGCTATCAAGAAAATAGCTGAAAGAGCAGAAACAGCTTCTTTTTGGATATGGATGCAAAGGAATGAAAAAGGAGATAATAAATTTAAACAGCCGCTTCTGTTCAGGAAAGACTGAGGGGCGCTCGGGGATGACCGAGTGGCACCGGGAAAGACCGGAGACATCTTGGAGAGACAAGAACTACGGGTGTCTTGGCCTGGCTAGCCGAGGCACATTTCCGTCTTCGCATGCTACGTCTACAACAAAAGAATTATGCCCCCTGAGCTCTTACCGAAAGGGGGGGGGGAGAATGATGAGCTCATCAATGGACTACAGGATGATGAACCGGCTTTTCCAAGGAACCCTGATGGGGGTTTGCCCGTGTTGTGTTGGTGTGGAAAAAGTTTCAAGACAGTCAGAGGGATGAAAGTTCACAGAACAAAAATGGGATGTCTTCCCGCTTCTGTTCGCCGCCCATTATCTCTCAGTGCGGGCTCAGATTCGTCGGCTCAAGAAGTTCCAGAACCCATCCATATTCCACAGATTGCTTTCGACGGAGGAATTGAATGTGTTTGTGGAAGAAGATTTAAGTCAATTCGCGGAATGAATGTTCATAAAACTAAAATGGGTTGTCAAACTGCTATCAATCAACGCTCTGCTTCAACCAAGGAGGCAGGTAACACGTCTGACTACGCCGGGCCGGAAGCTAACCACAGCCCCGACAAAGTCTCCGATTCAGAAGCAGATGTAAATTCAGAACCCAAGACAAGAATTAAATTTCCGAAAGCAATTGACACTTCAGCTTGGTCAACATTAGACTTGGAGTTGACGAGATTACTCAAAGCCCAGTTGAGGGAGAATCCACAACTCGATATAAAAACCTTCTCAGAAATTATCTACAAAAAATGTTTTGATTCATTTGGTGTGGTCCAGAAAAACCCGGTTCACACGCATGCAGCAGTATCCAGACGGCAGAGAGAAATTGAAAAATTAAAGAAGGAGCGAAAAAAACTCAGGCGGCAATGGAGAATCGCAGAGGGGGTCGAAAAAGTTGGTCTGTCTGAACTGTGGCGGGATGTAAAAAATCGGCTCCGGGCTCTCAGGGCTGCAGAAAGACTCCGGAAAAAGAAAAGTGAGCAAAAGAAAGCCAGATGCAAATTCATGGAAAATCCATTTTGCTTCGGAAAAAGTTTGCTGGATCCACCAAAATCTGGCACTCTTCGAGCGACAAAACAAGAATTAGATGATCACTTCCATTTGGCGTTCAAAGATCCTCTTGGCGATTCAGAGCTGCCGGAAAGAACCGATTTTCCCGAAGTACAGTTGCCGAAAGTGGCTTTCGACGGTGGAGAGATAAAGATGAATGAAGTATCTCGGTTTCTAAAAAAAACGAGAAACAAATCTGCCCCAGGTCCCAACGGCATTCCATATTTGTTATACAAGAGATGTCCAGGCGTGCAAAACCTGCTCTACAACCGTTCCGGCGTGTGTTGATAGCGTTTATGTTTTTAGGAAACGACTTAAAACTCATTTTTTTCTTCGCATGACGAACGGATATTGACCCTTTTTGTTTCTGATGTGTGATTCTGTTCGTTCGTTTATTTTGGCACTGCCGCCTCGTGCTCTGAGAAATTTTTCTTTTTAGAGAGCACGTTAAATAAATAAATAATAATAATAATAACAGAATAACTAAAAACATTTGACATTGAACCATGGAGTGGCCCATGGGGACCGCAGTATGTACCCCGGTAGCTATACAGCCTTAACAGTGCGTCCTAGAAAAAAACTTCAAATAGCAAAGTTGTAGAGCACCCTCTATTTGGTCTTACGGGAAAATACATTTTCAAATTGGAGTTTGGGTTATCGAGATATACAGATGTTTAATTTTCCGCGACATGATATTTATGCGCAAATGGGGTAGAGCGCATGTTATTAAATTTTCTGACTATTTCATTGTTTACAATTGAAAATCTAGCAGAAAAAAATAAGTAAATATCTTTTTAAATTAAAATATAAAATAAAATAATTGTTTATGGACCATAAAAATATAAAAGATATTTTTAGCATAGATATATGATTTTTAGTTTCGCATTTTCCGTTTTCCATTTGGCATTAACAAAGTGTCAATGCTGTTCTGTCAATATTATATTTTCGTTCGTTGGAATTAATTTGCGAGTCTTAAAGTTTTATTACTTTTAACAAAAACATTATTAATAACAATGCCGCGACCCAGAAGATCTAATCTTTCCCAAAATAGCCGTCAGGAACAATGTTAACCAATCCACCGCGGAAGAACTGGAATTAGCGCGAGAAAGGCCCGGCTTCGTGCTTCTCGAAGACAAGAGCAAATAGATTTACTCCCCGAAACTGCTTATGTCAGTGATCAACAAACAGTTAATTTTCGACACAATTGCAAATTTGAATCGAGCAGAGGTGGAACTGGAAAGACGTTTCTCATGTCTTTGATATTGGCCACTGTTCGTGCGAGATCAGACATCGCGGTAGCAGTTGCTTCTTCTGGAATAGCAACCACATTGTTAGAAGGATGCCGTACGGCTCATTCAGCATTAAAATTGCCCTTAAATCTTCAAACTACTGAACAACCAACATGCAACATTGCAAAACACTCTGCAATGGCAAAAGTTTTAGTAGCATCTAAAATCATCATCTGGGACGAGTGCACAATGGCGCACAAACGCGCATTGGAAGCACTTGATAGAACACTGAAAGATCTGCACAATGAATCGCCACATTTTGGAGGTGCAATGATTTTATTGTCTGGCGATTTCCGCCAAACACTGCCAGTCATTCCAAGATCGACTGCTGCCGATGAAATTAATGTTTCCTTCAAATTATCATATCTGTGGCGCTATGTGATGAAACTTCAGCTGTCTTCTAACATGAGAGTTGCATTGCTGAACGATCTATCTGCTGAAGATTTCTCCATGCAATTGCTCAACATCGGTAATGGCCGTGTTCCTGTCGACAAATCAACCGGATTGATTTCTATTCCTCCCAATTTTTGCACTTTTGTTTCATCGAAAGACGAGCTTATCAATAAAGTGTACCCAGACATCATTGCTAATCATAAAAAGAACAAATGGTTGAGTGAGAGAGCAATTTTGGCGGCTAAGAATAAAGATGTGGATGACTTAAATATTCTAATTCGGAGTCAAATTTTTGGTACTCTGCATTCATTCAAATCTATTGACTGTGTAACAAATGAAGATGAAGCCACTAACAATCCAACTGAATATTTGAACTCCTTGGATGTGCCTGGCTTACCACCGCACAATTTACAACTGAAGGTTGGATCAGTAGTTATTATGCTTAGAAATCTAAGTCAACCAAAACTATGCAATGGAACGCGTTTGGTTTTAAAGAAACTAAGGGTCAATGTGCTTCACGCGACGATCCTCAAAGGAAAATTCAAAGGCGAGGAAATACTCATTCCGAGGATTCCTATGATCCCAACCGATTTGCCCTTTGTGTTTAAAAGAATTCAATTTCCGATTTGCCTAGCATTTGCTATGACGATTAACAAATCACAAGGCCAATCTTAGAGTGTTTGTGGTCTTAACTTGGTTAATGCATGTTTTTCTCATGGTCAATTGTATGTGGCGTGTTCACGTGTCGGCAGACCATCAGATTTATTTGTTTTTTCGCCCGATAATAAAACAAAAAACATAGTGTATCATAAAGTGCTGGATTAAACAGAATCGACCCGAGTTCAACCAATGTTTTTCTAATAAACTATTAAAGTGAACGTTTTTTTATTTTGTTTTCTTTTAAACTTATATATAGGATATTTGTTATTATTGTTTTTTATTGCTTAAAAAATACACTCTTTAAGGTGAAACGAAGTTCACCGGGTCCGCTAGTATATATATATAATAATAATAATGTTTGACAATATTTAGAGTGGCGTAGATCCTAAAGGACTTCAAGGCCACTGAAGGGTTCTTTGCAGAGGCAGCCATTATATACTATATACTAGCAGTGCCCGTAGCGGCTTTGCTCGCATGAAATTAGAGAATTTGAACCGTGCATACATAGTAGAGTACTGCACGGATCAATTTTTTAGGTTTGGGCTCGGACGGTCAACAACTTGGCCCAGCCCGTTTCAAAAACCGAAATTCCTGGCCCGGCACGGCCCGTCTAATATGGGCCCGGCCCGTTTTTACAGGCCTAGAAGTTCTATTTACTTGAGGAAAAACTTCGGCCCGTCCCACCTTGACTTCAGGTTTAGCCCGGCCCGTCTGAACACCCTAAAATCACTAAAATCTCTATATACTTGGCTAAAAATCTCGGCCCGTCCCACCTTGATTTAAGGTATGGGCAGGGCCATATGAGGACCCTAAAATAACGGCTTGGCCCGTCCGTCCGGTGATAAACTGAACTCATCTGCTTTTAACCGGCACAAAAGCTCAAAATACTAATTTTCACATCTGTAGCACTTACAGGTTTTAAGTAGCAGTTATTTTAAAATCAAATAACCCTTTTTCCACTTCACATTTGAGGTCCTGGAAACCAAATTTTCAAAATTGGTGAAACACGTATATTTTTATTTTTAGAATAGAAACTAAATACTAATTTTTAAATCTGTGGTATTTACTGTTTTTGAGTAGCAGTTACTTTAAAAAACAAATAACCCTATTTTCCACCTCACATTTAAAGTCCTGGAAACCAAATTTTCAAAAAAATGCTAAAAGACGTATTTCATTATTTTTGGAGTAGAAACTAAATACTAATTTTTACTCATGTAGCATTCACAGTTTTTGAGTAGCAGCTACTTTAAAAACCAAATAACCCAATTTTCCAACCCACATTTGAGGTCCGGGAAAACCGAATTTTCAAAAAATGGTGAAACATGTATCTTTTTATTTTTCAAGAAAAATCCATATACCAAATTTCAAAATCTCCTCATTTTTGGTTTTTGAGATATACATTGTTTTGGAAAAAAGTTTGTCTTCCAGTTTCTTCCCCTCAGGAGCAAAATTTTCAAAAATCCTTTCTTAGTGGATGCTTACGCAATAAAAGTAATATAAGTTCCAAATTTCACGTTCCTAGGATGAGGCGTTTGAGCTCGGCGTTGATTATCAGTCAGTCAGTCAGTCAGGACATGTTCTTTAATATATAGGGGAAAGTGGGGTAATATGGGGCCTCGGGTAATATGGGGTACCCACCTTTTTATTATAAGAACAGCGTTATAAGAATATTTAATTAGCGATCTATGGTCGTATTGGTTATGTAACTCTGCCGCATAGCCGATTAAGCAATATTGTTTACGAGTTTACGTAATAGATTAGAAATTATTTTTTAACGTTTTCTGTTAAGTTCCATCAACTGTGTTTCTCTACGCATAAAAGAAAGAAAAAGTAAGATATTTTCTAACAATTGTGAATTTCTAATTTTTTGGGATATACTTTAACAGTGTTTTTAATTATCAGCCGCTACAATGTTGATTTGCCAAAATTTTACAGATTTTATTCGTGGTATGCTGTTGGGTAATATGGGGTATCTGGGCTGGGGTAATATGGGGTACACCCCATATTACCATATTCATGATTTCTTCACTTTTTACACGCATTTCATCATTGATCTGTTACCTTTATTTTATTATGTCATTACTTTATACTGCTTTATTACCTTTTCAGATGCCACGTAATTATGCAAAACTTACAATACGGAGCCCAGAGTCAACATCTGCAGTGACCCTCATTTAATATTTTTAAAATGTTTTTATTACTTATGTTATTGTTTTATTAATACAATATTGTTTTATAACAATTACTTTTGTTGTCCTTGTTTTATTTAGGTTTAATGAAAGCTGGAACATACCTAAAATTCAAGTACCCCATATTACCCCACCTCTAGTGGGTAATATGGGGTACTTGAATGCTACACTTTTTTCAATTATTTTCTAAAAAATGAAATCATATTTGCTTAAATGTTTCATTAACTCATAGTAATATGTCTGCTTGGTATACAGATAAATGAATGTTTGTATGTATGTCCTTTATGCATTGCTACACCATTCATCCGATCGTAATGAAATTTTCACACAACCTTGAGAGTCAAGGGGAATCAAATATAGAGAAAACAAATTTGAAATCCGTCACAAAATGAGCGGAGCGGGAGAGCGAGCGGAAACGGGAATTAGAAAATGAGCGGAGACGGGAATGGGAAAACAAGAGGGAACGAAAAAGCAACTGAGAGCAAAATAGCGAGCGGGAAAGGTAAAGCGACCAAGAGCGGGAAAACGTCCGGATCGGGAAAGCGATTTGGAGCTGGAAAGCAAACAAGAGCGAGAAAACTGCCGGGAGCGGGAAAGCAACCGGGAGCGGGAAAGCGGCCGGGAGGGGGAAAAGCGGTCGGGAGCGGGAAAGCAACTGAGAGCGCGAGAACAAACGGGGAAGGAAACGGGAGCGCGAGAGACAAACATTAGAAAAAGCTCTAAGAATCATAACGCCGGTGCCCCGCTAGTATATACTGGAAGTAGCCCGTCAAAAATGACGGATCTTTTTAAATCTCATATATAAATTTTTAGATTACAGTTGTTCTTGGACGACCGTTTATTTAGCCAGTTACAAAATTCGTAACGTAATCTATACTTAGCAGCGCTATCCCTGAAAACGGTTTCTATAGTAACAATGCCTCGTTTAATATAAAATTTCTTTCAATTTCCTTCGCCAAAGATGTTACATTAGTCGCTTTCTCGACATCCGTCCGTCTCTTTTAGAGTTTGAAAACAATAATTTTCGGAAGTTTGTTTACTCGTGTATATCGGTTGAATGCACTTTTAGTTGCTCGAGCAGTACGTAATAGTTTAGTATTAATATAATAAGTTTTTAAATAAATTTGTTCCTACCGGCTTAACAATTCGTTAAATAATTTTAGTTGCTCTCTAACGTGCACATCGATATCGTCGTTCGGCACATCGCCGATGCTTTTTTTAGCCACGCTCGGAATTCCAATACCTAAGTTGTACTAATTCGTTTTTCTTTATTATTAATTAAATTTCTTCCAATTCGTTTTGCCTACTCGTACCTTAACTTTTGTTCCTATTCTTTTTATTTTAAATTACTTTTTTCCGGAACGATTTTGTTTATTGTTTACCTATGACGTAAGCGTAACAGAATCAGTGAGTGAGTGAGTGACGAGGGCTACTATAATATAGATGTAAAAATGAGAATATGTATGTAAGTATAGATGTCCTTAATGCATTGCTACACCATTTATTCAATCGTAGTGCAATTTTTACACAAGCTTGAGAGGCAATGGTAGAAGGTTTTTGTGAAAAAAAAATTGAAATCGGTCACAAAATGAGCGGAGCAGGAGAGCGATCTTGATGAAATTTGGCAAGGAGGTAGTTTTCATACAGGGGATGAATGTTAAGAATGTTTGGACTCCCAACTCCGATCTCCCGGCTCAGGTAGGCTAAAAAACTTTCCAGGCCGAAAGTGCCTATGTACGACCATCAAAGGTAATTTGTGTAATACAATTCAAATTTAGTTTACGTAACAACGTTTGAAGGCTTCAAACAACTTTTAGCAAACCTCTTTTAGGTTTTATGGGCTAAAAGAAGTTAGGAAAAAGTGGAAAGGAGAAAATGAGCGTGAGCGGAAAAGGGATTATGTATGTATGTATGTATGTATGTATGTATGTATGTATGTATGTATGTATGTATGTATGTATGTATGTATGTATGTATGTATGTATGTATGTATGTATGTATGTATGTATGTATGTATGTATGTATGTATGTATGTATGTATGTATGTATGTATGTATGTATGTATGTATGTATGTATGTATGTATGTATGTATGTATGTATGTATGTATGTATGTATGTATGTATGTATGTATGTATGTATGTATGTATGTATGTATGTATGTATGTATGTATGTATGTATGTATGTATGTATGTATGTATGTATGTATGTATGTATGTATGTATGTATGTATGTATGTATGTATGTATGGATGTATGTATGTATGTATGTATGTATGTATGTATGTATTTATGTATGCATGCATGCATGCATGTATGTATGTATGTATGTATGTATGAATGCATGTATGTATGTATGTGCGTATGTATGTGTGTATGTATGTGTATGTGCATCAAAAATGACGGATTTTTTAAAATTTAAATATATGTTCATTTCTGATTGCAGTATCACCTTTTTTTATCTTTGAGACTGTCACTGTACACTTGCGTAATAACTTTTATTACACGCCTGCGCTCACTAACTTTTATCAACTGCTGATTGCTGACCCCAGCGGCCGCCGAGTTATGTGTAATTGCTAACATACATACATAGTGGTTTTGCCCGCCCCAAGGACGCATGTCTTAAAATTACGATGTACTTTGGATACATTTTATAAAAAATAGTCAACAAAAACAAAATGACATTTGATAACCATAAAAAATGTTTTGTGTATATCAGCAAATTTAATGAAATTTTTTATTGTGTTAAAATTTTCAATTTACTAAAGTATTTCATATCAATTCAAAGGATGTGAAAATTGAAAAGTGCAAGAATTGGTTATTAAAGAATTTCAGTATACACGACATTTCTTGTGAATTGACGGCCATCGAGAAGTGGTCCTTGGTTCTGAGATTTTTTTAAATCTATTATATAATATTTTTCGATTGCAGCGCCACTTCTTCTAATCTCTAGGAATGAGACTGAGATAGGTACAATTGCATAATAATTTTTATTACACCCCTGCGCGCCATAAATTCTTACGTGCACATTGATATCATCTATACGACTAATTACGTAAGCGTGACAGAATCAATGAGTGAGTGACGTGGGCTACTATAATATAGATATAGATATATAAAGAATGTATTTATATAATTACTAGCGGAGTGCCCGCGTTGCCCAGGGTTTTTAGAGGTTTTTCTAGTGTTTGTCTCTCTCGCTCACGTTTCCTTCTCCGGTTGCTTTCCCGCTCTCGTTTGCTTTCCTGTTCTCGGTCGCTTTTCCGTTCCTGGCCGCTTTCCCGCTTCCGGTCGCTTTTCCGCTCCCGTTTGCTCTCCCGTTCCCGGTCGCTTTCCCGTTCCCGCTCCCGCTTGCTCTCCCGTTCTCGCTCATGCTTGCTTTCTCATTCCCGTTCTCGCACGCGCTCATTTTCTCTTTTTCATTCTTTCCTAACTTCTTTTAGCCCATAAAACATAAAATAGATTTGGCTAAATCTTGCTTGAAGCTTTCAAAAGTTGTTACGTAACCTAAATTTGAATTTTATTACGCAATTACCGATTTAGGCATATGCTACATAGGCTGCAGCCTATGGGCGGCACGAGGCCAGGGGCGCCACAAAAAAAGCAAGATAAGGAAAAGACAAAAAAAGAAAAAACGTAAGAAAAAGAAAAAGTGAAGAAAGAAAAAAGAAGAAAGAAAAAAGAAGAAGAAAGGACTTTATTTGTTGTCTCATGGCGCCCCCTGGGCCCTGGCCTCCAAAGCTTATTTCTTAGAATATTTCTTTGCACAAATGAGTCTCCGGATATTTTTATATTTCACTTTGGTTAAAATTTACGATGATGCATTAAAAAGATTTATCCCAACAACAACGGTGCCCTTTAAGAAAAAATCAGAGGCATGGGTCACTCCAGAAGTGTTAGCGGCGGTTCAACTGAAGAGACAACTTTGGTCAAAATACCTAGCAGCCGGGCGTCACACACATGACCAGCTTAAGCTAGCTCATAAAAAAGCTTGTAAAAACGTGGCAAAAGTAGTTAGACATTCTATGCTTCCCTACGAAGAAAGTCTCGTTTGTTCATCAAAGTTTAATCCAAATATACTTCATACTCACATTCGAAATAAACATGAAACTCAAGAAAAGATAAAGGCAATTGAAACGGCTGACGGTGACACATCGGTCGACCAAGAAGTAATATGCAAAACAATAAACGAATACTTCCAATCTGTCTTTGTTACCGAATCAGGCAATCAACTGCCTTTTTTTTTTTAAACAGAGAACAGATTCCGAATGCAATATTGACGAGAGCGTTTTCACATTTGAAAAGGTTGAAAAAAGACTATCAGAACTCTTGGCGAACAAGGCTATAGGAGTTGATGGATTTCATCCTCGTATATTAAAAAACAGCGCAGCTGCTCTTGCAATTCCTATCACTCTCATCTTTAGAATGTCTATCACCACAGGCATGGTACCACACCTATGGAAACTACCTAATGTTACGCCCATTTTTAAAAAGGTAGCAAAATAAAGGCAGGAAACTATAGGCCAGTAACATTAACTTCCGTACTTTGCAAAGTATGCGAAAACTTTATTTACGAGCAAATCATGTTTTTCTGCACTATGAATAACCTAATAACTAAAAGTCAACACGGATTTGTAAGAAAAAAGGATGCGTAAACAACTTACTGGAAGCCCGCGACATCCTGACAGAAAGTGTTCATCTTGGTGTTTCTGTGGATGTTGTCTACACAGATTTTGCGAAAGCTTTTGACAAAATCCCACATCGGAGTTTATTGCACAAATTGAGAGAGTACGATATACAGAACTCACTTTACAAATGGATTGAATCTTGGTTAACTAATCATCAGCAGAGAGTTCAGATCGACAGTTGTACTTCAGGATGGAAAAAGGTTACGAATGGGGTACCGCAAGGCTCAGTACTTGGGCCTCTATTGTTTTTGCTCTATATAAATGACCTCCCTGACAAATTATCTCAACATAAGAATTTCTTGTACGATACCTGTGACTGTTACAGAAGCTGAACAGTCATTTAGCAAATTGAAACAAATAAATAGTGTACGACGATCAGTAATGGGACAGGAAAGACTTTGTGGCTTAGCGTTACTAGCAATTGAAACTGATCTAGCTAGGTCTATTAAATTTGATGAAATTCTTGACAATGTTGCATTAAGCAAATCAAGAAAAATATCACTTTGAAAATTTGGACGAATTGGGCAAAAGACTTATACTGTTAATTTTCTACAGTCAAACCTCGATAGTAAATAGTAGTTAAATACCCCGGTTTGTAAATACGCGTTTGCTTGGTCCCAACCATGTCAATTACAGTCAAACCCCGTTAGTAAATACCCCTTTGGGGTTTGACAGTACATAGATAATTATATTTACAGGGTACCCAACTATAATTGGTCAAATAAATTTGTCTATCAAATTTGCATGAACCGGGTCTGGGGAAATAATCAGTTACTAGAGCCCGGAGGAAGGGCGCTGGGGGCGCCATTGAAACATTAGCCTATGGGCTCAAAATTCTTAAATTCGTCTCCGGCTCAACCTCTGGGATCCGATGCCTTACGTTTAATCCTGGCTGCTAGAGCATCGCTCTGCTACTTGCATTCAAACCAGACCTGTTGACTCAAATGGCAAAAAACTATTGTAAACAGTAAGTCACTCACTTATTTCTCAATACCTTTATAATCCAGCATACACAGGATGAGGAATTAAATAGAGCAATTAATAAAGAATTGGATTAATTGCCATTCGCTATTGTGAAACAATATAGGGGAGGGTCAGTACGATATTTTACCAAAACGGTCATTTTATAAAAGTTATACCAACATTTTCGCAATAAAATTTTGATTGCCAGTTCATAAATGTTGACGACTTTTTACCGAAACGGCCCAATTTTAGTGTATGGGCACAGCTTTTTTACGACTACTCCACTGGGGAGGAGTGACACTTTTATAAATGTCTTTTTTGTTTTTTTAGTTTTTTTTTTGGAAATAACATTTTTTATTAGCCAGATAACTAATGACATTAGAAGATAACTTAATTCTGTTAAGATCTTGTTATTCTTTTCAACAAACATTTTTTATTGACGTATTGACATTTAATTTTTATCGGTTTAGTTAATAAACCGTTTTATATCGGTAAAATATTAACTCCCATACTATAACCATGAAATCTTGATACGACATTGTGTTTCATCGTTTTAAACTGCCATACTGCTTTTATAAAATTATTCGTTCTCTATGAATTTAATTCTTTACATCTGCTAAGGCGCTCAATTTTCATTAACGAGTTGTTTGAGCAACTGCTCCACTTCACTTCATGATGCTACGCCACTATCAGTGGCCTACACAGGCTAAATAGTTATTTCGCAAACATTCTATTTCCTGTTTTCTTTAGTTTTTGTGTTGGAAATAACATTTTTTTATTGGCCAAAGAAATTTTGAGCTGTTGAATTGAAATGTCTAAGGCCGCATTTATATAAGTTAACTTATTGGATGTTTTAACGATAAACCAAAACCGCCTTCCACTTTTCTGAATGGATTAGACTACTTATAACTATCTGCTTTTAGATTATAATAATGCATGAAAAAAACAGAATGTTATACGGTTTCATTAAATGACCAGGAATTTCATTGTTCAGAAATAGAAGCTGCATTGCTAACGTAGGCGTAGAAATAGTTTACAGAGCTCAGCAGCTATTGAAAATGCTTTCATCCAACTTCTTGAATCGGCAATATGTGTTCGGCGAGATACAACATTTTCAAACTCTACTAACTTAACAACTTAACTCATTAATTTGATTATTTGTCACCTATAAAATACATAAGAATTTTGATAACAGTTTAGTTCATTGTTCTAAAACAAAAATATTTTGTTTAGACTTATAAAAAAGAAACTAAAAAACTTCTCAAAACAGACGGCGTATCAAGCATATAAGGTTATATATAAAGAGCAGATATTCTTCATTCCACGTTTAAAGAATCGTTTTAAACTGTCTGTAAAGAATCGTGATGTCGAGGGTTGGTTTTAATATGATTGAAATGTTTTGTTCAATAATATTCATTCCATGATGGTTTTATTTTATCATCTTGTGCACTAAAAGTTACTGGAAGATCCCGAGGGTGATTTGAAACTTCAGCTGTTAGACTGGATTGAGGCCGTTACTGGCGAAAAAATCGACAAAAGCGAACCTTTTGAAAAGGTTTTGAAAGATGGAGTGTTACTATGCAAGTAAGTAAATCGGTTTTAGAGTTAATGAAAATAACGTATGAAATTACTTCCGGGGATTTTCAGAACATTGAACAAAATAGTACCTGGAAGTATCAAAAAGATAAATACAAAAGGAGGAAACTTCACCTGGATGGAAAACATGGCAGCAGTTCAAAAGAGCATGAGGCTGTATGGAGTACCCGAAGAAGAACTTTTCCAGGCAGTTGACCTTTGCGAAGCAAGAAATATCAAGGCTGTTGTAAAAAGTCTTGCGTCACTTGCTAGATTGGTAAGATATTTATGACAACGATACGTTATATTTTTTATGTGAATTGATTTATTTATTTCATCTATTCAGTGCTTTAATAAAGGGTTTGACGGTCCTTGTTTCGGCCCGAAGATGGCTGCAGAAAATTTAAAGTCTTGAGTGGTCATTTCATTATGCAACTATATTTTGATACGACATTGGTGCATTCTTGGACACTGGCTTGTAGTTTTATGTTTGATAAGTGTGACTTTCAATTTAGGCAATAAATTAATTATAAATAAAACAAGTAGAAAATGATAAATTACACAATGTTCTGTGTAGAATTGTACTGTTCTGAAAATTGTACTATTATTACTTTCTGCTTTTAACAAGAATGCTTGCATCTTCATAACACATTTAAATTGTTGAATGTCTTTTTAATTAAAAATGTATTACAATGTTTTTTTGTCATCAATGTTTTTTAATAGAAAGAAGAAAACAAATTAATTTATTAAAGGGCAGTAAACTAGATCATCTGAGATTGCATAATTTAATTTTTAAAAAATTATGTCTTTTTAGTTGTCAATTAGCATTACTCAGTAAAATCTAATTAAACTCGGTTGGAGGATCTTGATTTTCTGTTTCAAAATACAGTTGCTAGGTTAGCTGAGTTGGTAGAGTGTTGGCCTTGAATGTGAAAGCTTCACGATTCGACTCCCACTCACTGCTCAGTAGCCCATGTCAACGGAAAACTTAGCGGGTAAAATCGTTTCTATCCGTGGGGCAAGTAAAAAAACAGCGCCTTTGAGCTCTGGAAGAGACGCTATATAAATTATCAATAATTATCAAACAACTGACCCTGCAGTCCCTCCAATCGATTTATTTTTGTTTTGAAATTCTTGATCGCAGTGTTAATAATAATCATATAATACCACAAGAACTGCAACAAATCACTTCTCAATTACCAACTTCAAATTTACTTTTCTTACTCATAAACTGCTGAAACATAAAGAAAAAAGTTAACGACTTATCTCTTTTGCTTCACAACTCTCAAGTCAAACTAATTGCTGTTCCTTAAACATGACTCTGTGAAAAATGGGTTGTTTTCTAAGGAACGACAGAAAAAAAGAGGTAGAGTTGGATTTTTTATCAATACTAGCATCAGATACTCAGTATGTGGTGGTGAAAAGTGGATGCCTCTCATATCAACCTTTGAGTTTCTGCTAATAAAAATACCGAGTAACAGAAGCAAAGACACTGTTGCAGTGGTTTCTACCGGCCGCCATATGCTAGAATTAATCTGTTTAGTAGCTTGAATTAGATCACGTAAATCAAAAGAATAAAAAACTGTTTTGTTAGGATATTACAACATAGACCTACTCGAAGAGAAACATAATTTTACTTAATTATTGAATGTTTTAGCCTCACACTTTTTCCTAAAATTATTTCGCCTTGTTTTGTCATAGACAACATTTTCACAAACCTCCTTCTTCAAACTTGCATATCTCGAATTATTGTTGATGACTTATCGGACCATTTTTCACTGTTCCTTAAACTAAAGTACATTTTCCTATATATAAATAAATCGTTTCTTATGAGAAAAGATATGGATATAAATCTATGTTTGTTGAGGCTTTAAAGAAACATGTGTAGTCTGAAATTACAGCTGCTTCTGAATCTAGAGACGTTAATGATGTATATTCTTCGTTTATTATTACTACGGAATCAAAAGCGATAAACGAAATATTTTGAACACATAATTGAAGTTGAATAAAAACAACCAAGTGAAAACCACACATACACATCTTTCAATGGTCAATTTTGTACATTGAGAGGAAAAAGAACAAATTAACTTGGCAATGTTGAATTTGATTTAATTTTCTTGCTGATATCTTTGTTTTACTTTTCTCAAAGTTATTTTTTTTAATTTTTTATTAAATGTAAGTAATTCAAATACAGAAAATTAGTTTGGAGAGCAATATCAAAAAAACTTTAACCATTGAAAAAAAAACAAAGAAAGAAAGAAAGTGAAAAAAAGTCATCGCTTTTTCAAATAAATTGTGTTTGTAGTGTGTTTTTAAAAACAAGTGCTAGACAAGGGGTTTTTTAAAACTAAAGAACGATAAAGAAACCATTAAAGGTTTTAAAAAATAAGAGGAACAAAAGAAAAAGAGAGAGAAAGAAAGAAAGAAAGAAAGAAAGAAAGAAAGATAGATAGATAGATAGATAGATAGATAGATAGATAGATAGATAGATAGATAGATAGATAGATAGATAGATAGATAGATAGATAGATAGATAGATAGATGGATGGATGGATGGATAGATAGATAGATAGATAGATAGATAGATAGATAGATAGATAGATAGATAGATAGATAGATAGATAGATAGATAGACAGACAGACAGACAGACAGACAGACAGACAGACAGACAGACAGACAGACAGACAGACAGACAGACAGACAGACAGACAGACAGACAGACAGACAGACAGACAGACAGACAGACAGACAGACAGACAGACAGACAGACAGACAGACAGACAGACAGACAGACAGACAGACAGACAGACAGACAGACAGACAGACAGACAGACAGACAGACAGACAGACAGACAGACAGACAGACAGACAGACAGACAGACAGACAGACAGACAGACAGATAGATAGATCAAAAAAAGGAAAAAAGAGAAGAAAAAAAGAAAATGCAAAAAAAACAAAAAATCAACAAAAGCTGGGTGAACCTGCTAGTTAACAATAAAACATAATAAAATAATTACAAATAATAGGTCGAAAAATTTAAGTTTTTCATCTAACAAAATTTGAAGCAGTAACATCGCGGATATAACTGAAACGGTCAGAAAAAGAATTTAAAAGAAAATGTCATTATGGAGCTCAGTCTTACTCTGGCACTTTTTTAAATGTTCCTTAAGGTCCAAAACTGCAGGAAACATGTAAGAAAGTGACATGTTATCATTTTCTACTAACTTAGTGTGATGAGCAAATGATTCCAGCCAGGCCAGTAGCTAGCTGGGGGAGGGCTGAGAGGCTGTAGCTTCCACTAAAAATTTAAGCCCCCCACTAGAATTTTTGGCAGGATTTTTACCTTATTTACACTTAAGCCAGCCAAGTGATTAGGAAGTTACGATCCGCAATTTAAATTTAAATATAAATGTATTGAATAAAATTAAATAAAAAAGTGAATGAAGTCGAGATAATAGATGAACCATTGCTACAACCCATACCAAAAAGAGCAAAAATCACAGAGTAGCACGCTACGTGATTCTGTAGTTATGTCTATTCTGGGACAGAGTGATGAGCAAGAGTGTTCACCAGAGTGGAATCAGCTTGGTGCTGTTTATTTTAGCATGTTGGACAGTATATTAGGAGAGTTGATGGAGAGGTTTGTTGATAGTTCTTCTAAAGGTTTGACTTGTGCAGTGTCTGCCCTTCTACCAACATCAGACAAGTTTTTAGATGTCAACGACCTTAAACTGTTTACGCAACTGCTAAAACAAGACAGGCATGGCGATGTTGAAAAATATATTGCAGACGAGGCTCTCATTGCAAGTAGGTTTCTAAAAAACAAATTTCAACCAGACTGAATGCTCCAGGAAATGATGGATTTTATGCTGGATTATAAAGATGCATTTCATACTTTACGTTGGCACTATTCAGCTGCAATGAGACTCTCGGCATCTTGACTGCCACTTGTGAGAATTCATTTTCTTGTCTAACACGAGTACTACGACCACAGAGAAGATCAATGTCCCATGAGAGAAAGAGCAAACTTGTACTTTTGGCATTTGAAAAATCGCTCTTTAAAGCAATTGATATGGATACCTTCTTGCAGAAATTTTCTATTCAATCACGTCGCATTTTGTTGTAATTTATCAAACTTTTTGTTGAAAATGTGTACACCTGTATCAAATACCAAGAATAATTGTCTTGACAATGATCAATCCACATTATAATGAAATGCACTTTTTAGTTTTGTTTCTCATTTCAAGCTACGACCAATCCATTCATGTTTTACACATAAAAATTGTCATCATTTTCATAATCAGTGCTTGGATTTAGTCTTACAACACAATAATAACTTCAATCTTACAGTTTTAGAACAGAGAAAGAAGCTAATTCAGCTTAGCTGACAAACTTTTGCTTTTGATTTTTGAATGACTCTCAATAATTCAAACTATTTTCATAATTTAGTCTTTTTAGTGCTAGTCTGACAGGGCAATACTATTAACACCAACATTGCTGAACTGATCAATTCGAAAAAACAATTTAAAGCTTACTGTCCCACCACACAATTTTTATAAGAATTTAAGTATAATGATATATTTTATATATAATCTAATTTTCTATTTAGATTGTTTAAAAACTGATGACAAGCTTTATGTGTAACACATGAATGGATGTGTCGTAAGTGTTGTAACTTAAAATGAGAAGCTAAACTAAATAGTACATTTTATTATACTGTGGTTTGATCTATGTCAAGACAAAAATTTAAATCCAATTTTATTTTATTGATTTCTTGGCATTTGATACAGATGTACAAATTTTTATCAAAAATAAAATAAAGAAGTTATTGTATTGTTGACTATAACAGTATAACGGTTGTTAATCAATAATTAAATGTGAACAATTTGATTCAGTGCTGTAATCCCAGTGGTGTGCCATGCCGGCATCAAAAATCAAGATTGTAGATAACAACAAGCATACTGTTATTTGACCAAATTGCCTGTGAAAATTGTTAATTTTTGTTATTACTAGCAACAATATTGCAACTCTTAGAAAACCTAAAATCACATAATAGGATATCCAAAATTGGATGCCATTTTGTGTCCAATGCTACAAAATGCTTTGGCGAATCTCCTTATCGTGAGGGGCTTCGCACCCTCGGCGCTCGCGCTCAGGCTTCTTCGGTGCCCCCGTTCGTCAGTAGCCCCCCATTAACTAAATCCTGCCTACGGGCCTGATACCAGCAAGAATTTAATTATTTCTATTTTTTCCATTCGCTATTCATCAGTCCATCAAGGTTTTGACAATAAGTCTCACACACTTCTCGATTCTCTCATAATTCTCCTTCTCTTGTTCTTCTGCGCTGGTTACCTCTTAGATGTAAAGTGATTTTTAAAATGTCCTATTATGTTTAAAATTAAAAATTACACATCTTCCTCCTATTTAAAAGATATTATTGTAACCCCCATAAGTTAGGTTTAAGATTTTTTATTGCTAATCATACTTTTTTCTCTGTAAAGCACTCTTTTGCCAAACGCTTTTTATTCTAGTCCTTTTTTCTGGAATTCTCTTCCACCTTCTCTCACTACGTTTTAATCAATCAATTTGTAGCCGAGTGCATATTAACGCCTTGTCGAAAAAAGCGCTAAACAAAGTTAAATTGGTCGATTGATGAGACAACTGATTAGAAAAAACTGAATACTATAGAAAAATAGCTCTTTTACTCTAGAATATTAGTTACACAAACGACTACTGACTATCCTAGCAAATTCAGGATATAAATACAGGGGCATCATTTTAGCGATAACCTTGGAGGGAGCAAACTTTTTTAAATCAGTTGAATATAAAATTTTATATTCGGTTTCTTATACTTTTTTTCCCAAAATAGAAAATATTGTATAACCGGGGTGGGGGTAGTCGTATATACCTTTGCCTGCAAAAATTCAAAACCTTATACACTTTTTCCCCTAAAAAAACTGGTGACTGAAGGAGGAGGTAAGTTATAGCCAGGGCCGCAGCTAACATGCCCATCCTTGGGTGTGTAACCGTACCATTTTATCGACAATGTTTTTAGTTATTTAAAAAAAATTATTGGTTTTATATATTGTTCATTTAAAAACACATAAAACCCTAATGTTTTTGTTGAATTTTAAAAAACAGGCTAAAGAATAAGATTATTGTACTTGTACTCATTTTTTTAAATGCTTTTATTTAACTTTATTTTTTCTCTGTTTGTTTGTTTGTTTGTTTGTTTGTTTGTCTGTGGTGATCAAATCTTAGAAACAAAAATTCATTCACTTTTCGACCACCTAGAGCTATAAAACTTTCAGGAAAGTTTTATTCTGGATGACAATACATGAATTTATTGTTTTCAACATGAATTAGGAGTTCCACGACAAAACGTTCACAGACAAAATGTTCAACGACAAAATGTTCAACGACAAAATGTTCACGACAAAATGTTCACGACAAAACGTTCAAGACACAACGTTCACGACAAAATGTTCCCACTGAAAAATACACATTTTGTTTTATTATGTCAAGATCGTTTGCAAACTAATTATTAAGTCATTTTTTGTGGTGTTTCTATTCACCTATTGATTTACCTAAGCAGAGTATGTGAGTATGACACTAATACATATTGGCAACAATCAACTTATCAAACATTTATTTTAAGTTAACCATAAAACCAAACATACAAAAAAGCAAAAAATATCGATCAAGACTTATTTCTGTCGTTCACTTAATTAAAATTGAAACATGAAATGATCTTCAATTTGCTGCTTATTGAGTCTTTACCCAAGTTATCGCTACGTTAAATAAGTAATTAAAGCCGGCTATATTGATCTTGGAAGCCGATAACTTCTTAATCACTAGGCTACAACGATCAAAGCTTATTTCTGTTGTTCACTTAATTAAAATTGAAACATCAAATAAATCTCAATTAATAACTAATTGCATTTCTTTTTCTTTTCGATCGGAGTATATAAAGATTTCATATTTTGACCCTTTTTTATCATCGTTCCATTTATTAACTAGTTAATGCGGGTTGGTTAATTTTCTCTTGGATATCCTTATCTTTTTAATCTTTAGAATACAGCCATCAAGCCTTCTTTACGTCGTTTGCATTAGAGATGGGAATCGAACCCTAATTTAAGAGTTCGGGTTCGGTTCGGTAGTGGCTATAGTTCGGGTTCGGTTCGGTAGTGGCTATGGTTCGGGTTCGGTTCAGTTCGGTAGTGCTTACAGTTCGAGTTCGGTAGTTTTTAAAGTTCGGGTTCGGTACGGGAAAGCTATGGCTCGAGCTAGATTCGAAGATAATCGCATTAAAAAACACAGGCAGTTAATAAACACAGTTTATTAATTCAAGACGTTTAACAAAAATTAATAAAAATTAAAAAAACTAAGGTTCCATATTGTATTTAAAAAAAATTAACATTTCTAATGTTTCTGTACTCATTCGAGCTCTTCGCTCACTCAAAGTCAGTCCACAAATTGAAAAGACTCGTTCACTGGGTGTACTAGTCGCTGGTATAGCCAATAATTTTTTTGCTACTAGTGCCAGTTTAGGAAGCTTTTTTATGATTGTCTTTCCAGAACTTCAAGACATCAGTTTCCACGACTGGCATTTCAAGATATTTATCCACTTCATGTCTTGTGTCGCCTTTGACAGTCAATGGAGTTGCAGCCGTTTTAAAATCAGCTAATAAATCCGATGTATCTAGTTTTTTTTTCTTTAAAGGAGGCTGTTGTTCTGTGTCACTTTCAATGAAGCAATCCATTTCATCCGTTGAAGACAATATTGTTTCTTCTACCATACTTCGCAGTTCAGAATAAACAAAATTACGATCACTTGGATCTGCAAAAATTAAATATTTATATGAAAGATGTATCACTGTTGCTCTTGCTTGCTCCATTTAGAAACTTTTGCTAACTTATTAGTATTCGACATAATATTTAATTTGAGTTGTTCTATATAATAACTATAACAAACAACAAAATACGTAATTCAAGCAACACGACCGCATGGTGTAATAAGCTACGGAGAAAGAAAAGAAGAAAACATAACAGAGCTGTGCATAGGCTTCCATAAAACAAACAAAAACAGCGATATTAAATACAAAAACAACGATTTTTATTTTAAGAATATTTCATAGTCATAATTTAAATTTAAAAAAATCAGTTCGATAAATTTAGCATGGGTTCGTTCGGGTTCGGTTCGTTCCGAGCGAAACAGAGTTCGGGTACGGTTCGGTTCGGTCAACAACTAAGTTCGGGTTCGGTTCGGTTCGGTAAAAAGTAGGGTTCGAGTTCGGTGTGTTCGGTTCGGGTTCGGTTCGATTCCTAATCTAGTTTGCATATTTGAAATTGAAGATTCAAGCAATCTCAAATTCGAACCAATTGCGTAAGCGTCTCTTTGAAATGACCTTTCCTGACCTCGCTAAATCGAGCGTGTTTGTCTCTTTGAAGTGTGGCAGAAGTGGTATACCGGGTGTTAGTGATGTTTTGAGGTGTATGGTATCTGGCTGTTTGAGTGTGTATATACTCAAAGTTTGTACGAACAGTTGAAAGCAGTTTTTTTTAAACTTATTATTCAATTGTTTTTTGCTCGTTTGATCTTAAGATCTTGACGTTATATCTTGTCGTTATTTTATTTACTGTATGTGACGAATAAAATTGTTGTATATTACAACCATGTCTTCTACAAACTTGCTGATTGTTCCAGACAAAAATGTCTTTGTAGTGTGGCCCCTTGGTGTTAAACGACCGATGCCAGATTTGACATAGCGGGCTGTGTGATGCTTTGACGTGTTTGTGGCCTTTGGTAAATGTGTACATATATGGTTTACGAAAACATTCGAATTTAGTTTTTTTGGTGCTGTGACCGGGAGCGGAAGCGGGAGACAAGCGGGAAGAGAGAGCGACGGGAGCGTGAGAGCAAGCGGGTAAGGAAACGGGAGCGAGAGAGAAAAACGACCGAAAAACCTCTAAAAACCCCGGGCAACACAAGGTACCTCGCTAGTTCTATTATATAGAATAAAGTATTTGGATGCAAGCGGAGTAGCACTGTAAATTTAATATAGATTACCCTAAATTTTGGTGAAATTTTGGTTAAAAATAACATCTTAAAAATTTTTATTAAATTTGTTGATGAATAGTTCGCTATATATATATATATATATATATATATATATATATATATATATATATATATATATATATATATATATATATATATATATATATATATATATATATATATATATATATATATATATATATATATATATATATATATATATATATATATATATATATTATAGTTTATAGTCTTTTACACCATGTGTTTTAAGACGCTATTCCTATATATATATATATATATATATATATATACTGAGGTTACAGAAACGGAAAAGGATATATATATATATATATATATATACATATATGTATATATATACACACATAGATATACGCCGACAATTAGAACAAAGATATATATACAAAAACCAATCAGGATACATATACAAGCGACGCACATACATAATACACTAATTATAATTAATATAATAAAAGATAATAAAATAAGCTATTTACACAAATATACGTAAGATGAGCCATCCTTATCTTACAGGGGTAAATGCCCTCTCCCATTTTTGTTTTTTCTTAATTTTTCGGGCAAGCGGATGTCTCTCAACTTAAAAAAAAAATAACGCATTTGCTGCATTTCGCAAGCGATTAAATTATTAAACTCTTTTTCTCGTAAATTTCTAGATATTTTGAAGGTATAAAAATACAATAATTTGAATAGGAGCCAAATAAAAGTGACTAAGCGAAGCTTATGAAATGAAATCACACAACCTGACATGCACACATAAGAAGATGCTACGCCATTTTTGTTAGCATCATACTTGATAATAGTTCGTCGCCGAATACTAATTTAAAATCACAGAGCAAACCCAGTTGGTCATGCAGCTGGGAGGCATTTAAAAAAGTTGACAGTCAACTACCCAGAATCATTTCTACTCTACTGTTGTTGCTAAACGAAAGAGATGTTAAAACATATTCCGACAGCTCTAAGCTGCTTAATGCAGTTTGTGACTTTAACTTTGTTTTTGGGTTGAATTTGCTTAAAACAATTTTATCAATAACTGACAGCTTGTGCACATACCTTCAGTTTAAAGCTATGGATGTCATAATAGCAAGGAAAACCGGCGAACTTACAATACAAACTTTGCTTGACTGCAGAAATGACAATTCTTTTAATGAGTTATTGGAGCGCACTCAGATTGTCAGCAATGAAATTAAAGAATGCATTTCAAACAGCCATTTAACTTTTAACGAAGCACAACAGCCACGGCAAAGAAGCCATCTCAGCGACTACAGGCACTGGCGGGCGAAAGAAGTGGTAGTGATCAACATTTTCACTCTGAGCAAGACCAATACCGTGTTTCGGCGTATTACTCAAGTCTAGATATGGTTACTACTGAACTGCAATTACAATTTGAAAAAAATTATCAAGATGTTTTTGTGCACTGGGAGATGTTCTCAAAACATATCCAGAACAAAATAGCTATAAAATTGTTTCTGAACACTACGGCATTGACGTTGATCATCTTATAAGTGGAAAAAATTATTTTAAAGTTTTTAGAGGAAGGAACCCAGCTCTGCTGTATCGCTTGAGAAAGATTTCAAGAAATTTGAGTCTGCTGCAGATCTTGTCCAAACTATGTGGCGTTATGACCTAAAGAGTGTTCTTTCAGTGTTCTGGAAGGTAGCACACATAGGGTACTTCCTGTAATTCCGGCCACTTCATGTTCGGCAAAACAAACTTTCAGTAGACTCCGGAGAATGAAAACATAATTGCGTAGTACCATGGGGCAAGAGACTCAATAGTCTTGCAATTATGAACATTTAACGTGTTGCTACAAATTCCTTGCTTCAACTGCAGATGAACCAAATAATAAACATTTTTGGCAAACGAAAGAACAGAAACTCATTTTTTTGAAATAAAAAACGTATACCCTATTGCCTTTGCTTCTTTACAATATTAATAAAAATTTGCTAAGCTTGCTATAATAAATGTGCAATTTTAGCTTTTAAAATGTGAAATTATTGATGCATGCCACAAAGAAATAGTCATGTCATGATTGCAAATCACTTGTATTTTTTCGGGCAGAAGTTGGTTTTGCTCCCCCCCCGCATCAAACTCCCCCACGCCTATGCAGCTTACGAAGAAATTTTCTTGATTAAGAAAGAATTGACAAAATTCAGGAAATAAATTTTACAATGTACAAATATTTTCAGTGAATCCAGTTGGCGTTAGTTACTGATGAAAAATTAGCAATTCCACAACCTAGACAGCTTTTAAAAGCTCTATAAGAGGCGTTTTTTAAATGTTCACAATTCCAAAAACTTATATATACTTTATTTCTTGAAACACTCATGGTTGAGAGGGGGTAGTCACAGTTACTTTTTCAAAAACTTTTCCAAAAATTTTCCAAAAATGTTGTAGCTGTTTTTTTAAATAATTTGTTGTTGTTGAAAATCCTTTGCCTCTCTCCTCCTGTAAAGTAAATGACACCCCTGTATAAATAGGTATACCATATACCATGGTTTATTGTATAGCGAGTTAAAAGTTGAAAGCAACTAGCGACACGGCACGCCGAAGCGCATGCAGCCAGCAGTCATAAAGGTGCCTAATCAACGTAAACAAAAATCTAAAATATTTAGTTTTTAGACACGAGTTATTAGTTGTCTAACATTTACGAGCGTCCCATAATAGGCTGCAACGATAACATATGAGTTTGCTACGCTGCTCCGTCGCACCTGTTGCCTAAATACTCTTATGCATAGCTGATTTGGAACCGCAATTTTGTCCTAACATTTTTCAAAACCACGTTGACAAATACTTCATCTTCTGGAGCTAGAAGTAACCGGCTAATACATCGAAAGCTTAAAAGTACTTTTGCAATTCACAGTTCAACTACCACCACTCTCATTTACTGTAACTAGTATTCCACCACCATAATTCATTACCACTATCATTCACCACCAGCATCATTTACCATAGCTAAAAACCAGCACAACTTATAATTATTATCATAATAATCGCCACCAAACTGAAAAGTTTTACCCCATGGGGTCATATCTACATTGAAAGTTTTAAGGAATGTATACGGTGATGTTGAAGAATGGAAAATTTGGAATGCACGGAGTTTCGAGCCCGAAACAGCTACTAGCAAAGTTTTCTATATATAGAATTGCAAGACAGTGACGGTATTTTCAGAAATAAGCGGTAAATGACTACTTCTTTCTCACTATCACTAACAATCTTCACATATTTCAAAAAATCAAATAAGTTTTATAGCTGTAAACTAGTCAAATTTTTTAAATGGGCTGATAGAAATAAATGTCAGAGAAAT
The DNA here is from genome assembly GCA_963978895.1 of Erpobdella octoculata. NCBI lineage: Eukaryota > Metazoa > Annelida > Clitellata > Hirudinida > Erpobdellidae > Erpobdella > Erpobdella octoculata. Next base: position 33,691,970 of record OZ022238.1, on the reverse strand, counting down.
GAAATCAGTGCTAAATATTCAAACTATTTGAGAAAACATTGCGCAGCGACGGAGCGCTTTTTGTGTGCAGTTACTCGAAAGGCTGAGCAGCAAGTTGCATGTTGAAGGATTCACGCATAGCAGCCCTCTTATGAAACTCTAATAAACGGCTCGATTGTCGGATTGCCGTTCAGTCGGATTACATTGGCGGAGGCTAACTTCTCCTTCTGTGCTGTTAATATCTCGTGCACGGCAATTTTATTTTAACAGGAATTAGAATATTTCTATCGGTTTTTCATTGAATTTTAAGGTTTTTTTCGTGTCGGGTCACATCAACTGCAAAAATGTTTCAAGCAAGTACTATGGATGCCATCAAAAAGAAGATGCAAGCAATGAGATTAGAAAGAGAAAATGCTATAATAAAAGCTCAAACCTTAGAAGAAAAAGTTGCAGAACAAAAGGGATTCAATGAAAAAGTTGGCATTTTTTAAAAGTTTAGTTGATGTAGTTTGATTAATATGTAATTACGTTGACCGTTAATATCTATAAGCTTGGTATGTAGCGAATATATGTTTTGGTCGCTTTTTAATAATTTACTTTTTTATTATGGTTAAAGAATTAATTATAATGTCAAAAAATGTTATAATTAAGATGATTTATATTTTTAGCAAGAGGAAGATATTCAGACTTTGCAGAAGACCATATCCCAATTAGAGGGAGAGTTGGACGAAGCACAGACACATTTAACTGAGGCGAACACAAAACTTGAAAGCACTGAGAAACAGCTTGCAAATGTTAATTTTTTAAAAATTTATTTTATTAGTTTTGTGCACTAGTATTTTACATAAATTAATTTGTTTTCGCTAGGCCGAAGGAGAAGTTGGCGGTCTAACGAGAAGAATCAGCTTGCTCGAAGTCGACTACGAGCAGACTGCAGTTCGCCTTAGCACAGCCTCAGAAAAACTTGAAGAAGCTTCAAAAGCTGCAGAGGAAGCAGAAAGGTTTGTGGTTTTAAACGTTTACTGACCGACCAACAATATGTTTCTGATCGTGGTTGTAGCGCTTAATAAAAAAGAATAGAGACAACCTCATTTTTATCGACAATTAAAACATATAACTCAAGTATTTTCTTATATACCAAAACGAAATTTAGGATTACAATTGTTTGTAATAGCATTGTAATTGTATTGCAGTTGTATTGTAAATGTATTGTTATTGTATTGTAATTGTATTGTAAAATGTATTGTAATTGTACTGTAAAATGTATTGTAATTGTATTGTAATTGTATTGTAATTGTATTGTAATTGTATTGTAATTGTATTGTAATTGTATTGTAATTGTATTGTAATTGTATTGTAGTTGTATTGTAGTCGTTCAAAAAAAGTGTTCAAAAGAAAAACAATTTCTGTTTTTTAGGGCAAGAAAGTCTCTTGAAAGTCGTAGTTTGGCTGATGACGAGAGGCTTACGTTCCTGGAAACTCAGCTGAAGGAAGCCAAATATATTTCTGAAGACGCAGATCGCAAATACGACGAGGTTACTTTATTGTGCAGTTTTTTTCATTTTTACACAAGCGTAAAATGCTTGAGTATAATGCGAGGTTTGAGCGCAACAAACTTGTTAAAAACCGAATATTGCGGTATAATCGATATTTAACAAAATAAAAATTTTAGAAATATTACTATACTAGAGATAGCCCGTCAAAAATGACGGATTTCTATAAAATCTCATATATTATTTTGCGATTATAACCACATTTTTATCTTTAGGACTGACAGTGTGTTATTGCGTAACAATTTTTATCTCACGGCTGCGCGCACTAATTGCATCAACTACTGATTAATGACCATCGCGGCCGCCGCGTTATGCGAAATTGCTAACATACATACAGACATAGGAAATTATGTATGTAGATAATCAGGGACTTAAATTCATCCTTTTTCAGGGATGGGCCAAATTTTTCACGCCATTATATAGATTACTGACAGAGTTACCCGGTGTTGCCCGGGTTTTTTGCTTAGTTTTTTTCTTTTTTTGTCAATGAAACATCAAATAAGTAACGGATTTTTTTAATTTTTCAAAATTTTCTCAATAATGAAGTCTACCTGCATGCTAAATGCTGCTCCTGAGGCTTGGATGTGATAAGCGAATGCTCTTACACACACATTACTACATTGCCTTTTATATCTATATAAATACGTAGATACAAGCAGAGAGGGGTGGAGAGATGCATTCCCCCACCAGAGTATCAATTGATATTTTTTGGGTATAATACCTAGTTTACACACGCAAAAAGAATTCCAATACGCATTAAATCATAACGAATTTAAGTAAAGTTAAAATTAACAATTTATATAATAAACTCTAGGAGAAAATAAATTAAATTTCGGAAATCAAGAGGGGGAAAATTGTTAACACACGCCAGAAAGATTCCAATACGCATTGAATCATCACTAGGTTAAGTAAAGTTAAAATTAAAAAAGTAAAAATTTCAAATTTTGAAAATCAGTAAGGGCAAGCCCCCCCCTGCCCCCGCAATTTACGTTCCTGTAAATAATTAAGGATGAATTTATTGTTTTCTACAACTAACTGCAAATTTTATTCATTAAGTATTTTTTGAATATATTATATTTGTTTTTTGCTATTAATGAAGCAGAAAAATATCAATTTGATGGTTTAAGAAAGTTCACAAAACATCTTCAAGTGTGAAAAACAGTCTTTATGATAAATAATATGACAATTTAATTTTTTTAATAAATTAAAATAAATAACACGTTGATATTTATCCAAAATTTTGTACCTAGACAGTTTTTTTCTAATTCAGGCAGCGAGAAAGTTGGCCATCGCAGAAGTTGATCTGAACAAATCCGAAGCCAGACTCGAAGCAGCTGAAGAGTGAGTTATTTTTTTCACACATATAGACTTGTAATTTTATAGTCTGATAAATATTTTAGAAAAATCGGCGTTCTTGAAGAAGAACTGAAAGTTATTGGCAACAACATGAAGGCTTTGGAAATTGCTGAGCAAGAGGTTGTACAATTTGACATTTTCCCAACTAGTGCAGAATTTCACCACTTTAATAATTTTTCAGTGCTTGCAAAGAGAAGACAGCTACGAAGAAACAATTCGTGATCTTACACAGCGGCTCAAAGAGGTTTAGATATAGATGCAATCTTATAGATATGGGCATGAGTTGGGTCAATTTATTATGGGTTTTGTCGAAATTGTGCATTGAGGCTGCTCTTTTATGCAATTACTATGATTAATTAACATTTATAGTTATTAATATCAACTTACAGTTAGACTTTTGTTAATTAACGGTGTTTGGTTATTGTGAGTATGTGCAAGGTTGTTAAAAGTTTTGCCGTTGTTTTCCATTATTAAAGTTATAACTTCTGGTTACAATTGTGAGTAAAGCTTAGTTACGAAAGTTGGATCCATGAAACTGATGTTCATTAGATTTAGTCAAAATAAATATTTAAATACGAATTTAATTGTTTTTAGTCTTAAGTTTTTATTTATTTTTATTTATAACAGGCTGAAAATCGTGCTGCAGAAGCAGAAAGAACTGTTTCTAAGCTTCAGAAAGAAATTGACAGATTGGAGGGTGTGTTTAAGTCTAATTTTTTCATAAACGTTTATTGATTTTATTTCAAGAATTATATAAAATGGTTAAAAACTTACTAAAATTATATCGTTTTGCAGATGAATTACTGTTGGAGAAAGAGAAGTACAGAGCCATCAGCGAGGAATTGGACGGAACCTTTTCTGAATTGGCCACTTTCTAAGCTTCGTTGGTTCCATATAACCACCGAGTTCGACGGGACAAATTTATTTTTGTTGCTGTTTTCGGAATTTTTTAATTACTTATTACAATAACTTTCAATTTTGTATGTTCTACGTGGCAGTCTATAATTTGTAAAATGATTAAAACTTTTGAAAATATAGCCGCAAAAATAATTTGAGTTTTTTATACCATAAAAAAACGTTCACATGTGTTGCATACAAAATATTCAAACAATCTGTTTAAGTGTTATGTTTTTTTAATTTTTTTTAAAAAACGTTGAAGCAGCTTGTCTAGAAATCAATTTCTGGCATATTTTTTCAGGTAACCTCAAGGATTCTGGATTCAAACTGGCTTAGATCATAACTATCAACTTTTTTTCTATAATGCTTCCTCCATAGATATCGTAAGTAGTTATATATCTATGGTCTCCTCTCAAAAGCTTCTATAATCTAACTGAATTCGGGGCCCGTTAAGCTCAAAGCGAGCTCATTAAATACTGTTTTTGAAGTTTTAAAATTTCAAATGAAACAAGTGAACCGTAGAAATATTTTATATAGGTATTGATAATCGGCTATTTATTTTTTCTAAAATTCTTTGGATTTGTTTATTTCAGGTTTTCTGAAACTAACATAAAATGAGGGAACATCTAGCAAACATAAAAATTAATCAACTACCTATAGCGATCATCTTAGAATCAAAACTTTTCTAGAAACTCAGCAGGAACAAGTAAAGGAAAAAACGAGTTTTTTTGACACAAACTTTAATTTCTAATACACTCAATTTAGAAATACGAAAGATGTTCAAATTAAAGTTTGTTTTAGTTTTTTCATTGAATTATGTATTGTCATTCAATATAAAGCTATGCTGAATGTTTCAGCTTCCTAGCTAGTCAAAAAGCTGGTTAAACTTTACTTTCAAGATTTGCGTACAGAGAAAGCCACACGCCCACACACACACACACACACAAACAGAGATTTTAACCTAAATAAAAGTTTGTAAAAAGGGTCATTTTGAGCTTCCAATAAATTTGAAAATTTATTAGAAAGCTCTTTTACGATAAATATACACAAAATTTCATTTTGATCGAATAACGGGAAGCAAAAAAATTTTGACTTCAAAATTTGTTGTGTCTCATACAAAACAGCAATTAAGCATACGAAGGCAAAATTTATATTCATAATATCTATTTATATAAACAAAAAAGAAAACATTAAGCGCTAAAAAATGAATAATATAAAATATGAAAAATCTTTTTTTAAACAACGCTCGTATACTAATGTACTAAAAGGTTAAAAATAATATTAAAGTGTACATATTACCATTTTTAAACTAAACTTTTCGTTTAGAAGATAAGAGCGTTGGCCGTTAACTATATAATACTAGAGATTGTCCGTCAAAAATGACGGATTTTTAAATGCTTTTATTTAACCTCACTTTTTCTCTGTTTGTTTGTTTGTCTGTAATGATCAAATCTTAGAAACAAAAATTCACCCACTTTTCGACCACCTAGACTCTAGAGCTATAAAACTTTTAGGGAAGCTTTATTCTGGATGACAATACAAGAATTAAATGTTTCTGACATGAATTAGGCCTTAAATAAATTAAAATTATTCAAATCAAATTAAATCTTGCCATCTAGCGACTGTAATAATTTGTTTATGTATAAGTCGCCAGAGGTCCAAAATAATTAAACAGTACGGATGTTTATTTATAAGTCGCTAGAGATCCAAAATAATTACCAAGATTGAGCGTAACAGTTGTTTTAGATTCAAAAATTTTGGTTCGTTGACTCAGATAAAGAGGCAAATAAAAGCTTTTTTTTTATCTTTACTTGTTGTAAATTTCAATATATATTATTTTGCGATTGCAGCGCTACTTCCTGTGATCTTTAGGACTGACAGTTAACGATTGCGTAATAACTTTTATTACACCACCGCGTTATGCGAAATTGCTAACATACCTACATACATACATACATACATACATACAAACATACATACATACATCCATACATAGGAAATTATGTATGTAGATATATAACCGACTATGTAATTTCTTTTTCAAACTTTCTAAGTCTGATTAGCCTGATAACCATAATACAAGTTCATAGCTGGATAAGGCGGTGGATTTCACCTTCTTCCTTGAAAAATTCTAAGACGTACTCTTTTGAACTTTATAAACCTTTAACTTTTTGTTTGATAAAACAGTGTATTTCGTTCCCTCCCCCCCCCCCCTCCCCCTGAATGATTCTAAGATATCTACTTTTATGAACTTTATAAACTTATAAACCGCTACACAGAGCATTTGGCCTCCTAAAAATTCTAAGATAAGTATACTTGTATATGCTTTTATTAACTTTATTTTGTCCGGATGTCCGCAGACGTTTTGAAGATCATAAATTATAAAATTCGCCTACTTCAAAAAATATATAGTTTAGTTTAAAAAATTAAAATTTGAAAAAACTTTTATAAAAAAAATTAAAGGAGCAAATCATAATGACAAAAATTTTCATCGTCATAGTAACTACAAACATCATTTGTTTACTATTGACCGGGGTAATATTTTTACGACGTTTTAACTATTACCAAGCCGGTAAGTGCTGTTGTCCCGTTGGTTTTGCCAAGACGATTGATTCTTCGATTAATTAATAAAGATGTACATATTAAATAGACCATCGAACTAGAGACTACGCAAATAAAATTCAATTTCAACTGAAATTTTTATAATAAAAAATTTGTTAATTTTTATAAAGTTAAAAATTTATTTTGTACATAAAAAATTCTTTTTTCTATTAAAAAATAATTGATTAAGTTACTATACGGTTGTAACTCAGTTCTTCGTTTCGGATCTCCGGTCTACTAGGCTGCCTTGCTAAAAGCCTTCCTAAACAACAGGCGGGCCGATATATTTATTCTATATAAATGTGTCCGATATACTATATATATATATATATATATATATATATATATATATATATATATATATATATATATATATAAAAGAACATGTCCTGACTGACTGATGACTGACTGATAATCAACGCCGAGCTCAAACGCCTCATCCTAGGAACGTGAAATTTGGAACTTATATTACTTTTATAGCGTAAACATCCGCTAAGAAAGTATTTTTGAAAATTTTGCTCCTGAGGGGAAAAAACTGGAAAACAAACTTTTTTCTAAAACAATGTATATCTCGAAAACCAATGTATATCTCGAAAACCAAAAATGAGGAGATTTTGAAATTTGGTATATAGATTCTTTTTGAAAAATAAAAAGATACGTGTTTCACCTCAAATGTGGGTTGGAAAATTGGGTTATTTGGTTTTTAAAGTAGCTTCTACTCAAAAACTGTTAATGCTACAGGAGTAAAAATTAGTATTTAGTTTCTACTCCAAAAATAATGAAATACGTGTTTTAGCATTTTTTGAAAATTTGGTTTCCAGGACTTCAAATGTGGGGTGGAAAATAGGGTTATTTGTTTTTCAAACTAACTGCTACTCAAAAACTGTAAATACCACAGATGTAAAAATTAGTATTTAGTGTCTATTCTAAAAATAAAGATATACGTGTTTTACCATTTTTTAAAAATTTGGTTTCCAGGACCTCAAATGTGGGATGGAAAATAATGTTATTTGGTTTTTAATGTAACTGCTACTCGAAAACTGTAGATGCTGCTGGAGTAAAAATTAGTATTTGGTTTCTACTCCAGAAATAATGATATAAGTGTTTTACCATTTTTTGAAAATTTGGTTTCCAGGACTTCAAATATGGAGTGGAAAATAGGATTACTTGGTTTTTAAAGTAACTGCTACTCAAAAACTGTAAATGCTACAAAAGTAAAATTAGTATTTAGTTTCTACTCTAAAAATAATGATATACGTGTTTCACCATTTTTTGAAAATTTGGTTTCCAGGACCTCAAATGTGAAGTGGAAAAAGGGTTATTTGATTTTAAAATAACTGCTACTCAAAAACTGTAAGTGCTACAGATGTGAAAATTGGTATTTTGAGGTTTTGTGCCGGTCAAAAGTAGATGAGTTCAGTTTATCACCGGACGGACGGGCCAAGCCGTTATTTTAGGGTCTTCATAAGGCCCTGCTTAAACCTTAAATCAAGGGGGGACGGGCCGAGATTTTTAACCAAGTATATAAACATTTTAGTGATTTTAGGGTGTTCAGACGGGCCGGGCTAAACCTGAAGTCAAGGTGGGACGGACCGAAGTTTTTCATCAAGTATATAGAACTTCTAGGGCTGTAAAAACGGGCCGGGCCCATATTAGACGGGCCGTGCCGGGCCAGGATATTCGGTTTTTGAAACGGGCTGAGCCAAGTTGTCGACGGGCCGAGCCGAGACCTAAAAAATTGATCCGTGCAGTACTCTACTATGTATGCACGGTTCAAATTCTCTAATTTCATGCGAGCGAAGCCGCTACGGGCACTGCTAGTATATATATATATATATATATATATATATATATATATATATATATATATATATATATATATATATATATATATATATATATATATATGAATGTTTGTATGTATGTATATATGTATGTTCTTTAACGAGGGAGAAGTTGGCTGCGCAGCAGGATCCCCGAACTATGGTGGAAAAAAATTTCGTGCATTGGGGTTGTGCTAAGAATCGTTAGAAAGGTATTTAAGAAAGAAATATAATAGTGTAAAAATAAATTTAATATTGCAAAAAATAAAAAAGTTATAGGCGAAAAACCGTCGCCGTCCCTATGTAAATGTATGGAGAGGATTTTTCACTTGCGTTTGGGGCCTTGAGAGTCAAGGAGAATCAAATATAGAGAAAACAATTTTAAATCCGTCGCAAAATGAGCGGAGCGGGAACTATATATATATATATATATATATATATATATATATATATATATATACTAGCGGGATATTACCCGGCGTTGCTCCGGGTTTTCAGAGGTTTTTATCATTTTTTTTTCTTGCTCCCGTTTCCTTCCCCGCTTGCTCTCCCGTTTCCGTTCCCGCTCATTTTTTCTTTTCCACTCTTTCATAACTTATTCTAGCCCATAAAACGTAAAATAGATTTGCTAAAAGTTGCTTGAAGCCTTCAAACGTTACGTAAACAAAATTTGAATTTTATTACGCAATTACCTTCGATGGTCGTACATAGGAACTTTTGGCCTGGAAAGTTAAGAAGGGAAAAAAGTTAAGAAGGTTTGGACTCCTTCTCCGATCCCCCGGCTCAGGGGGTCAAAAGTGCCTATACATGATCATTGCATAAGTTTTCGAAGCACTGTTTTACAATTGCGTAACAGGCATTACTTGCTAATGGACTTCTTAATATTAAGAAGTTCATGACTTGCATAATGTGAGCGATTGCACGTTATTACAAATTATTAAGAGATAGATAGGGCGGGAAAGCGACCGGAATCGGGAAAGTGACCGGGAGCGGGAGCAAGCGGGAACGGGAAAGCGACCGGGAGCGGGAGAGAAAACGGGGAATTAAACGGGAGCTATAGAAAAACGATACAAAACTCTAAAAACCCCCCGAGCAACGCCGGGTAACCCCGCTAGTATACATATAGGCTATATATATATATATATATATATATATATATATATATATATATATATATATATATATATATATATATATATATATATATATATATATATATATATATATATATATATATATATATATATATATATATATATATATATATATATTCATTTAAACATGCTCTGTTGAAATATACACGACATTTAGAAGACACGGTTTTGTCAATTAAACGCTTAAAATATTTTAAGTGAGAGAAAACACTTTTACTAAATCTAAAATCAAACGTTTTATTAGCAACCAACTTGCAAGTTTCAGCCATTGCGGCCATCGTCAGGGTTGTTTTCATAGATATCTAGATAGGCTATATAGCCTTATTTGCTGTTTTTGTTTGGTTTTACGCGCGCAGTGGAGTTTTAGTTTGTGCCTCCTGACTGACCATAGACAAGAGATTTGTTTACATTTGTCAACACCGGCGGCTTGCCTTACTTCGATAAACAATTCATTCCAATTTTGCAGTTAACTATTATAAAGCAATGACAACGCGTTATTCTTTCAATATTTGTTTATCATAGATTAATTTATGACTTTCTATCAAAATTTCTTTGTTTCTTCAGCGCATACTTTAATTGTTTTTGACAGAAATGACTTTTATAAATTCCCTTGAATCTTTTGGTTTAAACTTTAAAACCATAACGTTTTAAGAAAATGCTTTTATCTGAAGATAACTGATAGTCATATGTATCTATTTTATGCTGATAGTTTAAGTTTCAGCATAAAATCTGAATGCATTATGTCTTCAAAGACATTTTCTTAAAAGAGATATCTTAGACTTAGAACTAAATCCTGACTAGGTTAGATTAGCAATAATAGTTACTGGCTTTTTCTAAAGTACATAATAATTTTTAGAATAACATAGATTATTGAAGTCACTACCAATTCTTCTATGCCCTGAAATGAATCTACCTGAGGCGATTGCATTTATTTACCTAGTTTTTAAGCAAGTAAAAAGCACTATGCCAACTATCGAGTTTATATTTATTCCTTATCACTTTGCGATTACATTTGTGTAGTATCAGTTCAGTACACAGTTTCCAATAATGTTGAAATAGATTTGGAAAAAACTGAGGCAACAAACTATGATTTTACAAATGTTTTTATTAATACAATAAATTTTGTTTGGCTTTTCAATGAAGAAAAACTGAAAATTGACAATTTAAGTTACTGTCCACTAAATAAAATTGTTTTAGTTAGTTTTTGTCATAAACCTGAACTTTTAAGGTTTTGAGTATTAATTTTTGCTCGCTGATACTGTCTTAACTTGAAAAACTCATAAACGATTAACTTAAGCAGTAGATAAGAATGATTGTCAATGCCATCCTGTGTATCTCTTATATGATCCCCCAGGTTAAAAATATCTTTGGATCCCATTGATGTCAATGTTTGGCGAATAAGATCTTTTATTTTAATTTCATCTTTGGCATTTATGGTTGATACATGTTATCTTAAAAATTTTTCTGCTGTCTGAAATACCTAAAAAAAAGTTTTTTTTAAATACCATATTTATAAACATCTTAATTTTATCTTACTTTTATAACTCCAGAAGAAGGAAAGACATGACCACCTGCAGTCCTATTTCATGTCCTTAGTTCAATAATGTTGAAATAGATTTGCAAAAAACTGAGGCAACAAACTATGATTTTACAAATGTTTTTATTAATACAATAAATTTTGTTTGGCTTTTCAATGAACAAAAACTGAAAATGGGACAAAAAATTGACAATTTAAGTTACTGTCCACTAAATAAAATTGTTTTAGTTAGTTTTTGTCTTAAACCTGAACTTTTAAGGTTTTGAGTATTAATTTTTGCTCGCTGATACTGTCTTAACTTAAAAAACTCATAAACGATCGAATTAAGCAGTAGATAAGAATGATTGTCAATGCCATCCTGTGTATCTCTTATATGATCCCCCAGGTTAAAAATATCTTTGGATCCAATTGATGTTAATGTTTGGCGAATAAGTTCTTTTATTTTAATTTCATCTTTGGCATTTGTGGCTGATACATGTTGTCCTAAAAATTTTTCTGCTGTCTCACATACCTAAAAAAAAAGTTTTTTAAAAATACCATATTTATAAATAATTAATCTTAATTTTATCTTACTTTTATAACTGCAGAAGAAGGAAAGACATGACCACCTTTATTTTTCACCACTAGCAGTTGCAGTCCTATTTCATGTCCTTGGTTCTTGTGCTCATCAACTAAACTGTATCTATAAAATTGAAAATATTATTTAGTAGTGAAAACACAGGAAACAAAAATTTATGACTGTAACAATTTATAATTTGAACCTGCAAACATTACATTCCAGTTTTTAAATAGCTTGGATACAATCCAACCAGCGATGTAGCTAATTACATTTTCTATCAAGACTTGAGCAAGTTCTGAGTCGATTCCATAATCACCTGGTTCTTCAAACACTTCTTCATAAATGTTGTCTGTTTAATAAATAAGCAAATAATTAAGATTGGTACCAGCAAAAGAAATAACAATGAAAAATTTATTACAAATTTCTTTTCTTTATTTGTGAAGATAATCAAGATAAGAAGTTTCATCTTGCGGCATCACATTCCCTGTTTTTCATTCTAGTTATATAACTATAAGTCAGTATTTCTTAATCTACTTTACATAATTTAAGTGTAAGCAAACCTGTAACATTGTTTTGAATGTATTAATTAAACTATAGCTTTTTAATCCAAACAAATTTACAGATTACATGAGCTTGTGGCATTTGTTAACATAATTTTTACATCATAACCCCCACCTATGCATATCAAAACCAGTAGATTAAGACACACTTGTTTCAATTTAAACAAGTTTATTTAAATTACTAGAATCATAAATTGTGGAGTTGTTGACTAACATTATAAGCATGAACATTTTTAATTTCAAATGATTTAAAATGGTGGATGAATAAATAACATCAGATCAATTTTTTAGTCAGATATCATAGTTGTATTATTGTTATATTATATCATAGTGAAACACAAATCAGGACCAGTATAACTGAGTATAATAAATAGGATATATGAGCTCGGGGAGTCAATTAACACTAAGTATAGTTCTTATACAGGTTTTTCAAATAAAAAACAGCAACATCTACAAAAAAACTAGAGCTTTAGCAGATTTGTCATGTATCGTCATAATACACCGGCAACAAATATCGCTCAAATGAGCAAATGTAAACAAGCTCAGGTTGAAAATGGCAGCTTTCAAATTGTACAGGAAATAGATTGATATGTCCCATCTATATATCTATGGTTGTTTTGATTGTCTTAATGTAACTAAAAGTTAATGCATACAGTACATAATAATAATTAAAATCGGGACGATGAACGTTAAATTAAGCAGAAAATAATTAATAAAATAATAATAAAAATAAAATAATAATAATAAAATAAAAATAATGAACATTTAGTGCCGAAATACTGTAAATATATATATATATATATATATATATATATATATATATATATATATATATATATATATATATATATATATATATATATATATATATGGGCCTAGTAGACTAGTTAATACTGCGGGATTACCGCAATATCAAACACCATCCCTGCGGGATTACCGCAGTATCTAACTCCATCCCTGCGGTATTACCGCTACGATCGTCCGCATTACCGCGGATTCCCCGCAATCCCCATTACCGTGCAGCTCTCTAATCTCGAGTTTTGTCACACTTAATCAAATACCAGTTAATGTCAAAATTTTTGTATTCTTCGACAATCACACCATTACAGTGGTGTAGAAATGGGGGGGGGGCGGACGGGGCAAATGCCCCAGGCGGCACTCAGGAGGGGGCGGCAAAATTGAGGTCATGAAATAAAAGTTTCCTCTTTTTTTTTAAAAAGGTCGGGTCACCTTATTCCTCAGAAGCTGGAAAAAAATTTTCAATATTGAGAACTGCTATGGACAGGCATATGATAATGTGCATAATGAAGTGCAGCGTCGTATACTACAGCTAGGCAAAAACACCTGCTTCACCCAGTGCAATAATCACAACTTGAATTTAGCAGGTGTCCACTCTGCCTGCCTTACTGCAAACGCTTCTACCTTCTTTGGCACGGTTGAAAGAGTGTTTGTCTTCTTTACAGCATCTACTCACAGATGGGACATCTTGAAGAATAATGTTACAGTAGCTGTTAAGCGTCTTTCCGATACTCGATGGAGTGCAAGATATGATGGTGTTGAATAGTAAATTAGAAAAGATGCTCGGAGCGTAGAGGAACTCCGTGATGGCCTGTCAAAGAACTTGGAGACATGCAGTCGCTTTTGTCTTTTCTGGCCGAAGAGAGAGATTTTGTTGTATTAGAGGCTCATGCTGAAGCTGTTGCGTTTTGTGATTAATTTGATATTTCCATAGAAAGACGAATAAGGAAGAAGAAACGCTTGTCTGGATAAGAGACAGCAGATATAGGATTGACTATGCAACAGGAAATGCGGATGGAACACCTAGAAGTGATGGATCGACTCACAGCCAAAATTTCCAGACGTACGCAAGAGCTCCGCAATCTTAACATTAACTTTGGCTTTCTGAAAGCAGCTATCTTCTAGACGTAAATAATGATTCTGCCATGAAGGAGAATGTTAATTGTGTGACAAATACCTATACAGATGTAAATAGGACTGACTTGCTTCAAGAGATAAAACGATTTCGAAGACATGCACAGAGCTTTTCCGACATAACGGAAGAAGACGTTTCACAGTTCGGATCTTTGGAGATGCTCCAGTGGATTGTGAGGTGTACTGTTATTGAATGCTTACCAAATCTTACTATTCTTCTTCGCATTTTCCTTACGAATGGTGTCTCCGTGGCAAGTAGCGAACGCAGCTTCTCTAAGCTAAAGCTTATAAAAACCGTGACTCAGAAGCGACTTATAAATTTGGCTATTTTTTCCATAGAAAAGGAAGCTGCTGGAAAACTCGATGCTGATGAAATCTTGAAAGATTTTGCAGCCATTAAGGCAAGAAAGATGTGATGCTGTATACTCTTTCATTGCGTTCCTGTATACTATTCATGCTTACAATACTATGTACTTTGGTTTAATAACTTCTATTTGGTCAGTTCTTAACCAATAAAAGAAGATTCCTTGATTCATATAAAATATTAGAGGAAATTAGACAATTCGCGTGAAAATGTGTGAACATTGCTTGAAATGTTGCTAAACTTAAAAACGGAGTTACACCTAATTGGTGCTAATGCACAAGCAGAATAGTTTCGGTAAAGATGCCGAGAAAATTCTTAAAAATTAGGGGCGGCATTTTCCTCCTTCGCCCCTAGTGAAATATTAGGTTGCTACGCCACTGCACCATTACCTTGTTTTGCATAAGAGGCGACATGTACTTGGCATTTTAAGGCAGGTTTTGTGAAATCTTTCGCCATAACAAATTCAAACAACTTATTAAATAAGCCACCTACATTTTCTTTGTTGAACTGGACAGCAATGCAAAAAGGTTGGGGGCCCGACCAAAACTGGGGGGGGGGCATGAACAAAACTGCGGGTCTGACGCTGGTCCGTTCGATTGTGTGTGGCATTCAAAAATGAATGTACTTGAAATTTTAACTTTTGACAATATACACGTAGTGAGTTAGATAGAACACTGTAAAAAGGCTCAGCCAGATATACATAATTTCCGATGTCTGTGTGTATCTATGTATGTAAACATCATATTAAAATTTGGAGTAAAGGA
Source organism: Erpobdella octoculata (assembly GCA_963978895.1). NCBI lineage: Eukaryota > Metazoa > Annelida > Clitellata > Hirudinida > Erpobdellidae > Erpobdella > Erpobdella octoculata. The sequence goes on along the minus strand of OZ022238.1, from coordinate 33,676,891 downwards.
TTTGGCGTGGTTTTTCAAACCAAAATGCTGAGTTGGAAAATCAATGAATAACAACCGTCAGAACTAAAAGTTGTTACAAAACAAAAGTTATTCATTAGAAAAATTTGTGGGAAGTGGAATAATAGCTTGATTGATATCAAAAACATGAGAATTCCTTAGAAAACTAGCAGCATGAGTCATTTGAAGAGCAGCACCAGGGTGAGTATTGTTTGCCATTGTAGCACACTCCCTGTCTAAAAGTGAAGCTAGAGACTCGAACAATTCCAAAAATCCAATTGAAAGGGCAGCTTTCCTCAGTCGATTAAGTTCCTAAAAAAATAAAATAATCTATAACTGTATGTGAAAGTTAGAGAAAGGATTGAAATGTGAAAAAGAAGCCATTTATGATCAAGGATGCTAAAAGTTACAATATTTTTTATGATGAAAATAGCGAGCAGGGTACCCGGCGTTGCCTGGGGTTTTTCTCTCTATCCCGCTTCCTTCCCCGCTTGCTCTCCCGCTCCCAGTCGCTTTCCCGCTCTCCCGTTCCCACTCGCTCTTTCGATCTCGGTCGCTTTTCCGTTCCCGCTTGCTTTCCCTTCCTGTTTATTTTCCAGTTCCCGTTTTCGCTCGCTCTCTTGCACCGCTCATTTTGTGACCAATTTCAATTTTTTTTTCACAAAAACCTTCCCCCGTTGACTCTCAAAGTTGTGTGAAAATTTCATTACAATCCAATGAATGGTGTAGCAATGCATAAAGGACATACAGACACACACATATAATCTCAAAAAAAAACCGGAAACGGGAAAGCGTCTGGAAGCGGGAAAACGGCTTGGAGCGAAAAATCAACCGGGAGCGAAAAATCGACCGGGAGCGAAAAATCGACCGGGAGCGAGAAACCGACCGAGAACGGGAGAGCAAGCAGGAACGGGAAAGCGACCGGGAGCGGGAAAACAAGCGGGGAAGGAAACGGGAGCGAGAGAGACAAGCATTAGAAAAACCTTTAAAAACATCGGGCAACGCCGGGTACCTCCGCTAATATTATTATTTTACTATTATTATTAAATGTAAATTTGTAATGCGCTTTTTTAAAAAAGTCACAAAAGCGCGTCGCGTCAAATCATAAATTTAGGAATAAAGTTCGGTCTTAAGCAACTTCCTGAAACCACCGAGGTCCAAAGCTGGATTCCTCAGGTCAGCAGATAGGCTGTTCCAAACTACTGGACCAGCAGTAGAGAATCCGTGCCTGCCGAGAGTCGTTGTCTTTGACGATGGAACGAACAGGTCGCCAGCCGCCGCCGATCGAAGGTGAGACCGACCAGCAAGCGTTGAGATCGGTACACACAGTTGCTGCAGGTAGACCGGAGCCGTGTGGTGGAGGCACTTGTATACAATCAGACCCAACTTGAACTGAATTCTCTGCGGGAAAGGAAGCCAGTGAAGTTGCGTCCTCATGAGATCTGATACAGGAGACCAGCCGGGCAGCTGAAGAACAAGACAAGCGGCTGCTCGGAGAATGGATTGGAGTCTGTTGATTTGAAACTGTCTAAGTCCGGCCATGAAACCATTACAGTAATCGAGCCGGCTGTGCACGAGTGCTCTGATGAGTAAATGGGCGGAGTCCGTGGTGAGGCTACGGCGGACGACGCGCAGTTGACGGAGATGATAGAAGCATGAACGGGTAAGATGAGAGATGTGTGTCTCCATAGACAAGCTCCTGTCGACCATCACGCCAAGATTATGAACATAAGTGGAGGGCCTGACTGAGACACCAGCGATAACCAGATCCCCCTTCGGACAGAAGCTGAGTCGACCAGGCGAGCCCAACCAGATCACTTCGGTCTTAGAAGGATTGAGTTGCAAGCGATTGCTCGCCATCCAAGTGCCAATCTCGCTGACACATGCAGACATCCTAGGGACCAGATCGGAGCACGACGCTGGCGGGGAGTGATCTGTAGGTCGTCAGCATAAGAATGAACAGAAAACCGATGTTTCGTGGCAATATGTAGGACGTCAGCGGAATAGAGAAGAAACAACGGGCCCAGAACGGATCCCTGCGGGACGCCACACAAGACAGAGTTAGGCGTGGACAAAATAATAATAATAATAATAATGTCTGACAATTTTTTAAGTGGCGTAAATCCTAATGGACTTCAAGGCCACTGAACAAGTGCGTCTTTAGTTTCTTTCTAAAAGTCTCAATTGTCTCTGAGGAGGTGACCTATGGAGGAAGACGGTTCCATAGTCGTAGGGCAGCTACCACAAACGATCTGTCTCTGGCGCTCCTGAGTTTCCCTGCCGGCACACGAAGTTGAGAAGATGATGATGATCGGAGTCTTCTGCTGGAATGTCCTGCAGTCGCTAAATCTTCGACGCGAGGTTTGTGGGTGCCAACCTGAGGCACTTGAAAGTCATGAGCGCCATCTTGAAATCAATTCTACTGTTTATCCTGGGCCAATGAAGTTCACAGAGAATCGGAGAAATGTGATCGCGCCTGTGAGCTCCAACAAGGAGTCTAGCAGCTCCGCTGACAACAGATTGAAGGCGTCGAGTGAGAGACGTGGGTAGGCCGACTATAGCTGAGTTGCAATAATCAAGCCTAGAGAGAACTAGAGAGGTGGCGAGAGTCTTGATAGCAAACAGAGGAAGTGATGGTGCGACTGCTTTGATCTGTCGCAGTATCACGAAACACGTACGTGAAGTATAGCCGACGTGTGTGTGCATAGTTAAGTCAGAGTCCAGGAAAACGCCAAGATTTTTCACCGATGACTTCGGCAAGTTCCATTCATTTCCGATTCAAACTGGAGCTGTTGGACGCTGGGAGCTACGCCGTCGGCTGGTGAACACAACATTTTTGAATAACTTTTTTAAATATTTAAAAAAAAATATTTTAAATAGATTACACCCTATATATTCTCAGTCCTCCCAAATGTACACAAAAAATTTCATAAAAATTGGTTTGGAGGAGTTTGGAGACAAACACTATGACACGAGCTTTATATATATATATATATATATATATAGATTAGAACTTGAAAAATTACTTTATAAAATTGTGCCTGCTTCTCAGGAAGTTTGCGAGCATTCCTCAAGATTTTTTGAATATCAGCCTGCCAAAAAATTAAAATAATGTAAACCTATAAAAAGAAAAGATTTATAATTGAAAGACAAAGATGAATAAAAATATATACTGTTATCAGTTACATTGTCCCCCAATAATACTATAACATGATGACTATCCTTTCTCTTTATCCTATAACAGCTAATTAAGACTTAATAACAATAGAAATTTGCAAACTATACATTGTAGAGTACGACCGAAATTCGGTTTCGTTTTCGGTTTTGGGGCCGAAAATGACCAAAAATAGACTTTCGGTCCATTTTCAGTTTCGGCCATAAAAATAAATTAGATGTTCGGTTTTACAGCGTTTGGCAATAATAATAATTAAAAGATGGGCTGATTTTGAAATTTGTTCTACTCAATTTACGGTTCACAGCTAGCTTACAATTTTTACTGCAACATTTGGCAATATATTATTTGTTTGATTTGCTAAAAATGCTATGAAAAATTCCAATTTAAAAACAAGTTTAATGAATTGTACAAGTATCTTATATTTGTTTGATTTTCCAGAAAAGCTATAAAAAATTACAATTTCAAAACTTGTTTAATGTATTGTACAAGTATCTAAAAAAAATTGAAAAAAGTCAGAAAAAAGCTCAACATCTTTAAAATCTACAGAGAAAAAGTATAAAATATTTAGATTAAATGTACATCTATCTATGAAAAAATCAACACAAAGTCTAAGATTCTTAGACTATAAGTACATCTTTTTATAACAAAAAGTTATAACAATTTTAAACTTTAAATTATGAGTACATGTACTTAAAAAAACAAAATCAACATAAAAAAATCTGTGTTATATGTATCAAAGCCTAAAATCTTAAGATTGTATATATATCTGCTCAGAATAAGATTCTGTTTTAAATATTCCTAAACTTTCTTTTCCTAGTTTATCAAATAATAAAACTAAAAAATCAGAAATCATTCAGATCAACAAAAAACCTAGAGAAAACAGCAACACAAATTTAGAAGGTAATGCTGAATTAATTTCTGCAAGACCTTCTTCTGATCACACTTATTCAAATAATGAAATGGTTTCATTGCAGAATTTTGAACATTCCTATACTTTGCTTTGATTTTTCTTAAGTAGATGTGATGTGCATATTTTCTAAAGATTTTAGACATTTTTTCACAGATGTACATATATTCTAAAGATTTTATACTTTGCTTTGAATTTTTAAGAAGATGTACTTATAATTTAAATAGTTTAAAATTTTGTTAATTTTTTTATTATAAAAAGATGTACTTTTAGTCTAAGAAACATAGACATTGTTTTTATTTTTCATATATAGATGTACATTTAAATTTAATCTAAATATTTTATACTTTTTTTTCTCTGTAGATTTTAAAAATCTTAAGCTTTGTTCTGACTTTGTTCAGTTTTCTGTAGATACTTGTACAATACATTAAACAAGTTTTGAAATTGGAATTTTTTATAGCTTTCCTGGCAAATCAAACAAATATTGCCAAATGTTGCAGTACAAATTTTAAGCTAGCTGAGAACTGTAAATTGAGTAGAACAAATTTCAAAATCAGTCCATATTTTAATTATTATTATTATTGCCAAATGCCGTATTAAATTTAAAATTTCACTATTTTTTTATCGGTTAAGTTGCCGATTAATATAAATAATGAATACTTCATTCATAGAACAAGCTGCTGTTATCTGATTGGCTGCTGTCAATTCATCGAAGTGGCTTGTGACATAAATAGACCATCGAGCTAGAGACTACACAAATGAAATTCAATTTCAACCGAAGTTTTATCCAAATTTTTTTTGTTAATTTCTAAGCATTTGCGTCCCGATATCGTTATCTCGAATTCAATCGAGATTTCAAAACGATACGGGAGATCCCGTATCGCCATTGAAACGATACAGCCTGCGGAAGAAGTCTCGTATCGAAATAAAATAGCGAGATTTAAATTTGGTTCTCGTATAAAGTCCCAAAACAAATACCGAGATTTTTAAAAAATATTTTCCAGTAAATAACGAAAGTCATACATATTTAATAAACGATTGTCACAACTGTGAATATTTGCAATTGATTCATCAACATTGATTAATTAATCTACCTATTGACAGAAGTTAATAACTATTATCATCCCCACTTTAAATTCGGTTTTCCTGACAGCCTGTTGCCCCATTATTTACTATTTTTAGTCTGGGAACCGGCAGCAAAAAAGCCATGCCCCTCTTAGGCTGCTAGTCGACCTCTGCATACTACTGATATTACAAGGCAATCGTACTCGCTGACATCGATGACTATTATTATTAATGAGAATAATGAGTAATGTAATAGTAATGATCATTCTATGTTTATGTTTTGGTTTAGTCTGTTTCATAAACTTATTTTTTCAAATTTGTTACATAGAATTGGAATGATTATTTTAGTGTTTCGATATCCGTAATTGACCGTAATAGTAGCTCATCTAAAATATATCTCGATTATATTCTTGGTTGTGTGTGAGTATGTGTGTGCCACCTGTAGTGTGCACGACAGTGTACGTCGTCTGCAGCTGGAATTCGAAACTTTCTCAGCTTCTTTCTTGCTATTGCTAACCGGATTCGCCATCGCCTATAAATAAACCAGCTGGGTTTTTTTCACTTTCTTAATTCTTGCATAGAGGCACTTTCTCGTGTTTGTCATCATGCCGCGTCACCGGGGTAAAATCTGGGAGTACTTTGAGGAAGAGATCGAGGCGTCTCGTATCGTATCGTTTGATTCGAGACAAATTTCAGAAATCGTATCGTATCGTTCCAAAAAAAAATAACGGGACGCAGAAGCTTATTAATTTCTATAAAATTAATTTGTACATAAAAAGTTCATTTTTTTTATTAAAAAATATTTGATTAAGTCATTATATGGTTGTAACTCTTTGTCTTTTAAGCAGTTGAATTTATTTGCATAAAATGAGTATTCTTCATTATTCATTTAACAAACTTTATATAAACCTTTTTCTATGCTTATAACCTAAAAATTTGTGTACACAATATTCTCAAACAACAATGGCAAAATTTTCCAAAATACTCAAACAAAGTAATTCAGGAAAATGACAAAAATGAGCAGTTTATATAAAAAAATTAATACAATACTCAAGAGAGACACACAGATTTATTAACTCTGATTCAGTATCTGAAAATCTGAACCTAATCATTCATTTGAATTAAATATAAAGAATCACACCCTATTTTGAGAGTTCAGGTTTCCTACTTCTTATAAATTAGTTTCCTACTTCTTATACGTTAGTTTCCTACTTCTTATACGTTAGTTTCCTACTTGTATATACGTTAGTTTCCTACTTCTTATAAATTAGTTTCCTACTTCTTATACGTTAGTTTCCTAATTCTTTTACATTAGTTTCCTACTTCTTATATGTTAGTTTCCTACTTTTTACAATATTGCCAATCGAACAAGGGCTCTTCACAATGGTTTTAGAATCTATCGAACAATAAGCACTTTAATAGACTAAGTAAGTTTCAATACCTCTAGCTCTAAATAAAACTTCGAAATAAAAAAAAATTAAACTAAAAAAACTCAACTTATTCTATATATGTCATTATTATCTAACTTTTATGGCTTCTTTCAGGTATACAAGTTAATGCGAAAACCACATTCCTGGGCCTAGATATAATATAATATATACCAATACTATGAAATAATGAACTACACTGTTTCTATGGGATGCGGAGGTTTTGCCCCCAGCTTTTCACCCCCGTCTTTTCTCCTTTGAGAAAGTTCCCCCCAGTGCTTTTTGTCCCTCGGAAAGTTCGTCCCCATTTTCCATTCTCTATCTTTTCGCGCCGGCTTTCGCTCTTAGTTTTTCACCTCTGGAAAAGTTTGCTCCAAGTCCCCCCAGTTTTTTGCTCCTGGTTTTTGTCCTCAGTCTATTTTGGGAAAATGTGTAACAAATATAGCAGAATTTTTGGAAAAAGCATCTACAACTATCCCCCTCGGGTCATTAGCTATTTTTGAAAGGAAAAGAGTATAAGAGTTTGGAAAAGTTTTCAAAAAAGTATCTATTAAGTATTTAATTAAAAGTATATATTAAGCCCCCCTCGGTCATCTGCTATTGTGGGAGGAAAAAATATTTAGGAAAAGTTTGAAGTGTGAGTTTTGAAAATATTTGTATTTCCAGCCCTATGCTTATAGACACTCCTGCCCTCCCTTAATTTTCAAATTTCCTCTCAAAGTAAAGTGATCAGGGTGAAACACTGCTGGCAATATTTCTCAAGGGTTATTAAAAATTCCCCGAGGCCAAAAATGTTAGGAGGAAAATGTCGAAACCCACAGAGGGGACTAAAGTCTTATAAGGAGAATGTGAAAAAGAGTTATAACACGGTGACAAACATTCCCAGATCAAAAAGCAGGAGTGAGAAGCATGGCAAGAAACTGGTAGCGAAAAAATGGGGGGGGGAAACCTGGGGCAAAAAACAGTGGGCGAAACCTTCCCAGGGACAAAAAAACGTGGGAGAAACTTCCTGGGAGCAAAAAAAAGGGGGACAAACTTTCCATAAACCGTTTCTATAAAATTATATATATATATATATATATATATATATATATATATATATATATATATATATATATATATATATATATATATATATATATATATATATATATATATATATATATATATATATATATATATATATATATATATATATATATATATACATACGAGAGTAGTCCAACAAGTACTTAGCCTCAACGCCAAATTTGGATGGTGAATAGTCCAACACAGAAGTAATGCGAATATTAATAATGCATTGTAAGACTCGATATATATTATTTGATTTGATATAAATTATTTGATGATTTAACTGAGAAAGTATCCAATAACTGCTACAACAAAAACTTTGTATGTGTTGAATAAAACCAACTTCTGTTAATAAATTTTATTCTGATTGAATTGAACTTCACAAAACTGCAATTATTGGTTGACCTTTGCGAGTCTTTTCAGTACTAATGAACAAAACTAGTTTGAACGAATGAAAACAACAACACTTCACCTGAAGACCAGTATTGTGAATCCAAACAACACAATTTTGAGAATAACTCTTTTTGTCTGAGGAGACAACAGGAAACGGAGATTTTCCATTTAGATAAGAAAAAGCATCTTGCTCTTGCAAAAAACCCAATTTACTCATGTTGCCAAGCCATGGAACTGAATCGCTGCCTGAATTTAATTCCATTTTAACAAATTAGTAATTCAGAATATCCACAAATAAAAAATTTGAAGGAAAATACCATGAGGAAAAACAGAGAGAGTCAAATTTGATTTCTTTTTTGAATCTGCATGAGAATACAACATGCCAAACCATTCCTTGCTGTGTAATACAAAATAAGGGTATTAATAATGTTATCAAAGATTTTCAAAATTTGAAATTTTTTACCTAGAGTTTACTATTGATTTTTTTTAATTTATTAAACCTAGTGATGATTCAATGCGTATTGGAATTCTTTTTGCGTATGTAGACAATTATCTCCTCTGATTTCCAAAATTTAAATTTTTTTGGATATAATTTTTACAATATAATTTGTTAATTTTAACTTTACTTAACCTCATGATGATTCAATGCATATTGGAATCCTTTTTGCACGTGTGGAAAATTTTATTTCTGAGCTCGATGCTAGATTTACCAATAATTGCAGAGTAATAAATTGTATATCAGCATTGGTCCAAAGTTTAGCTTTTTTCTGTGTTAAAATACAATCAGCGAACTTGTGGATCTTTACCCTATTAGTGGTATTGATACAATCTTGATTCACTCACAGCTGTCTGCATCAAAGTTATTATTTATTACACAAAAATAAAACAAAATTCTACCCACACCATTTTGGACATCTTTTGTTATTAATCCTGTACTTGCCCCTGCAATATGGTTAAAGCATTCATCCCCTTTATATCCAGTGGCGGATTCAGACATTACTGGTGGGGGGATGCACTTCAGAAATTGTTCACAATCTTTTCAAAAAAGCTGATGACCGGTGAGGGGTAGTCGTAAGTATTTTTCCAATTTTTTTTTCAAAGACTTCCACTTTCTCCTCACAAAAAAGCTACGGTAATTTTCCAAAAACCAGGTATTATACCCATAAAAATTTCAATTGATACTCTCCCCACTCCTTCCTGCTTGTACCTATGTATTTATATAGATATAAAAGGTAATGTGTGTGTGTGAGCATTCGCTTATCACATCCAAGCCGGCGGAGCAATCTTAACAACATTTGGCCTGCAGGTACACTTCATTGATGAGAAAATTTTTAAAAAATCTGTTATTTAATTGATGTTTCATTGCCAAAAAAAAAGAAAAATTAAGCTAAGAAACCCCGGGAAGTAAGCTATGTAATGGCAAGAAAATTTTGCCCCCCCTGGAAAATGCTAAATTTATGTCCCTAGATACATAATTTCCAATGTCTGTCTGTATGTATGTATGTTAGCAATTTCGCAGTTACTAAATTAGTGCACAAAGGCGCATAATAATTGTAAACTGTCAGTCCTAAAGATCAAAAGAGGTGGAACTGCGATCAAAAAAGAATATATAATGAGATTTAAAAAAAATCCATCATTTTTGGCATGCTATTTCTATAAGAATAAAATAATCTATTTCTATAAGAATAAAATAATCTATTTCTCTAAGAATAAAATAATCTATTTCTATAAGAATAAAACAATCTATTTCTATAAGAATAAAATAATCTATTTCTATAAGAATAAAATAATCTATTTCTATAAGAATAAAATAATTTATTTCTATAAGAATAAAATAATCTATTTCAATAAAAATAAAATAATCTATTTCTATAAGAATAAAATAATAAACAATTTTCGACTAATTTCAAACAGCCCATCAGTTGCCCTGATTCCAGTATTTCAAACATTATATCCAATAACAAATTAAAATATTACAAAAAAGAAATAATTTAAACATTCAAATTTCTCTTTACAACATTTATATAAAACATTTACTTTTAATCATTTTGATCAAGATGTGTTTGTGCAAGCATTATCACGGCTTCTTCTCTTAGTCACAGTTTGTTTGGAGGTATTTGGTTTTGAAACACACCACAAGGTTCAAAACAAGGTATATATCTAAGGGCCTGAGTTCGATGCGGCTTTGTGCGCATTATGCGAAAATCGAACAAATTGTGCGCATTATGCGAAAATCGCACAAATTGCGCGCATTTTTGTCCGATCCGAATAGGTTCAAATAAAATATTTTATTTGATGCGCACTCATTCGCAAGTGCGCACAAGAACAAAAATTGTTTGAAATAATCACGCACAATTTCGCACAAAAACCAAATAATTGGGCACAAAAAAACCCAAATAATTGCGCTTATAAAAATATTAATTTTGGTGCAACAAAGCCCAGCAGTTTTATTTTCACAAAAAGCAACAGCTTTTTTGCCCATTTTGAAACATTTTTTACAAAGATTGCATTTCGCCGTGTAACCATCGATGGATTTACTTCTCTTAAAACACCTCCATAACATGTTACTTGACATTTTATTATAATTACTCTCGCTTCCTACACTAAAACCGCTAACATTATCCTCAGAACTAGTCGCTGAAATTACAAGCTAAAATGGACAGCAGAGAAAAGAACCGGAAAAAAAGATAGTAGCACAATTACGCAACCGTATGAGTGTTGTCGGTGTGGGCAAAACAGAAACAAAAAATTCTTTTAGACATTTTTTTATGACGAAAAGTTTCAAATAAAAATGAATTCATGTCAAAAATTCAAAATAATAATTATTTATACTAATTTTCAAACGAATTGAGTTTGAGTTTGTTTATTCAGTTATCAATACATACATTCAAAATCACAAAAAAGACAGAACAAAAAAAACAATGAGAATTAAATAGTCATTATAATAGCATGTATGATAGATGAAGAGGTGCTGCATCAGGCCCCTCTGTGCTGATGAGTCATACTGCAATAAAAGTAGAGCGAGTTGATCTTTGAAGGCATTCACTGAACATGCGTCCACTGCTTCCTGCGTCAAGGAGTTCCAGCTGAGAACTACTCGATTTGTGAAAAAGTGTTTTCGCTCTTCACATCCTTTAATTCTTTGTGGTAAAAGAAAGCAGTTGTGACCTCTCAAACAATAGGATCTGTTAGTTTGCCATGTGGGATGTTTTTGCAATACAAAAAAGTCCACTTCATCAATATGAGCCAGTATTTTGTATTGTTGGATCAGATCTCGCCTCTAACCCTACGTTCTTCAAGCATGGTAATTACAAGCTTCTGTAGTCTTTCTAAGTATGGTAAATGTTTGATTGTTGTAATTATTTTTGTAACTCTGTGCTGGACCTTTTTGAGAGTATCAATGTTCCAGCTTAGATGAGGAGACCAAACTTGAACTGCATATTCGAGGTGTGGTCGAATGTAGGCCTGGTATAATGTTTTCCAAAGATGGAGACTACGACTTCGGAATAATTTTTTAAGTCTACCAAGAGTTCTATTAGCCAAGGCAGCCGCTGCATTCACTTGAGACCTTGCTTTGAGATCATCCGATACTAGAACACCAAGATCTCGTTCGACTGTCGTTACTTCTAAATTTTTCCTATTTCCATCTGGGTCTAACATAGAATAAATAAATTTTGATTTCTGATTGGTTCGTCCAACATGCATAACTTTGCATTTGTCAATGTTGAATGGCATCAACCATTTGTGTGACCACTGGACTGCCTCATCTATATCGTTTTGGAGTCTGATACAGTCTTCCACAGATTTAATAATCCCAATGATTTTACTATCATCTGCAAAAAGCTTGATGAGTTGAGATAATTTGTCAGGGAGGTCATTTATATAAAGCAAAAACAATAGAGGCCCAAGTACTGAGCCTTGCGGTACCCCACTCGTAACCTTTTCCATCCTGAAGTACAACTGTCGATCTGAACTCTCTGCTGACGATTGGTTAACCAAGACTCAATCCATTTGTAAAGTGAGCCCTGTATACCGTACGCTCTCAGTTTGTGCAATAAACACCGATGTGGGACTTTGTCAAAAGCTTTCGCAAAATCTGTGTAGACAACATCCACAGAAACACCAAGATGAACACTTTCTGTCAGAATGTCGCGGGCTTCCAGTAAGTTGCTTACGCATCCTTTTTTTCTTACAAATCCATGTTGACTTTTAGTTATTAGGTTATTCATAGTGCAGAAAGACATGATTTGCTCTTGAATAAACTTTTCGCATACTTTGCAAAGTACGGAAGTTAATGATACTGGCCTATAGTTTCCTGCCTTTATTTTGCTACCTTTTTTAAAAATGGGCGTAACATTAGCTAGTTTCCATAGGTCTGGTACCACGCCTGTGGTGATAGACATTCTAAAGATGAGAGTGATAGGAATTGCAAGAGCAGCTGCGCTGTTTTTTAATATACGAAGATGAAATCCATCAACTCCTATAGCCTTGTTCGCCAGGAGTTCTGATAGTCTTTTTTCAACCTTTTCAAATGTGAAAACGCTCTCGTCAATATTGCATTCAGAATCTGTTCTCTGTTCAAAAAAAGGCAGTTGATTGCCTGATTCGGTAACAAAGACAGATTGGAAGTATTCGTTTAGTGTCTTGCATATTACTTCTTGGTCGACCGATGTGTCACCGTCAGCCGTTTCAATTGCCTTTATCTTCTCTTGAGTTTCATGTTTATTTCGAATGTGAGTATGAAGTAGATTTGGATTAAACTTTGATGAATAAGCGAGACTTTCTTCGTAATTGTAATTAAAAAACGCTTACTGACTCACCTTAAAAAATTTTGGTTTAAAATTTACCATTCACATCAAATAATCGCAAACAATTTTTCAAATAATTGCAAACAATTGCAAATAATGCGAACAATGCGCACATATGCGCAATTGTTCGCTATTTATTTGAAATTATTTGCAGTGCGCACAAATTGTGTGCATTTATTTGAAAAATGTGCATTGAAATAAATAAAAATTTTGTGAGCTATTAGTAGTTGTTTGATGGTGCGAATATTTTTTTAATTTGATTTTATTCGAATGCGCACAAAACAGTCAAAAGCAGGTGCTTATATATATATATATATATATATATATATATATATATATATATATCCCTAGAAAAATTAAGTATATTAATGTTGTCTGATTTAAAAATTTTTTTTTTTATAATTATTGGTCGCCATTTTGAAAATTCAAGATGGCGGACTTATGCCCAATTTTTGCTAATTCCACCTAGTGCCGTTTTAAACTATATGAGTCTGCTACTCGAAAAAACATTCAAACTCCGTCCTTTCCAAAGTGTATGCGGGTCTAAGTTTATTCAAAGATATGCTCAAATTTTCATGACCTGTGCATGCTTTACTGAATTGCTCTCAGTTTGCCAGTCACAACTGCCAGCGTTGAAAAGGTCTTTTCCAAATTGAGTCTACTTAAAACCAAGCTGCGCTCAACATTGACAGAAGAGCGCTTGGAAGCACTGATGCTCGCTGTTGTTGAAAGAAACCTTCTGCTGCAACTCTCAACGGATGACTTAGTTGCAAAATTTGCTGCTGGTGGTGACCGCAACATTAACCTCCGATTTTATCAATATCTGTTTGGACTACCCAGAAAGATGCAGACTCTGTTCATCATCCCTTCGCGACCTAACTGTTCCCCGCGTTCGTCATAATTATGCAAGAAAATCTTTTTCTGTAGCAGCTTCGATCGCCTGGAACGGTCTACAATCTTCCAGCAGGATATCAGAAACTATTGACTTTACAACCTCTTTAAAAACTAATTTACATAATAACGGTTAAAACTTTATATTATTTCACGCCATCGCCTTTGGACAAAACTTGTTTTGTTTAGGTGACTAATAAATTTTAGTTGAATTGAATAACACTTTCAAAACTTTTTCTCTAATCACAGTTAACGTTAGTCATAAATTTTTAAGCTGCTCGTGAAAGTTTCTGCTTTCCAGTTTTCTAATCTTTTTTAAAACTCACCTATCTGTATGAGTATATGTATAAATAAACAAAATTTTTATGTATAAATACCTGGATGTTTTATCTTAACATTATCATATTGGCATTTTGATATTTGTTATATGCTTCAGTAAATTTGGGGGCTCAACATGTGCTTCTCTTACTCCTGAATCTTGGCTATGCCACTGCTGGTACCTAGGTCCATCTAGTAAACCCCCTTTAGTTGACTGTTACAACATGGTGGTCCAGTTCTATCAGCCCAAACTATAATAATTAACAAGTCAAAAAAATCATAATTAAATAATAATAGAATCAGTAAACATTACAATAATAGAAGAAAAAAGATAGAAAAGTCCAATACTAAAAGCATATCTTTTCAAAACACCTCAGTAATACTAGGAACAGCTAAAGCATGTAAGATCGCAGAGTCTTAATTGTCACTTGTTTTTGTTTGTGTGATTGATATATAAGAAGCTGAACCTTACTCTTACACCATCAGTCATGAAACTGGCACTTAGTTTACCAACCCAAGTAAAGATGAAAAACTGAGTCTTCCCCTTAGGATGCGTGCTGCGTACAACCAAAAGCATAGTGACTGCATGTTGAGCTGAACAATCACTCTGCTGACAGTTCATGTGAATTCAGAACGTTATAACTATAAATTATTTACAACATAATAATCAATAACTGACCTTAATTGAACAATGGCTGTCATGCCTTCAACTTTCAAACTGCCATGCAGTAACACTGTGAAAGTAGCAGTTTTTTCAATTGATTCTTTATCACTGCTTTCCCCTTTTAAATTGAAAATGATATTAGGTACTTAATATTTAAAGTTTCAAAGGTATTTATAAGAATACTAGCAGGGTACCCGGCATTGCCCGGGGTTTTTAGAGGTTTTCTCGTGCTCCCATTTCTTTCCCTGCTTGCGCTCCTGCTCCCGGTCGTTTTCCGTTCCGCTCACTCTCAGTTGCCCCCCCCATAGATCCGATACTGCATACATACATACATACATACATACATACATACATACATACATGCATACATACATACACACAGACACACACACACATACACACAGACACATACATCCATACATCCATAAAACACCTTTTCTGCCGGAGGACGTTCGTCTGAACGTCAAGAAATTAAAGAGCCAAAACGTTTGCTTGAAGGGGGGTATTCTTCTGATGATCTCTGCAGAAAAGCTCTTCAGGAGTCAGTACACACATTTTTGAGGCGTTAGCCATTTGACCCCTAGAAAAGACCGGGTGACTCTCAGGAAAGACCTTGTGGCAGCTGGGAAAGACCGGTGACACCATGGAAAGACAGGTGGCAACATGGAAAGACAAGTATTACGGGTATCCTGGCCCAGCTTAGCCGGGATACAAAACACCGTGCAACTAGCTACAACAACTACATCGAATTTATGCCCCCAGAGCTCCAACCGAAAGGAGGGGGAGTATGATGAGCTCACAATCGGACTTACGGCCATCGACCTTGCACTTCCAACGGACCCTAATGAGTAGGGCGGTTCAGCTTCTGTAGACAAAAAATTAAAGTCAACCGATTACAGAGACACTTTGATATTTATGTTCCTTTTGACCTATAAAACAAAACTATGAAATATTATTGAAATCAGAAAATATTTAGAACTGCCTCATGGGACCTAATGTTTGCAGATTTTTCATTTTCGGGCTTGATTTTTTAAATATTTGTCAGGAGAAATATCCATCAACCTCTAAACGTGCAAAGGTATCTGCTTTAGATGTTATTCCTTCAGCACTTGCATCTGCACTTGAACGTACAAATGTAAGTGACCGAAAAGCAGCATATATCTTAACAGCAGCCATCCAAACGTATGGTGACGGGGATATATCAAAACTACCATTATCTCGTAGTAGCATTAGAAGAAGCCGAATGAAGCATCGTTTTCAACATTATGCTAACGTTAAGGCAGCCTTTAGTTCGGAGAGACCTCCTTTGGTTATTCATATTGATGGAAAACTTTTTCCAGCAATTTCATGTAGGCCCGAAAAATTTGATCGCTCCAGCGGTTTGGATTTCTATAAGAGACAAACTCACTCACAGACGTTTTACAAAATAAATCCAAATGAAAGGTGACACTATAACTTGTTCTCATTTACTTTTTTCAGTTCTTTCATCTAAATTTCTACTAAAAATAACTTAGAAATGAGAAATAGTAGACCATACAAAAAGACCAATTAATGGCCACCTGTTTGACCATATAGTGGCCATGGTTTTGGGAAGCAGCAGTTTTTGGAGTATGCTGGAAAACTTGCAGTAAAGCATAAAGTTTCTTTAAAAAAGGAACTCCTAGCTAAAAATGGTGGAGACTTATGAAAAAACGAAATTAGGAAATGACTCTGTGCTGTCCGGAGGAACAGCTGCTGTACGTCATATGTGCATGGACAAGCAGAAGGTTCAAAAGTATTTTTAAGCTTTAGTAGAGCTGATGACTTCGGAACATCTACAAACAAAACCGGAACAAATCTGGAATATGGATAAAACTGGTTCTGATATTTTGTCTTATCCTGCTCCTTAAATTCCGGGTGGCCAGTAAATGGTACTCGATTGGTACAAATTGAGCTTTCTTAAAAAATGGCTCCAAAAATTTATTTTTAATTTTTGCAGGAAATATACATAATTTGTATTTGATAGAGATTTTGAAACTGCACAATGTTCATATAAATAAACGTGTGTGGTCCTATTGGCTGAAAACCTAGGTGACTTGCAAAAAACTTGTGGCCAGTAATTGGTCAGTTTACCCTATATATATATATATATATATATATATTTTCTTTTAGGCATGCTCTGTTAAAAATGATAGACCACTTTGCGTTGATACGTTTTTTCGCCAAGCTTTCAAAATCTCTTGAATTCATGATAACTCCGCTTTTTAAATAGATTTATTAAAAACGAGGGCTGACCGATCGGTTTCGCAGAAAAGCATCTTCGGAGCCCTTTAAATTACAAAGTTAAAATGTATTTACTATAATGCGAAAATAGAATGAAACTATAAAACGACGAGAATAAACATTAATGAAAACCGAAATAGAAAAACAACGTATGGTAAGTGGAAAGCAAGATATATAAAAGGTAGGTAACTAACGTACAAGATTAGTAAAAACCGAAGCGGAAAATAATTGTAAACAAAACGAAAACATGGCGATAGTGGCCGCAGCGCAGGTATTTACGCAACTATGCGCTAGGTAATTGTTGTCAGGTGCGCGCAATCAGGCTAGGTACGTCTACCGCGTCGTATTGTTATATTAACGTTGTTGACGAGTCGAGCAAATAGCTGGAAAGAAGACACGGACTCCACCGGAAGACGGTCATCCGACGAGTCACCAACGCCGCGGCCACGCACACTTTCCAGACTGGATTTATCACGTGATGGGGATCCATGGACGGGACACAGGCCCTGGCCATCATTGCCGACGACGTCGGCGATCGGAAGGTGAGCAGGAGTAAGAGGGCCGACTCCTTGGTTGCCAAGAGAAATAAAGTTGTCCTCACCGCTCGCCGATGAAACCAGATGAACATTGTTAAGAACATCGGTTGTCGGAGTCAGAGGACAAATAGCGATTAGAGTGTCTTCTTCTTGGTCGCCAAAAGAAACGGAATTGTTTTCGCCGGTGGCCATCTGAACTTCTTTAACTTCATTAAGAACATCTGTAGTCTGATGGCTAACGGTAATTGGAGTGTCAACTTCTTGGTCACTACAAGAAGCAGAATTGTCTTCGCTGCATACGGCCAGATCTTGGTCGATGCTGCCAAGAACGTCGGCAGACAGAAGGCAGGTGGTGATTACAGGGTCGACTGGTCTGTCGCCACAGGAAGTAGAAACCACCTCACCACCGACTTTTGAAACATGAGAGTGAGCGCACACATTCGAAGTATGGCGTGGCTCATCCGCACGCGAAGTCGTTTCACTTGCGGAGTTATGAGTGACGGGATAGACGTTAGCACAGCCGCCGTCTGCACCACAATGTAGCAGCAAGGTACGTCCGAACTTGTCGTCGTGGATATTTATGCTAGGTCGTTGCTGAGAGATCATCAACGCCTCTTTAATTTTGAGACGATTAGGATCAGGGTCGTAGGAGACAACCTCGGTGTTGTCGCGAAGCATTTTTTGGTTTGGTTTAGAGCCGTGGAATTTGATAAAATGCGCGTGTAGACTCCCACCCTGTGTGTGCATCGTCAGACGGCGAGAGAGTGTTGTCCGAGTGTGGCCGATGTAGGTTTCAAGATTATTGTGAGCATATGGGCAAGTAAACTTGTAGACGACGTTTTTTCTCTGCAAAACGCCACCGTTAATAGGGCTATTTCTCAGAACCAGGTTATGGGTTTTTAAGTTTTTGTAGTAGATGTGCAGTTTTAACTCCTCGGATGAAGGATTGGAAACTTTAACGTTGTCATAGATTATATTTCTTATTACTTTTTCATCCTGTTTGTAGTTGTCGTGCATTTGAGCACGATAGAAGATGGGAAGGAATGACCTCTTAGATTGCTCTGTGGTTGCTGAGTTATTAACTTTTCCAGCGACGAACTTTTTTATAGTTTCATCGACCATTGTATTTGAGAAATTGTTGTTAATAAGGAGAGCTTTTATTCTTTTGAGTTCAGCATCAAAGTCGTTCCAATTGTCAGAGTAGTTGTAAGCACGATTTAGATAACCGGTAATTACACTGGTTTTGTACCTTTCAGGGCAGTAACTATCGCCACTTAGACAATCGCCACCGCTTGTTGGTTTTGTGTATACAGTTGATCTAAAACCGTGTTCGGTTTGCGTGAGCAGAAGATCAAGGTACGCCAACTGCTTGTTAAAATTGCTGACCTCCGTTGTGAACTTTAGAACGGAGTTTAGTTGTAGTTGTTGTTGTAGTTTTTCGAGATATGATACGTCCTGACATAGAACAATAATATCATCGACGTAACGAGCGTATAACAAAGGTTTTGTAAACGTACTGAAAACCTTGTTTTCAAGGTGACTCATGTAAAATTCAGCGAACGTGGGTCCGAGGGGTGAGCCCATTGCGACGCCGTCTAAATGAACATAAAGTTCGCCGTTAGGATGACGAAAAGGAGTGTCAAGGGTGCATAAGGACAAAATCTTCTTCAACGTTTGTTTATTGATAGAAGGTGCCTTTAGCGATGGGTTTTCGTAAACACAATCTATGATGATATCGATTGTTTTTCTGACTGGAACGTTAGTGAACAGACTTTCAACGTCGAGAGAAGCCAAAAGCCCATCACCGTTTTTAACAGTTCTAAGCAATCCAATAAAGTCATTCGTTGATTTCAAAGAGTAGCGACTAGGAAGATAAGGAGTTATTATTTTGTTGATCGTTTTGGCTATATATATATATATATATATATATATATATATATATATATATATATATATATATATATATATATATATATATATATATATATATATATATATATATATATATATATATATATATATATATAGACCTGTGTGTGTGTGCTTGACCTCAGTAAAAATTGCACAATTTTAATCATAGCATAGATAAGAAGGCTGTAATATATATATATATATATATATATATATATATATATATATATACATAAATGACTGCCTGTGAGTGAGTTTGTCTCTTATAGAAATCCAAACCGCTGGAGCGATCATGATGAAATTTGGCAAGGAGGTAGTTCTCATACAGGAAAAGAAAGTTGTGACAAAAAATTGAAATTGGGCACAAAATGAGCGGAACAAGCGGGAGAGCGAGCAGGAATCTATATATATATATATATATATATATATATATATATATATACTAGCGGGGTTACCCGGGGTTTTTAGAGGTTTTTCTAATGTTTGTCTCTCTCGCTCCCGTTTCCTTCTCCAATTTCCCATTTTCGTCGCGTTCCCGGTCGCTTTTCCGCTCTCGGTCGTTTTCCAGCTCCTGGTCGCTTTCCCGCTCAGAAGTTTTGTTATCGATTTTCTCTCTTGCTCGCGTTTCCTTCCAAGCTTGCTCTCCCGCTTCCAGTCGCTTTCCGCGTTCCCGGTCGCTTTCCCGTTCCCGCTCATGCTTGCTCTCCCGTTCCCGGTCACGCTTGCTCTCCCATTCCCGGCTGCTCTCCCGTTCCCGTTCATTTTCTCTTTTCCATTCTTTCATAACTTCTTTTAGCCTATAAAACGTAAAATAGATTTGCTAAGACTATATCTTATATATAAAAATGAAATGTTTGTTCGGAAATAAAATGTAAACGGCCGAACCGATTTAATTGAAATTTGGCACACTTATGTAACTTATTCAAGCGGTGGTTCCTGTAAAATTTTAAATAAATTGGTTTCTCCGTTGATGTTTTATGGACAAAAAACGTTTTGGTCAGCGGTAGTAAGTTGGAGTAAATTTTTAAATCTACAAAATAAAAATAAATTAATTTATAGTTAAATTATACAAAATATTTTTTTTCTTAAGTTTTAAAAGTTTTAAATATAAATATTAAATTAAATAAATATGTGTGTTGTTTAGTGCCGCCCATAGATATCTATGGTGCCGCCGGATACCTTTGTTTTGATTTCATAGAGCTCATTCTCTGATTCTCTTCCGAACCTCCGATACGACAGCTCTGCTATCGGTAAACTTTATATTTGATTATAGCAACCTATCTTTTAAATCTAGATAACTTTGGTTTTCAGGACTAATCAATAAATTGCAGGTGGAATTTCTTCTATTTAGAGATATTTTGTGCTTCACAAAAAGAGTTCCAGACTTAACAAATTAAAATTAAATCAAATTAGAAATTCATTGTTCATATCTCCCATTCAAAAGTAAGTGGCAAAGCTTTGGTAATTTGTTTTTAGTTTTTAAAATCATGATTTACTGTGTATCTTTCAATTTGTTTCGTTTGTTGCATTGCACGTGTTTAATTTTAATTATGTTATATTATTATTAATTATTATAAGATTATCATTATGCTCTAACATTTTGTGTTTTGCAAAAAGGAGTTGCAGATTGGAAAAATAAATTTAAATTCATTGTTCATATTTATCGTTCAAGGCTTCTGACTTCAATTGTTCCTTATCTAATATTGTTCATCATGGTTTCCTAAACTGACGAGCTTGCTATCAGCCTATCGGTAAATGAGAAATTTTTTTGGGCTGGTAAGTTTTTTTATATGTGATGGCATTACATGTTGGGGGGAAGCATTTCATAAATAAATATCATTTGATAGATTTAGATGGCACCACGTGTGAGATACCAACAATTGAATCAGTCTCGGATCTCGGTATTATTATGGATTCAAAACTGCAATTCAAAGAACATATTTTATCTCGGGTAAAGAAAGCCAACATGATGCTGGGCATAATAGCAAGAAATTTTAGAAAATTGTCAGATGAAGCCTTTATTACTCTATATAAAGCCTTGGTGAGGTCCCAGCTAGAATATGGAGTACAAGTGTGGAACCCATATAGGCAAGGATTGATCGATGCAGTAGAAAGGGTGCAGAGAAGGGCGACTAAACTGCGGCCATCCTGTGTGGGAATGCCATACGAAATGAGATTGAGAAAATTAAAGCTTCCGACATTGAAATATAGAAGAATCAGAGCGGATTTGATTTTATTATTCGATTTGTTGGCTGGAGATCTAAGGAGCTTGGTTTGTCCCACCCTGACCTTCTGTACGTATGAAAGAACCAGAGGCCACGATAGAAAGCTGGTGACATCAGGTGCACACAAAGACTGCAGGAAGTATTTCTTTGGTAATAGAGTTATTCAGGAGTGGAATAGATTGCCACAGTCGGTCGTGTCAGCTGGAGATAAATATACTTTTAGGATATTATTAGATGCTTTTTGGGGTGAAAAGGTTTATGAGTTGTGAAGACGGGGGTTTTAGATGTGTTTTATGTTTAGTTTTTGATCTGCCTCTAATTGCGTGACATTTTGCAATGTTTTTGGTTTGCTTTAAGGTCGTGTTGGGTTTTAGATAGGTTTTCTGTTTAATTGACACTATGTTTTCGGTTTGCATGTGATGTCGTGCTGGTTTTCTGATTACTTTTGAATTGATTCATTCATTAGTGGTGTTGACAGTTTTCTTTTTTTTCGGTTCGTTTGTGGGGTCCTGTTGTACTTTTTTTTCTGTTCGTGCGGTTTTTTTTTTATATTATTATGTTTTATGTTTAGTTTTTGATCTGACTCCATATGTGCGACATTTTACTGTTTTTGGTTCGCTTGAGAGTTCGCGTTGAGTTTTAGATATGTTTTCTGTTTAATTGACATTATGTTTTCGGTTTGCTTGTGATGTCGTGCTGATTTTGGACATGTTTTCTGATTACTTTTGAATTGATTCATTGGTGGTGTTGACATTTTTCTTTGTTTCCGGTTCGTTTGTGGGGTCGTGTTGTGCTTTTTTTCTGTTCGTGTGGTTTTTTTGTTTGTAATTCGGCAAGGAGTTATTTAACTCGTGTTGACAACATAATAAATAAATTACAACCATTATTATTGACAAGTAGTTATGACTATAAGATTATGAATTAATTTATCGGTCTTATTTTATTTTTTACTTTTCAGAGGAAATTAGAAAATTACATTTTAAAGAAAATCTTACATGCAACATCAATTTATTGTAAAAGTTTCACTGATATATGAGGTGCATGAAATTTGAAAGAAATAAAAGCAAGTGCAGTATTTTTGTGTTTCAACAAAATCATGAACAAAGTTCTCAAGCCAGCCTATCAATCTGCTGCTGTTTTGTTCAATTTATAATCGCATCATTTGCTAAATAAAAGTGGTACTCTTCGATTGTTCCAAATTGATGATCTCAGAAAACTCTCGGAAAATTCATTAAGTTAATGCTTTGAAGGTTTTTAATATTATTATTACTTTATGTTTTATTTCAATCTGTGTTTTATATCACATTTTTCAAAGCCACGGGTCAACATTTATTAACATGCCACATGTAGCGTTCTGTAGACATGACACTTAAAAACTAAGAACATCTCAAAAAATATAACCTGTTGAGATATATGAGCGGATTTTAACATTATTGCAGCCGTTAACTAATAAAAAAAATTTTTCCAGCTTTTGTCAATCATAATAAGCCTTTGCAGAAGATCACACTTGCAGAGTGGAACCAATACATTAAAGAACACTAATTAAAATTGAGGAAGTTCAGACGTAACTAAACGAGCAAACCAAATAACAAAGTGTTAACGAGAGAACAGATCAATTTTGATGACTGCACAGCATTCCGCTACAGTCCATCTAAGCCACATTGGGAAGGCTCTAAAATTTAATGGAGGAACGGAAGAGGGAAAAGAAGAGCAAGCTGGAGCGTAAAAGCAACCGGGATCGGGAAAAGTAAAAGAGACCGAGGCCGGAAAAGCGACCGTGAGCAGAAATGCGACCAGGAGTGAGAAAGCGACCTGGAACGGGAAAGCAAGCGGTTAAGGAAACGGGAGCCAGAGAGAAAACGATAAAAAGCCTTTAAAATCCCCGGGCAACGCCGGGTAACCCAGCTAGTATATATATATATGAATGTTTGTGGGTTAGTTTGTCTATTATAGAAACGGGAAAGCGACCCGGAATGGACAGCGAGCGGGAACGGAAAAGCAAGCTTGAGCGGGAATGGGAGAGCAAACGTGAGCGGGAACGGGACAGCGACCAGGAACGGGAAAACAACCGGGAGCAGGAAAACGACCGGGAGCGGGAAAGCGACCGGGAGCGGGAAAGCGACCGGGAGCGGGAAAGCGACCGGGAGCGGGAAAACGACCGAAAACGGGAAAGCGAGCAGGAGTGGGAAAGGAAACGGGAGAGAAAGAAACAAACATTAGAAAAAACTCTAAAAAACCCGGGCAACGCCGGGTATCTTTGCTAGTACATACATAAACAGACACACAGACACACATACATGCACATACACATACATACGCACATACATATATATATAGTTCCCGCTCGCTCACCCGCTCCGCTCCGCTCATTTTGTGACGGATTTCAAAAAAATTTTCTCTATATTTGATTCCCCTTGACTCTCAAGGTTGTGTGAGAATTTCATTACGATCGGATGAATGGTGTAGCAATGCATGAATAACATATATACAGCTAAAGCTGCTGTGGTGATGAATGGTCTTGGTGATGTCGAGAAAATCTGGAATGATTTGAAGCAGTGTTTGCTTCAGGAAGCAGTAGCTGTGTGTGGGGTTACAAAAGGTATTAGTAGGCATAAGGAAACATGGTGGTGGAATGAAGAGGTTGCTGCCCTTGTAAAAGAGAAACGTCGGCTATTTAACTTGTTGAAGTGCCAGCAACATGGGAAAAATCTAGCAACCAA
Source organism: Erpobdella octoculata (assembly GCA_963978895.1). NCBI lineage: Eukaryota > Metazoa > Annelida > Clitellata > Hirudinida > Erpobdellidae > Erpobdella > Erpobdella octoculata. The sequence continues at coordinate 33,652,521 of OZ022238.1, read as the reverse complement.
GGAGAGCTACAACCAGGCCAAACGCATGGCTAAGAAAGCTATCTTTAATGCTAAGAACGCTGTACGAAAGACTTTTTGCGAAGATTTGGATAGGGAGGACAGGAAAGGAAATGTGTTTAGGGTAGCCAAGCAGCTAATGCGTAAAAACCGGGATGTAGTGGGGGCCAACTGCGTGAAAGACCATGAAGGTAAGGTTATGGCTGAGGATAGTAGGTTGTTGGAGGTATGGAGAGCGCATTATGATAGAATTTCTAATGAGGAGTTCACTTGGGATGCAAATGGACTAACTCATGTAAGTCCTGTTTGTGGACCTAGTGAAAAGTTAACTACTCTGGAAGTTAGTAATGCAATCCATAAGATGAAACGTAACAAGGCAGCAGGACCTTCAGGAGTGGTGGCAGACATGTTGAAAGCTGCTGGAGCTGTTGGTATAGTGTGGATGACTGAAGTGTGCAATGCAGTAGTGAAGGATGGTAAAACCCCTGTAGACTGGAATAAGAGCTGGATGGTGAATGTCTACAAGGGAAAAGGTGATGCATTAGCGTGTGGCTCATACAGGGGCATTAAACTATTAGAACATGCAATGAAAGTTTTAGAGAGGGTGATTGAAAAAAGAGTAAGGAAGATTGTGAAAATTGATGGTATGCAGTTTGGTTTCATGATGGGGAAAGGTACTACCGATGCTATTTTCATAGTTCGTCAGCTGCAGGAAAAGTATCTTGCCAAGAACAAAGATCTGTGGATGGCCTTTGTTGATCTTGAAAAGGCATTTGATAGAGTACCTCGTGAGATAGTGTGGTGGGCTCTGAGATGTCTAGGTGTGGATGAATGGTTAGTTTCCGTGATAAGAACTATGTATGATGATGCAGCGACAGTGGTGAGAGTGAATGGGAAGGAGAGTGTTGCTTTCAGCGTTAAGGTTGGAGTGCATCAGGGTTCAGTTCTCAGCCCATTGTTGTTTATCATTGTTTTAGAGGCCTTATCACGGGAGCTCAGGGTAGGCTTGCCAATGGAACTGCTCTATGCTGATGATCTTGTTTTATTAGCTGAGACAGAAGATTCTCTCCTGGAAAAGTTAAGGATCTGGAAAATTGGCATGGAAGCGAAAGGCCTTAGAGTGAATGCGAGTAAGACAAAAATCATGAAGTGTCGGGCCGGAATGGGACAGGTGAAGAAGTCGGGTAAATGGCCATGCAGTGTATGCAGAAAAGGTGTTGGCTCCAATTCTATTTGTTGTGTGGATTGTAAGAGTTGGGTCCATAAAAGGTGCAGTGGCATTTTGGGTACTTTGAAAGATCTTGTTGGCTTCCGTTGTAAGAGTTGTGTGGCTGGTGGTTCTGTTCAGGAAGAGTTGTTGGGCGAGGTTGAGGTTGAGCCAGGTGTAAAGGTGGAGTGTGTGACCAAGTTCTGTTACCTAGGTGACACATTAGGTTCAGGAGGAGGTGTAGATGAGGCGGTGAGATCTAGAGTGCGTTCTGCCTGGGCTAAATTCAAAGAGTTATCTCCTATCTTGACCACCCGTGGTGCATCCTTTCATGTGAAAGGAAAGGTGTATAGGGCATGTGTTCAAAGTGTCCTTGTTTATGGCACTGAAACATGGTCTATGAAGGTGGAGAATCTAAGAAGTTTAGAAAGGGCAGAGCGTATGATGGTTAGATGAATGTGTGGTGTTTCGTTGAATGATCGTGCACGTAGTGTGGATTTGTATAGCCTTCTGAATGTTCCTTGTGTGGCTGATGTGGTGAGACGTGGAAGACTAAGGTGGTTTGGACATTTGGAGCGCAAAAGTGCAGATGATTGGGTTTCGGCAATTAGAGATGTGGATGTTGTAGGAGTGAAAAGTAAAGGTAGAAGTAGGAAGACTTGGTGGGAATGTGTGAAGAAAGACATGGATGAGCTCGGCCTGAAGCGGCAGTCTGCCCTGGATCGTGACTTGTGGAGGGGCCTGATATGGAAAAACGTCCAACCCTAGCATAGCGTGGAATAGGGACGTTTCAAAAATAAATGATGATGATGATGATGATATATACATACATACATACATACATACATACATACATACATACATACATACATACATACAAACATTCATTTATATATATATATATATATATATATATATATATATATATATATATATATAACTGGATTATTTTGTGGAGCTGCAATGTTTGACAATTTTATTATCACCTGATGCCAATAAAAAGCTAAAAAATAAGTTTCTTTAATACATGAAACTATGAATAGAAATTAAATAACAATAAGATCATTCCAACTACCATAAGTAGTTATTGTTGCAATATATATCTATCAGATATTATTTGCAAATCTGAGAAACAAAAACAATAGGGCTGATTTATGTGATTTTTTAAATCAGATCATAATTTTTATGCTCAACTGAAAATGTGCAAAAACACAAAAAAGAAAACTGACCAGGAACAGGCAGTACGAGATGTCGTGATAGGTATGGGGGGCTGGATGCATCAGGGCCATCAAGGAAACCACATATTACAATCTTTTTATCCACAATACTGCAGGGTATTTAAAAAAAAGTTAATCAATAAACTTAAAACAAATTTGAAATTTAGAACTGGGTTCATTAGGATAACTATAACGTCAAACAAGTAAAGATAAAAAATAGATTTTTTAAAGAAATGCTTTGAGCCGTTTATATCTCGATAAATCAGTTGCTTGCTCTCCCGTTCTCGTTCACGCTTGCTCTCCCATTCGCGTTCTTACTCGCGCTCATTTTCTATTTTTAATTCTTTCCTAACTTCTTTTAGCTCATAAAACGTAAAATAGATTTGCTAAAACTGGCTAAAACTTGCTTGAAGCCTTCAGGTCAGCAGATAGGTTGTTCAAAGGTTACGTAAGGGGCTATCCATTAATTATATCAACAAAATAGGGGGAGATGGGATTTGGAGAAGTTTGACAATTGTTGACATGGAGGAGTGGGGGAGTTCAAGATAAATTGATGTCAACAATGTTGTCACGCCCGTGTTAAACACAGCGTGCATGCCTAGCCCTATGTATATTTGAATTCCTACCGTAGGTAGTGAGTAGGTGACGCGTTGAGCTGTAAATTTGAATTGCATGTATTATTACGCTGTTGTTTGAACATTGTGAGCTGTAGCCTGTAGATTCGAATATTTGCGAGCTGGCCTTGACACTTATATAAAATGCGACGGGGACTCTTTGTTAAGTAGATTGCGCCATGTTTTTGGTAGAGCTTGAACCTGTTATGATCCGTCGTGTTGTTTAACCCGTTTAGGTCCAAAACTTTATTAATTAGATTTCTATTATTTTTTTTTGTTATTTCAATGTTTTAACAGATTTATTTTTAATTATTTTTTATTTGAAAGAAAACTTTGAAAATTCTCTATGCTCGTTTTTCGAACGGTGGTCGTATAGACTACTGAAAATGACAAAATGTTTAAAAGTCAATTTCTTTTTTTTCTCAACGCAAACAATTATAATATAAATTTTAGGCTATAAACAGAAAAGCTAAAAACACATTTCTGACTTTATCAGTAACACAGTTCAATAAAATCCAAAAATTTAACATTCAATAAATCAGTCAAGCAGTTCATGATAGTCGTTTCAGAAAGCACCAAAACAATTCCGATGAAGTCGTTTGCCGCACTTGGCCCACATGTACAGCGTTTTGCCACAATTTTCCAGCTTGTAGCGACCTACTGTTTTCACCTTTTCCAGTTCGTGACCATGGCCAGTTGCTGAATCTTTCCTATCGTTTTGTTTTTTCAACCGTGCATGAATTCATTTCATCGGTATAAAACAACCTAAACAGCCTATATGGGGGTTTTCAAGCAAAGCACCATTGTGGTGTTTCAAACTCGTTATATATAGACTGTTTTAAAAGTGGCTATTCAAATGACTCTTTTTGGTCCAAGTGCATTTCAATCGTTTTTAGCGTTTTGGTTGCCGCGGCATTGAACTGACCGTATTTGCGACCTACATTTCTTCACCCAAAGTACCGACTCAGTTTAATCCCATCCCATCATTAGTATAATCAACTTCTACCTTCCCGGATATATTACAAAGAATAACATTTCTTCTTCATTTGCTTATTCATCAGTCACATGTTATGATGCGCCGGGCGGAAGAATGACAAGTATGTCAACCTCAATGCTATCATCATCATCAAGAATTAGTTACATAGCTTCTTTCAACGTAAAAAAATGTTCTGTTTGACGCCTTTCCTTTTTAAACTTTACAAACATTTCATTCGAAGAATGAAATTTGCAAAAAACACTATCACCAATTCAACCACTGCACAACTATAAGCTGAATAAACTAGTTTCGACTCGTTCGCATAAAGTACTCTATACGACCAACGATCGTAGAACGAGCATGACTCATACATGTTCAGATTGTGGGTTAGTGTAAACACAATAAAATTTAATTAACGTTATTGTTTACTTTTGAGTACATCCTCTTTCGATTTTTCAAACTTTTGTTATGATAACTCTCATGAAATTAGCATAATAAATTTTTAAAGTAATATCGGTCGAAAACCTTGAAAATGCTCATATTCTAACCCAGATTAAAATACTTAATACAAATAAAAAAATTATTTAAAAAAATTTATACAGTGTATTGAAGCTTTCTTAACATAAAAAAAAACTTTTAACAGAAAACAAATTACAGCTTAATTTTATGCAACGCCAAAAATAAGTGTGTTCGTAAAACGTACGATGGTCTAAAACGGGTTAATTGATAGTATTTCATATTTTTGGACATTAATCGATAATAAAATAAATAGTAGTTAACAAGAAAGTGTTTGGCTGTGTTTTAGAAGTTAATCGATCGAAGTTTCTCCGGCAGTAGCGACTTTCGCAAAGGCGGAGTCGTCACAAATGTATTTTTTGCAAGAGTTAATAAATCAAACAAGTAAATTAAAAACGAATTTTTAAAACCCAATGCTTTTATATGTAATTAAAACACAAATTTTGCAATCAATTTTTTCTTATATTACTATAAAAAATTTTATATTACCATATATAAATGAAATTAATTAAAATTAACTAAATTAATTGACTTATTGTAAAACTAATAATTAAATATTGCATTGTCTTCTATTTTGAGCATGTATGCAAAATTTGAAAAAAATCTATCATCAGGAAGTGACTCAAAAATTGATTGCAAGATTTGAAACAGACAGAGAAACAGAAAGACAAACAGAGACGACGAGTAGATAAAAGCATTGGGAGAAAAAGATAATCGTTAACTGTGTCATATTTTGATTTATACTTCAAACTGAAATATAGATTAAATAAATCTGATTGACCTAAAATTGTAAGGTAAAACCATAAGATCCCACACTTTAAAGCTATTGTATTCAGTCTTTAAAGTTTGACAACAAGCTACCTCGATCGGCAAAGGCATTTAAAATTCTTTCATATGATCTGTACTGTCCTTCCATTCAGTTGTCGTTGTTTGAAAGGATCTGCAAAATTTGTCACCTCTATGTTGCTTTGAACAACCTATCTGCTGACCTGAGGAATCCAGCATTAGACCTCGGCGGTTTCAGGAAGTTGCTCCATTCTTAAAATTATGATTTGACGTGACGAGCTTTTTTGACTTACTTTAAAAAGCGCATTATAAATATACATATATTATTATATTCACAAGTCATGTTGAAGAAGCATGTTCAACAGCACCGACAATGCGATCTCAAGGCTAAGCAATTACCACATGCTCCTCAACCGCAAAGAATTCGACCAAAGCGAGTGGCTGCCAAAAGACAGATAGAACTGATGGCAATTATTGCACATGGAGAGATATTAAGCACAGAATGGTTAGATGAAGATGATGTTGACTTGTCGTGTGTATCGATTCCACAAGAAATTTATCAATCAATCACTATACCCATTATAACAATTAAGAAACATTTGAATTCCATAGGAAGATGTTAGAAGCTAGAATATAAATTCTTAATTTGTTCATGAAGTTCAAGTGTTGTTATAGTCAATTTGAAATCTGTTATGCAAGACTAAAAACTATATTAAAAATTTATTTGTAGAACTTTTAATAGCTACATACAATTCTATTTTTAGCATAAAAGCCAGCAGTATAAAACATTGTTAGTTATTTTGTTGTTTTATGTTGGGGGGGAGGGGGTAAAATTTGTTTGACATAATTTTGTTAGGGGGGTGACTGCAACACAAGTCTAAAAATAATACTTTTAGCAATGCCAACAAATTACAAAATAATACCTTTCTGCCTTATTAGCTGTAACAAAGCATTTCGAAACAATCAAAATCAGTAAATATACTTATAATTATATTTAAAATATCAAATGCACCTTGAGTTGTGAGGTGGTGGAAATAGACTAACAGAACTGCTCAAGTGACCACATTGAAGAATTGTGGTAAATGGCACATAATGTTTCTTTGCCATTTCAATAAACATATCTCTTACTGAAACTGCAGAAATAACTTTGTCAGGAGTAAAGAGTTCTCCACTTAAAAAACCTCCTTTTTTGATTAATTGAGTATAAACTGAACAAGTAAAATTGTGGCTAGCTTCTGAAGATTCACATGATAGACAACCTATCAACAACTTATTTTGAAATTGAAATGGAAATAACGATTTAATTGTTGGATCTGACAGCTTCTTTGCCAACCAATATAATGAATTCTGGCTAAATCCCTCTCTGCCATCTGTAACCAAAATAATCTGCAAATAAAAATTAGCTATATATTTTAAACAGTTTTTATAGAACTAATATTCAAACTAGATATAGTAATCGAACTGAACCCGAACTGAACACATCAAACTCGAATCCTACTTTTTACCGAACCTTGCTTTCGACTGAACCAAACCCGAACTTGGTTTTTCTAGTAAAGAACCGAATCCATAACTAATCCCATCAAACCAAAAAATTTTCACCAATGTTAAGTTTCACTATTGAACTAAAAATAATTGTTTGTTGTGCCGAGCGCTATTTAAGTTAATGGAAACTGAAATGGAATTATCCGTTAATGGATTCAAAATAATTCCGTTAATGGAAATTAAAACGGAAATTGCTGAAAATAAGGAAACGAGCTTGAAATAGACAAGACTTTATCAAAATTAAAAGAGGCAAAATGGAAATAAAAACTGAAATGAGAAAAACTTAAACACAATTTTCTCAAATGACTCCAAAAAAACTAAATGTAGTTTATTAAGCAGCTATTACCCACAGTTTCGGTATTACGAAATTTTTATTGCTTGCCTGTTTATGGATCTCTAATAAAAATCTGCATGTGAAAGTTGTCTTAAAGTGCTGGGCTGAGGGTTTTGATTAAGGCTGTTCTGATATGACTTTTTGCCGATTATGCCGATACCGCATATAGCCGATTATTAAAATTGCCGATACCGATTATGACGTCGATTATTTTATAATTACTATTTCTTTAGTGAAAATGCTTGTTCCGAAACATACCACCATAATACAAGCGTGTGTTTTGCTGCTTGCATGCGCGCTCGCGGTGATAATTAATTTTCAAAACATGCCGCTCAATTCTTTGATGTCATTTTTATATTCTTTTATCAATTTAATTTTCTTTCAATCAATACTTTACTTTCATTCGCGAATGACTGAAGAATGTTTTTAAAATGCCGACGTTTCCTTTGATGTCATTTTTATTTCTATTATTTCAACTTTCATTCACTGCACAGTAAAGGATTTGTTTATTAGTTGTCGTACTCGTTATAAGGGATTCAATAACAGTCACATCAAAATCTATACCGGAACTCCAGAAATCTGCTGTTATGGTTACATATTCTATGCTTACAAATCGATCTTTCACTAGATAATATACAAATTTTAAGTGGGTAGTTTTTCAGAAAAAGTTTAATCAGCACCGATTATTTTTGTTGTTAAACCCAATTGTATAAATATATATATATACACATACAGTCACACATATAAACAGATTTATACAATACACATTCAAAACTAAACTACTCAAATAAACACGTTGAACAACTTTTAATTTTTAGTAGGTTCAGTTTCAGTTTACGCCGAAACCTAGCAGAAAATACACCGAAACTTTACCGAAACCAGAGCAGCCGAAACCGAAACCTGTTTTAAGCCTAGTTTCGGTGCCGAAACCGTAACCGAGTTTCAGTCTAGCTCTAGTTCATTGTCATTGAATTTTAATGGTAGAACTTTTGGTAAAGATTTATACTAGTATTAGGTGCACTGCTATTTTTTAAATTGGATGAATAATACAACCTCAGCTATAAGCACGATCAAAAGTTACAACCAATATGCGATGATAAACAAATAAAAATATCTGATAGCTGTTTCCAATATAGTTATCTTAATTATGATTATATTTCGTTGACTATGTGAAGTTTAAGTTATTTTAATTTATTCATATTATGACAAAAATGCTATGAATTTATGTTATTATAAATAAAGCATTGTCTTGTATGTTTCAATACTGCAATACGCCTGAAAAACGAAAATTGAAACTGAAATTTATTAAATAACTGAAATACAATTAAAACCGAAATAGGGTAAAAAATAAAAATAGAGGTAATTTCTGTTAATAGAAATTGAAATTAAAGTAAAAACTTAAGTAACACTAGCTGTGCCTAATATCGTTATTGTATATTTTTGAAAGCCTACATGCCTTCGCTGCTACTTTTATTTTTTGTTTGTTTCAGTTTGTATAAGAACATGTTGTTTGTTTAGCAGTTTTTTCATTTGTTTGAAAAGTATTAAATTTACAAAAGGTGCTAAATAAAATGATAAAAATTGCATGAAACATGCAAGATCCGTAAAAGTTATTAAGGCAAGTTTACATGGGCAAAGATTTACTGGCGCCAAACATGTCAAAAAACAAGCTGGAAATTCTTATTTTCCTCAAATGAAATATGAAACATTAAGTTTTGAGTTTATGTTCGTTTTAAATATGTAGATTAATTTTCAGTTAGTGAAATGGTATACTAATAATGGAAACATTAGAATTGAATATTTTTTAGATAGAACAAGCGGGGTACCCGGCGTTGCCTGGAGTTTTTAGAGTTTTTCTATCTTTTTCTCTCTCTCCCGCTTGCTCTCCCGTTCCCGGTCGCTTTTCCATTCCCGCTTGCTCTCCCGTTCCTACTCATTCTCATGTTCCTGCTCGCTCTCCCATTCCCGCTCTCTATATTAACCGATCTCAAAAAAGGGTTCGATTCCCATCTCTAAATTAAAAAAAAACAATTATATATTTCAACAAGTGTTAGCAGATCAAAGAGACTCAACATTTTGATCAACTGCAGGAACAGTCTGCCTGATAACGTGAGAGACCAAATGTTGGTTTCCTCAGTCTTTTAGACAACAGCTTTAAAATCTTTTTCGTGTCAACAGTTTTAATCAAACCTCTTTTACAATCAAGTGTCTCTTTGACAGCTTATGCTTTTATTTGTCCTTAAACCAGAGGTTCTTAAAGTGGTTTCTTCTATCTATTGTTTTCCACCATCGATAAATTTTTTTCTTCAAATAATGTTCATGATTGCCCTACAGCAGCCATCTAATTTTAACCATTTTTAATTTTAACTTTGTTTTACTTTATTTATTTGAAATTGATTTTATAATATTTGAAATATTTCATAGCCTTTTCATAACAACATTGCTGAAATAAGATGGCATAAAATTTCAGTTACATTACATATTGAATTTCTGTGTCTACATAACATTTGAGTACACCTGCAGTTGATAAAATAGGTCTGCAGTGCGCATATGCATGTAAGAAAAGGTGTTATGCAATTTTACACTGTGGGCACATTTTTTTACAGATTTATTTGGAACACTTTGCTTCTATTGGCCCAGGCTCATGCCATCTTACGCTTGACTCTATTCTTAGAGCAGGATTAACACCAGAATTCACTAGCGGAATCAATTTAACAACGCGCCTCGTCAGTCCTAAGGATCCAATATATTTTTACGTGAGCTTATTATGCAAGAGGTTATCCGATTACATCAAATGTTATGCTGGATTTATTGTTCAAAAGAAAACATCACCAGATATTTAAGCTGTCTTACAATAGCATGACATAAAATATTGTGATTTTAATTTGCTTGAACCAGGTTTGATCCAAAAGCATTAAACATTTTTTAATATTGCTGAGTAGGTAGAGCAACCCTATTGTCTAATTACCACATTTAAATAATCTGACAGTTCGATAAAAACAAAAAAAACGTCATTTTTGATTGATAAAAACAAAAAGTCATTTTTGACCAAATATTTCTAGTACATAGAGATTAACCACCAACCTGTGATGCAGTTAAAAATCCCCAATCTTGGGCAAGCACTTTTTGAGCTCCTTCCAGACCAACATCCAAGAAAGTTTTACCCCATTCTCTAATTGATGATAATGTTGACTTAATCTCATTATAATCACGTGTAAATGGCACAAGCTGCTGATAAGTTGAATTGAAAACCACCTAAAAATTGAATTAGAAATAAATAAATTTTATGCAACATCAGTGCAGAAGGATAACAAGAAGTGATATTTTAGTTCCACGAGTCATTTTAGTTTTAGCTAGTTTTTGAAGAAACAATTTCTATGTTATTTAGTTTTAGTTAGCTAAAATGGAATTGGTTTAATTTAGCCCAGGACACATAACTCAATTGTTATCATATAGTGAATGTTCTGCAAGCCAAAACATTTATTTTTATTCATATATAACAATGAAAATTATTTGGATTTTCAGCATATCTTGTTACACACAACTGGGTTGCAAACAATTCCTTGTATTTTTTATGGCTTTTTACTTCCATCTTCATAGAATCAAACAACTACCTTCATATCTCGATGATCCTACACTGCAACTTTTGGTATCTTTTGTTGTTTGCTTTCATATTTTCCTGTTACACCCAGGTGGCTGTCATTAACAAGGAATGATGAGTAATCTGCTGCTAAAATCACCCAATTTGTTTCATTCTGACACTTCCCTAATTTTAATTTTTCCTCAATATAGAGATCAATAACTCTTGATAGCAGCATTTATGATTTGTCCCCCATTGTAGTTCTAAAGATGTTTTTCAGGACTTCGTCTTCACCGATATTCACAGGTCTGCTATATTTTGTGATCCAAGTTACAACATTACATCTACGTTTCAAAACAGGTTGTTTCTCACAGATCACTTTAATTTGATGGCCATATACTGAGCAGGTTTGAAGAGGTCGTCCGATGTGTAAACAATTATTTCGGTAGACATCAGTGCAGGTGAGCGATAACAGAAAACTTGACCAGTTAATTCAATTAAGATCCATGTTAGAAGGTATCGTAAAAAGAACAATCCAGTGAGACGAGATAAAATACAGCATAAAAACAGATAAGATTTGTTTAGTAGAATAAAAACAAATGAAATTTAAGTTGTCCGAGAAAACACGCTATGTTGACATCATGAGATATATTGATGTTTTCAAAAAAGAGCTGAGAAAATGCAAAAAGATGGCACAGCTGGAAGTCAAGCAAGGAATATGTGTGATCTTCTGTAGACAGAGAAAAATTCCATTTGCTCAGGAAGAAGCTGTTAACATAGAGCTGGAACATTTGGTGCAAGAGAGAGTTCTAAAGAAGGGTTACAGCAACTGGGCTGCCCCGATTATTGTAGTAGCCAGGCTTAAAATCCCTATACTCAGCAAAAAATCCTGGCCCGTTCAGGCTTGACTTCAAACCTTACAAATTTGAACACAATAAAATTCAAGGCCTGGCCCATGAAGCACACTATTCAGTACCACCAGGTTGTATTGAATGGTTGCGTTTATTACTGCTGGTAATAATTTTATCATTTTTAAAGGTGTCAGTGTTCATTCACCACCGCTCACCTCTATGAAATGCTTAAAAATCAACTCGTGTCAAACAGAGAATATTGTGTGATGCTGTGTAATCTTTACCACCTTTATCAAGCATATAACAATCTCTACGGTTAAGGTAAAATAAAATAAAAAAATTTACATATTTTTTTTTGCATTATGTTTCTAAGTTTGCTTTTACAAAAAAGAAATGCAATAACGTTCACTTTTATACAATGGATTGGGTCACAGTTACAAATAACGTTCGACACAATGGATCACAATATGGTTTGCTTTTTACCCACTGGATTGCAATTATGGTCGCATTTTAACAGTTCGCATATATGAACAAGACTCATACATGCAAACAATAACGTCACTGTTTACTTTTGAGTTTATGCCATCATTTTGATTTGCACAGCGGCCTTCGTGAGTATAATACCAGCCTATTACATTTGCATTCAAAAAATCTTTTTAATGATGTCAGATATGGTGAAAAATTGAGTAAAATTAAAATTAACAAAAATAATTTATTATGTTAGTATCCAAAAACTGTTTAAACAGTTTACCAAAAAGTAAAGAAATAATAAGTATAACAACATAACTCGATAATCTCCTAGTATAGCGTCCTGGGTAAATTTTGTTGCGAATTTACAGTACAAACACAATAAAAAACTAATTTAAACAGTACACATTTAAAAATAAATTAATATAGTATTTTAGCTACATTTAAAAATCGGCAGCTAAGTAGTTCCCGGTAAAGATCCGTAGCCCCAGAACTGGCCAGAAGTAAAATGTTTGAAGAAGAAATAAAGAAATAATTGAAAATAAGAAATCTTTAATAAAAATTAAATTCAAATAAACATAATAAACTTAAAACTAATAATTAAATAATTTTGTTACTAAAATGTAGGCGTTGCATCAACCGCTGCACATTGACATTCAGTTTGCTAAATATTTTAAATATTGATAACTTATTAAAACTTTATTTAAACAATTTTTCTTATCACTAATATAGACAGTCACATAAAATAAATGTACCCCAGCGCACAAGGCCAGAACATTGGACACTCAAAACCGTCCCAGGGAAGTTGATGAGGTTAACAGGGTGTTACGTGAAAGCATATATCTAGCGAACAAATAAACTCCCAATAAAAATAATTATATAAAAATGCTTGTAAAAGATACCTTGATCCAAAAATCTATAAATAAAGAATATAGCACAGTTCATTTTCCTTGAACTTTAATTCAAAGTCACTTGTTTATGCTTTTGTGTCTAGCTCCTTACCTATTTGTTAAATTTTTTTTTTTGAAAAATCAGATTGACTTTATTACTTTAAGATGGTTAAATATTATTGTTTTACGACCTTGCAGAGCATGGTAATAACTTGCCCAAGTTGATAAGTCCATCTAAAACAAATGGGGCAGCCGTGGTAAATCAACGGTTCTTAAGCGCAGTAACAGCAAAAAATTTTGTTAATGCCATGGTTAATAACTTTTTTATGGCTAATTAAACGTTTTTAGTTGTTGTTTTAAATGAAAGTTTATTATATTGACTATAACATATTAAAATTTCAAATGTCTACTAATTTGCCTACATATTTAAACTTTGTGTGAAAAAAGTGCAGTTCCTTGTAAATCTGAGTGCATATGGGCTCATGCAACAACGGTTACAACCCAACTTTCATAGCTCAATAACTTTTTATTAGACCTTGAAATGTTCTAGCTTTTGTTTTAAATAAAAGTTCATTTTATCTGCTACAAGATATTAAAATTTCAAATGTCTACTAATTTGTCTACAAATAAAAATTTTGACTCAAACAAATCCACTTCATTGTAAATCAGAGCGCATGTGGGTTTATGTAACAGCCATAAATTCTAGATTTTGTTTTAAATGAAAGTTCCTTTTATCAACAACAAGATATTAAAATTTCAAATGACTATGACCTACAGACGGAAAGTTTAATAGCAGACGTGATCACAGGGTATCTGACTTTCGACATTTAAAGAACTACTTTATCTGATTTTTTTAATATTACATTCTTTTGTTATTTTATAAATACAAATTTAAAAATAAATATTACAACATCTAATGACTTTTGAATTCAAATTTATAACTCTTACACGCTATGCTTTTCAGCGTTTTGCACTCAATGCTCTATGTAAGCCTATGCAAACTGAGCTAGGTCGTTTGAACCAGTTTTTAACAGCCTAACGCTTTGAATGTTTCTATCGCGCTGCATTCATCTCGATTGGATTTTTTATTAAATATAAACTTTTTTAAGATTTGGTGGTATATTTGAACTCAGATTTTATATCTTTATATGAATATTTGTTTAATTTAATTTAAAAAATCTTATATTTTTAGGCGACTGCCTACACTATTAGTTTATCTTTACTTTTAATCGCACTTGTGTTTATAACTGTAGCACTCAGTGTATTGGCACTCAACTGCCAAGTATATTTGTTCAAAGTGACTTTTAAAGAGTTTTTCTGTCAAAATATTCTTTTTAATGCGTTTTATTGCTATTCTGTTGTTGATTTTATGAATGCTGTAATTCCCTGGTTTCGGTATCGAAATCGGCCCAGGACGCTATACTAGGAGATTGCCCATAACTCAGTATAAGTAAGAAAAATGTATAGTCATACCAGCGAAACAAATTCTAATTTACTCTTCTGGCTCAAATAGTCTAAAAATGAATTGATTCCCAAGATCGCCAGTTGATATCTTGTAATTACATCGATGTCTACAACATCTTCACAACAAGAATTAATCGGCCGGCTCAAAGAATAAGATAAATCCAACAGAATTACAGTAGGCATTGATACGATATTCCCGCAGAATCTCTCCCGACAATGGCCGTTGGCCCAACGATAACAAATGCCGATATAAGCTCCGCCTACCAATTTATAACTAAACACAACATAGAAGTTTTATGAATATCTTAAATATAAAAATGAATGTATATATTTATATCCACGTTTTTAATGTAAAAGGCGGAACAGATTTTATTGAAATTTGGTACACTTATGTAGATTAATCAAGCAGTGGTTTGTGTCAAGTTTTAAAAAAATTTGTTAATCCGTTAGTGTTTTATGGACAAAAACATTTTGGGCAGCGGTTGTAAGAAGTATATATATATAAAAGAAGAAATATATATACACACATTATATATGCACAAACATGCATATATATATATATATATATATATATATATATATATATATATATATATATATATATATATATATATATATATATATATATATATATATATATATATATATATATATATATATATATATATATATATATATATATATATATATATATATATATATATACATACATTCGCAAATATACACACATAGAAAAATAAAATTATATAAAAATATATATATACAAAACTGTTTATATACATATAATATACATAATAATAAATAAAGATACAAAAACAAAATGTACAAATAATGAAGAAAAATAAAATAATATATAAACCCATATGCATACATACAAACAAACATACTTAATTTTGTAAAGAAACAGAAAATGATAATTACAAAATGGGAAGTCTTGAAACTTTTCGAACCTTAGTTTTATAAGACGCTGGTTGTGGTAGGGTTTATGGTACAGGGTAGGATAAAGTGTTTTTTTAGGGGTGGGTTGAGATACGTAGCTATTAATGATTTTTGAAAAGAATTCTAAGTAAATTCTTGTCAGATGCTGTTGCTTTAATGAATTTGGCATCCTTAAAAATGTGAGACCTTTCTAATAATATTCTTAACATTAGAAAAACTTTCAATGGCGTATGGACCATGGTTAGGTACCTACAAAGAAAAAGGTTTGGTCATAGTCGACTTTCTTTTTTTCTTTAGGCACATAGTTTGAAAAGGATACTAGACCATTCGTCGCAAAGCCGTTTCGTCGCAGGGTACATTTTCGTCGCGACATTGCGACGAAAATTCCCACTTTGCGACGAAACGGCCCAGAAGGCGACGAAACGGCCGTCCATTGCGACGAAAAGTCTAGCAATTTTGGTGGGCAGTATTCCGCTGTATGGCGAAACTGTTGGCCACCTTATTGCAAAAGACCACTAGACCGCCAAATGCAAGGGGAATTCCGCAATCTGCACGAGCCATGTCATTAGAGGAGGTTGCTGCACGCTTCCTACCGTTGCAACTGGGTTGTATTTATGCCATGTTGCATACCAGACAAAGGTGTCGGATTAAATGGAAGTCGTTTTGTTATATTCGCCAGGGGAGTGTGATTTTTATCGCTACGCGGCCCTATAATTCTAAAACGATATAAGTTGCTAATTAGCCTCAAATTTCTAGAGTACAGTCATAATTTAAATTAAATTGAGAATATTAAAAAGAAAACCAAATAAACAGCCCATTTAATGAAAACTTAGTAATTCAAATAACACAAAATCATAATAATAATCATTTATTGTTCAATTTTAACAAGTTCGTTAGCTGACTATGCAGCTGAATTGAATCAATTTTTTTTGTTGAAAAATTAAGATAGAGTTTGTTGAGTTCTTCTTCAAACTCTTTGGCAACTCTTCTTTGAGCCCTTTGAACCTGATACAAGCTCACAAATTGCTCGTTTAGAGCTATGGTGCGTGCCTCCTTTTCTAAGACTGAACACAAAGCATAAAGGTTTGTGTTGTGGTTGGCCATTTGCTTTAATCCATTGTTCCATCCTTCCAGGTCGTTGTTGGTCCTTATTTTCACATCAAAACAGGACCAGGTAGACACTGGATAAGAACCATTCAGCCACGTTTTTTGAAAGTATTTCATAAATTGCTAAATAAAAACATTGTTATTAAAAAGTATGAACAGTAAACACTAATAATATAGTAGCACTTACTTTTATTTTTGGCATTATGTTCCAACAAGGATTCTATAACAATTTGTTTGGATCCAATGTGTGGTTGAGCTTTGCCTTTTTCGATAATAATCTGATGTTTTTCTGTTCTGGGATAGATAGGTTTGGTAGGCAGGTATGGAACTGTGAGCATTTGTAGTTGGAGCCAGTTTGAATAACTCTTCTTCTGCTCGCTGAGAAAATAATAATATTAATTAACATGTTCAGGGACTTACGCTGAGTTAATCATTGACTTACTTTCACTGTTTTTCGAAGATTTCGATCGATTGACACACGTCTAAAGCATCGTGTAGCGATACAAAATCACATTCCTTTGGCGAATAAAACAAAACGACTTCCATTTAATCCGACACCTTTGTCTGGTATTGCAACATGGCATAAACACAACCCAGTTTGAACGGTAGTAAGCAACTCCGCCTTGCTTTTGCAAGCCAGTCCCAAGCCTGGAGAAAGGAGGAGGGAAAAGTTAAAGGATCAAATTATGATCCACGACTGGTAGTACTTAGGTGCTTCTGACACAGCCGTTTCAGTCTTAAAACACTTGGTGTAAAGGACTATAAACTATTATAAAAAAAAAAAAAAAAAAAAACGGTAGTAAGCATGCGCAACCTCTTGTAATGACATGGCTCGTGCAGATTGCGGAATTCCCCTTGCATTTGGCTGTCTAGTGGTCTTTGGCAATAGGGTGGCCATCTGTTTCGCCATACATCGGAATACTGCCCACCGAAATTGTTGGACTTTTCGTCGCAAAGGTCGGCCGTTTCGTCGCATTCTGGGCCGTTTCGTCGCAAGGTGGGAATTTTCGTCGCAATGTCGCGACGAAAATGTACCCTGCGACGAAACGGCTTTGCGACGAATTGGCCTGCACCCGTTTGAAAAGAGGTTACGGATCTCATTATAGTGTTTTTTTAGTCTTATGCGATTATATCCTCTCTCTACCATCTTATGGATGAATAAACGAGAAGTTGAGTCATAAGCTTTGATATTGGAAGATAATCTTGCAAACCTGATGAATTGTGATTTAATGATTTCCTTGAATACATGTGTGGGGTGATGTGAACTAGGATGAAGGTATTGAAAGTAGTTAGTTGGCTTGAAATAAGTATGGTGATGTATTTTGTTTGAGGTCTTGTATAATAATAAATCGAGAAAATTAACTTCTCTTCCATTAATAGAGAATTTGATTGAAATTCTCGGAATTAAGTTGTTAACTTCTCTAAAAAATAAAATAAAATTATCTACAGAATCATTCCAAACTAAAAAGATGTCGTCAATATAACGCCCATAGAAGCTAAAATTAATTCCAACTGCCAACTTATTCTTTAGCA
Organism: Erpobdella octoculata; assembly: GCA_963978895.1. NCBI lineage: Eukaryota > Metazoa > Annelida > Clitellata > Hirudinida > Erpobdellidae > Erpobdella > Erpobdella octoculata. The sequence continues at coordinate 33,634,500 of OZ022238.1, read as the reverse complement.
ACATCATAGAGGGGTAATTTAGATGTCCCAATCTTCTATGCCACATGTTGTGTAAAAACTGCAACCTGACAAAAAACGATTGATGAGATTTCATTGTATCCAATTTATACATCCCTTTAACAAGAGTAGCTGTTGCTAGAATATCAGTTTTGGAGACATCAATGATCTTTTTGACGATTCGGCATCCATTTTCATCAAACACAACTGATCTTCCACGTCGAGCAAGTAGATTGACAGCAAGAGGATTCAGTTTCAGATTTGGTACATGGACAGCATCTTCCAAAGTCATTGAACCACCAGTATTTAATGGAATTATAATTTTACCAGTACCTCTAGCTTTTAAACGTCTTCCATCATTAATCAAGAGTGTGTGATGATCATCAGCAGAAAAACATGTGATCCAGTCATCTCTTGATGTTAAGTGAGTTGTCGCACCAGAATTAAGATACCAGTCGGTGTCCAAGTTCTCATCGATAACCGAAGAAGCAACAAAGTTTGACTGATTCTGTTTTACAACTGGTAATAAGTTTTTATTATATGGACAAATTGTCTTTATAAGACCTTTAGATTTGTTCTGGGTTTGTTTGACTTTACTGCTGAAGGCAGTTTCTGAGCTTCTTGAAAAACTCATCTCCTTGACACCATCTTGAAGTAACAGATGCTTGACAAAATCAACTGTTGTATCTTGTCTTGAACCCTGTATACCCATTACCAATGGAGCAAAAGTATCTGGCAAACCTCCAAGAATAATGCTTCCAATTACATTGTCAGCAAATGGTCTACCAAGAGTCGTCCAAGAGATTCTAATTGTTCAAAAACATCAATTATGTGATCAACATACTCTTTCATAGAACCAAAATCTGCAAACTGAGTTTTGAACAATGTAAAGTTTCATCAAACGAATAACAGTCGTACTTTCAAATTCTCGTTGTAGAGTTTCCCATGCACCAGCTGCAGTTTCACATTTTTTAGTTACTTTAGATACACATGGCTTCAGACTAAGGTTGATTTCAGCCAATGTTCTCTGATCTAAATCGGGATCAACGACCTGTCCTGGCTTCGGTTGGACACAAAACCATAATCCGGAATCAACTAAAAAAAATTTCATCCAGAACTTCCAATCTCCATAATTGTTGCCGTCTTATTGTTTCGACTCCGGCAGCCCTCCGACAGAGTGTGAAGTTATCAGTGAAGTCTTTTGTTGTTGCAGGCACATGTCTAATTGTCGTTTCATCTCTTCCAACGAAATCGCCATTTTCTTTCTTTGTGTTTCAAACAGAAGTTAACAAAATTCTTTTCTTTGCTTTCGCTACTCTATAACCGAAATAAACTTAATTGACAAATTAATTTTCTAAATCGAACGTACCTGGGCCCATAACCTGTTGAAAAATATAGAGTTCTAGAGCAATTAACACGATAGACCTAGATCTGTATAACTTTATTGAAACACATACGACAATAATCAGCAATACAATTATAACAAACAACAGTACGCTGAACAACAACAGGAAACATAGATAGTTTTAACATAGATTGCATAACATCGAAACTACAAATACAATTTTAACAGAGTTGTTTTTGAAGAAGGGTTTTGAAGACCCGACCCGCCAGAAAATCTGACACGACCCGACCTCTTTTTGTTTTTTATTTTGTGACCCGACCCGACCGATTTGCCCCAAATGAGCGAGTCTGAATTCAGATTCAACATCTGCTTCCAAGGCTTCTTGACCAAAGATCTTTCATTGACCTAGAGGAGAAACTCAAATACTACGCCTGTGACCATGGTCACACATCTGTTGTTCGTAGTGAATACTTCCGCTGGAAAGCCAATTGGTCAAATGTCCCATTGGCAGAGAAGCCACATACCGCAGTTGATGTTCTGCAGGATTATGAGGATTCCATATATCCGCAGATAAATACGCTGCTCTAAAACTTTTTTATCACGTTGCCTCTTTCATCCAAGACAGACGAGAGATCCTTCTCAATTTTGCGCAGACTCAAATCTTATCTATGCACTACAATGAGGCAGACAAGACTGAATGGGCTTGCCCTGATAATATCAATCGCGACCTTCACATTAATGACAAAGCCGTCATCAGGGGCGCCACTAGGGGGGCAGTGGGGCGCAAGCCCTCCAGGCCAAATCGGAGGGTCCTGCAATTTTTCCGAATTCGATGAGTTTTTTGGGTAGAGAGGGGGTGGGTGGTGCTACATTTATTCATAAACGTTTTTTTTACAATTGCTTTAACTGGTTTGAGACTGATTTTAACTATCTTCAGACGTAGTCTTTATTGTCTATCATTAATAAATTCTTAAAGATGCCAAAAAAGGCTGCAGACTGAAAATAGTCAAAAACAATTTTTTCCCTATTTAAAACTGGGTGGTGCTAGATTTATTCATAAACTTATTTTTTGCAATTGCTTTAACTGGTTTGAAACTGAGTTTGACTATCTTCAGTTTGTAGTCTTTCTTTTTTTCATTAATAAATTATTAGAGATACCAAGAAAAAGACAGCAGACTAAAGATAATTAAATAAATTTTTCGTCTCCGGCGAGCTTTTTTCCTTTTTCGCACTTGAGCCCTACCCCAGCCTTTTTACTGGTTGCGCCCCTGGCCGTCATCTACATTTTTTCGCAGAAAAAACGTCGGCTGAATTTGATATTGTAATAAACTGTTTCAATTTAAATGTTTTATGGTTTGTTGTTACTAATTATTACTAAAACTGTCGTTAACCCTCGACTTTTGTGGGTCGTAAACATGAGCGCCCGCATAGGGGGGAAGGGAGGCACTTGCTCACCCCCCTGGATTGTACTTTTTACACAAAAATAAACAAACAATTTATAATAAAACATTCATAATTAATTTTAACAACTAATATCTCCTTCCATTGTCATATCGATATCATAATTATCTTTGGGGATGAATCCCCCACCAATGTTCTATTTTTTACTCCATTACTCCATTCACGTTTTTCTAAACGCTATGATGCGTGAAAATTATCCAGAATCACTGATCCACCATTGGTTAAATGGCTTATTCTAAGTATAATATTTATTCCAGCTTGTATTAGTTAATAAGCTCATGTATAGTTGTTGGCAGTTATTGGCTGTTGTGTAAATAAGCATTCAAAAAACATTAGTGTGGTCTTTTACTAATGAATAACTATTGTTTGTTTTTCTCCTCTCATTTTCATACATTTTTCCTAACTTTTCTGCAAAGCCTTACAGGTTCAAAAATTTCTAACCAATAATGACAGGTTGGCTGTGTTGACATATAAACCTCTTCAACTAAAGCATTTTTGTAATTGTCAGCGTGTTTTTAAAACAATTTTAATTTTTATTATGATGTGAAATATAATAAAGTTTATTTAAAATTGTACTCTATATACCCAATTTTAAACAAAAAATGTCTAAAATTTTCATAGATTAGTCGCATACAATTTTGGAAAGCAAAAAAAACGAGAAAAAGAATATGAGAGAAGAGCCAAAGGCGAGGAGAAAAAAATAAAAACCTTGCCCCTTGCAGAAATTTTTGTGGGCGCCTATGGTCATAAATATTTCAGAAAACTCCCCACTCCGAGCCCTCCCAAAAAATTTTTCTGGCTGCGCCATTGAGGAGGTCGTTGCCTCAATAAAAATTCTACCGGCAATGTTCCGAACATTTCCATTGCAATGATTGATAGGAAAATAGAGCTGGAAATATACACTAAAGTTCGAGAAAACAGACGCCAAAAGTGATCGTTTGGCTGCGAGCAACACACGTGTTTCAAACGATAAAGCGCCAGAAACAATCGGTAAACTGCGATAAGGTCTCTCAAGTGATGCTTTTCGGCGATCCAATCGCAACCTATTTTCGCAAAAAATTTGGTGCGAAACAAAGTATAATTTGCGAACATATTTTCACAATGCGAATTATAATATTAAATTGTTCAAGACATTTTTCGTGGGAGAAGATTAAATAAATAATTACATTATTAACAAGAAATAATAATTATACTTACGCTAGGTTAGCGTATTTAGATAGGTGGTAGGTTAGCTGAGTTGGTAGAGCGTTAGCCTTGAATGTGAAAGCTTCACGGTTCGACTCCCACTCACTGCCAAGTAGCCCACGTCAACGGAAAACTTAGCGGGTAAAATAATTCTCTCCGCGGGGCATGTAAAAGAACAGCGCCTTTGAACAAAGCGGAAAAGGCGCTCAATAAATTATCAATCATTTACATTTTTATTTACATTTTACGCTAAAAATTCTAATAAATTACCTATATCGTTTCGTAGCATTCCCGCCCATGCCCACCGCGTGAAGTAACGCGCGTGCTCGTGTCATGGGTTGTTTTTCAATTTTTTTCGATGTATATTCTTTATTATTTCTCTAATATTTTGTGCGGTTTGCATATTTCCGTTGTTGGGGGTCCATGGGTCCAATTTTGATGACCCGACCCGCCAGAAAATCTGACCCGACCCGACCTTGGTCACATATCTGCTGTTCGTATTGAATACTTCCGCTGGAAAGCCAAATGGTCGAATGCCCCATTGGCAGAGAGGCCACATACCGCAGTTGATGTTCTGCAACGTTGTGAGGATTCTATATATCCGCAGATAAATACGCTGCTCTAAAACTCTTTATCACGTTGCCTCTTTCATCCGCGACAGCCGAGAGATCCTTTTCAACTTTGCGCAGACTCAAATCTTATCTATGCACCACAATGGGCCAGACATGACTGAATGGGCTTGGCCAGGTGACTATCAATCGCGACCTTCACATTTCGCAGAAAAAACGTAGGATGAATTTGATATTTTAATAAACTTTTTCAATTTAAATGTTTTATCGTTTGTTGCTACGAATTATTACTAAAACTGTCGTTAACCTTTGACTTTTGTGGGTCGTAAACATGAGCGACCGCATAGGCGGCAATTGGGAGGCCCTTGTCCACCCCTGGATTGATTGATTATTTTTTTTAACGAAAATAAACAAGCAATTTATAATTAAAACATTTATAATTAATTTTAACAACGGTAACTCCTTCCATTGTCATATCGATATCATCATCATCATTATCTTTGGGTATGAATCCTCCGATGGTCTACTTGAATATGAGAGAAGAGGCGAGAAGATAAAAAATAAGAAGCTTACCCCTGCAAAAATTCCTGTGGACGCCCATGGTCATACATTTTTCAGAAAACTTCACTAATCAGTTCCCCCTATCAGCGGGGTGACTTTGGCCCAGCCTTTAAACGCGTAAAAATATATTAAAAAAATTTTTTTTTAAACTTTCGCTAGGTCACGCCATACATCACTACTATGCACACCTTTTTAGCATAATTGCTCATAGAAATATAATTTGTACTTTGAAATATAGGTTGTTTTATGTGTAAACTGGGCCAAAGCCACCCCGTTTTACGGTACTCGTCTACGTTTACAGTCAGTTTTCATTAGTATAACTTAACTAACTATAGTTTACTATAGTATCCTTTAAGAAGTTTTTTGATTAATCAATTAAGAAAATTAAGCTAATTAAGGCCAGGTTTATTAAAGTTTCAGTACAAATTAGTTTTTAGTATATGTTCTAGACTACATTAGAGTTCATTAGACTAACATATTTTGTGCTTCACAAAAAGAGTTCCAGACTTAACAGATTAAATCAAATTAAAGATTCATTGTTCATATCTACCATTCAAAAGTAGGTGGCAAAGCTATGGTAATTTGTTTTTAGTTTTTAAAATCATGATTTACTGTGTATTTTTTAATTTGTTTCGTTTGTTTCCTTGCGCATGATTAAGTTATAAGATTATCATTTTGCTTTAACGTTTTGTGTTTAAAAAAAAGAGTTCCAGATTGGAAAAATAAATTTAAATTCATTGTTCATATTTATCGTTCAAGGCTTCTGGCTTCAATTGTTCCTTATCCAATATTGTTCAACATGGTTTCCTTAACTGATGAGTTGCTATCAGCCTATCGATAAAGGTAAATGTTTTTTTATGTGATGGCATTAGCCGAGTTGGTATTAGTTTATTATTGACGAGTAGTTATGACTATAAGACTATGAATTATTTTATCGGTCTTATTTTAAAGAAAATCTTACATGCAACACCGATTTATGGTAAAGCTTTCACTGATATATAAGGTGCATGAAATTTGAAAGAAATGAAAGCAAGTGCAGTATTTTTGTGTTCCAAATCGATGATCTTCGAAAATTCTGGGTCAACTGCTTGACATAACAAGAAGGATTTTAATATTATTATTACTTTATGTTTTATTTCAATCTGTGTTTTATATCATGTTTTTCAAAGCCACGGGTCAACATTTATTAACATGCCACATGTAGCGTTATATGCTTTCTGTAGACTGACACTTAATAACTCAAAAAGTAAGACTATCGATTTTTCGAAAAGCAGCTGTTGAACCAGATGTGTCCATGGGTCCATTTTGAGCGACCCAACCCAACCCATCAACTGACATATCCAACCCAACCCAACCCACTATAAGATGGAAATTTCTGACCCAGCCCGATTCTAGGACTGTTCATCAAAGGACGATTCATCAAAGGACTGTTCATCAAGGACTATTCATCAAGGGACTATTCATAAAGAGACTATTCACCAAAGGACTATTCATCAAGAGAACGATTCATCACAAGGACTGTTCATCTAATGTCTTTTCATCCAGCGGACTATTCATCAAAAAATTTAATAAAATTGTTTAAGATGTTATTTTCACCCAAAATATGTTACCAAAATGTAGGGTAATCTATATCAAGTTTACAGTGCTACTCTGCTTGCATCCAAATACTTTATTCTTTATAATAGAACTAGAGACAGCTCCGCAACTACGGGGGGGCGAGGGGGGCAAAGCCCCCTATAAGATATTCCGCCCCCTGGAAAATTTTAAGATATGTGGTTTTTGAAATTTATAAACCTGTTAACCGTTAAGTAAATAGCTGGATAAAACAGAGTTTTTCGCCCCCCCCCTAATTCTAAGATATGTACTTACTCTTTCGTACTTTATTAACCTGTTAACCGTTATACAAGCTCATAAATGGATAAGGCAGCGGATTTCGCTCCACTCCTGAAAAATTCTAAGACATGTAATGTTTTGAACTTTATAAGCCTGTAAACCGTTATAAAAGTTCATAACTGGATAAGGCAGCGGATTTCGCCCCCCCCAAATTCAAGATATGTACCTATTTTTTCGAACCTGTATACAAGTTCATAGCTCGGTAATAAGGCAGCGGATTTCGCCCCCCCCCCCTGAAAAATTCTAAGACATGTACTTTTTTGAACTTTATAATCCTGTTCTGGATAAAACAGCATATTCCCCCTCCCCATTCTAAAATATGTACCTACTTTTTCGAACTTTATAAACCTGTAAACTGTTATAAAAGTTCATAACTTGATAAGGCAGCAGATTTCGCCGCCCCCCCAAATTCTAAGATACGTACCTATTTTTTCGAACCTGTATACAAGTTCATAGCTTGATAAGGCAGCGAATTTCGCCCCCCTTGAAAAATTCTAAGACATGTACTTTTTTGAACTTTATAAGCCTGTAAACCGTTATTCTGGTACATAGCGGGCTAAAGCAGCGTATTCAGGAATACTCACGAAATTGGGAATATTGGGTATCTATCAACACACCTGCAATATAGTGTATTTTGTATCCAATGCGGTTAACTTATTAACGCATCACTGCAAACATCTAAGCGAAACCTTGGGATGCAACCTTTTCTCACGGCCCATTTATATTTGAAAAAAATCTAAAACTTTTTAAAGCCTTTCTTTAATTTTTCCTCCAAAAAACTGATGACCGGGGGGTTAGTCGGAGCTTCTTTTTCAAAATATTTTCAAAGCCACTTTTTTATTTTTTCTGTATAAAAACTGATAGCTGATGACCGGGGGGAGGGGGCTATCCGGAAGTAGTTTATCCATACATATTAAACCACTTCAGGGGGCCCCACTAGTTGGCCTATCCAACCTCAAAAACCTAAAATATCAGAATAGAAGCTTGAAGTGTACCAATATAAAATTACAGATTGTGTTTAAATTAAAAAAAAAAGAAAATTAATTCCGTAATGCAAAGATTTACGATAAATATTGATTATTTTTATTTATTGCACTTTTTGTCATTTTATTTTTATAAACTATTCCAGCAATACTGACTTTATTTAAACAGCAAATAAAATGTAAACATTAAAAATGAACTTTATAAACATATAATAAAACGTTTTATTTAAAAAAAATAACTAAAATATCAGCAAAAATGTCTGCCAATGTCTGAGAGATCCCAAATTTAAGATGAAATACCTAGCACTTTTCAAATTATAAATGCATAACTAATTTTATAGTCACTATTGGTTTCAGTTAAATTTAGTTAAATAAAAAATAAAATGTAAACAGTATTTACATAAGCTTTATGAAATTAATCAAATGCTGTTTCGATTTCAATTTCCTCCACAAAATCTTGACACGGACTTAAGCTAGTGGTACCATACAGAATTGAAGTACCCGCATCCTTTTCAATATAATCAATTTCAATCTCTTCCACAAAATCTGAACACGGACATGTCAAGTCGGTTGTACCATATACAGTTGAAATATCTTGATCCTATTCGACATAGTCATCTTCGGCTGAATAAATATCTCCCGAGCAGTTGATCCCATTACCTTCATTTTCTTTAGCTTCATCTATAGCATCAGAAGGACTATTTGTACAATTGTGTAATTTACACATGTCAGTGCACTTGAGTTTATTTTGTACACAAGGACATTCCTCCCCACAAACTTTCTTACACGTGCATGACAGTAGCTCTAATACAGCTAGTGGTGCAGGGAGTCCTTCCATCCAATCAGTCTCAATCTCAGTTTCCCCAACATCAGTAGACTTTATTTTCCATTTATTTCCATTGGGCGAAGGAATTTTTGGAGATTATTCAAGGCAACGTCGCCAAATGGCAGCTTGATAATTAGCATGAAGACTGTGTTTTTAAGTGAATCTTTGCATGGAGGTAATCAATGGCAAACGCACCATACAGACAGCAGGTAAATAGCTCCAAACCACTCAGCAACTTGTCTGGCAATGTAAACTCTTGTCCAAGCTGCTTGAATGTTACTTGATAACAAGCCTGTTTTTTCACGAGTTTCAGAGAACTGAGTTTTCCCTTTCCTGCAAAAGCACTCACTGAATCACAACCTGTGAAAGCATGCAAACCAAGCAATGCTTTGCATACAGATAGTCCAAGATCAGCAGCTATTTTATTAATATTGACTATCTTTGACGTGCTTGCTGTCCCAGACTTCATGTATACATTCCCATGAAATGATGACATGTTCGCTACTAGCAAAACAAGAACATCTGTGTCATCGGCACATACTACAACAAATTCACATCCATATCAATTTCTTTGTCTTCTAATTTTTATCCCCAGCACAACTAAAAGCATGAAAAGTCAGAAGTAAATTAAAATGTTTGAAAGCAATATTGAATACAATAAGCAAGACATGCAGAGAAAGTAGCAACAGTAACTACAAATTATAAACTAAAAGCATGAAACGTTGCAAGTGTGTCCTCTGGTATCCCTGGCTCATCAACTTTTGTACAACTCTAGGAGGTTCTTTTATTACCCCTGTAAATTTTGGAAAAAAAACTAAATCAGAAAAAAATAAAAATGTCTTGAAAGCACTATTGAATACAAAAAGCAAGACATTTAGAGAAAACTGCAACAATGACTACAAATTATAAACTAAAAGCATGAAACGTTTGTCCTCTGGTACCCTTGGCTCATCCACTTCTTGTACAACAATAGGTTCTTTTATTACCCCTGGAAATTTGGTCTCGCCTATTTATTCCTGAACCACGGGCTTCTCAACCTCATCCAGAATATTTGGTTCATTGATCATCTCTGTACCAACGTTGTCATCTGGGATCATGATTATTTGTTTAGGCTCTCACTGTTTTCTTCTAAAGCATTAGACTCTAAGTTTCATTAAAGTTGTTGCAGCTAAATATGCGGTGTTGTTTAATAGAAAGTGTTTAATTTTAATATACATTATTATTTGTGTATTTATCTTTATCTGATTTACCAGTAACTAGTAGTCTTACAGTAGTCACTAAAAGCTTTTTTTTAATTATATCAAACAGGTCATCTTTATGTTACACGCAATAAAATTAACATACCTTGCAAAAAACAGATTATAAGTTTCAATAAACCGCTTTTTTGAGGATTTTTACGATTGTAAACATAACAGTTTAACGTATCATCCCTCACTTGAACAAAACTTCAAATATTACATCTAAGCTACCGTTTTGAAAAGTCCAAAAAGCAAATTTTGTTTAATTATATTAATTACTAACTTTTGATACTAAAATAAGCGTTTCACCCAAAAAAGACCTATTTAGACTTGGCCCACGGACTACAAATAGTTTTTAACAACATGGCCGATAGTATAGATTGCAAATTGAATAGCGTAAGAATGTGGGTAATCATGTAGAATAGTACCAGAAATTATTTTCGGTGTTTTTAATTATTTTTTTAATATAAAATTAATATAATTAGAAACAGAATAATATTACCAATCGGATGATCCAAATAATTTATTGAAAATATAATTAAAGAAGAAGTTAATGACAGAAAACCGCCAGGTAGTAGGAAAAACTAGGTTCATAAACAGTAAACTAACTAAAGGCGAAGCGAAATGAAATGTCAAATAAATTAGTTGTCAAATAAATTTATTGTGCGAGTTTTTATAAAACAATTTAAAAAAAATTACTTATTTTTAAATAAAGTATGAATTAATTTGTATGCCTTAATTGAAAATTATCGCGTTTAACATTCTATGAAGAACAGTTCGGACTTAAATAAACTTACATTTTTTTTGTAAATAATGTTATTTTGACTGCGTGAATACTATTTTTTGTGTTACTTTTGCTAATAATTTGTTTTTAAGCGCTGTAAGTATTTCTTGTCTGCGCTATAAATAGTAATTTCTGTTTGACTTCGCTATTCATAGTTTTTGTTGCTGTTCTCTTGCGCGTTTCGTGAGTTTTTCGAGAAAATTTTATTATCAAAAATTAATAAACTGCTTGGATCATTAAATTGGAGTTATTATTGTGATTACAAATATATAATTATTATTATTATTAATTTCTGGTACTATTCTACATGATTACCAGAATAATGTGTATAGTAATTTGCCTTCGTTACTTGATGGTAAATTAAAGTGACATAGTGGCAGCTAAGCGTGTTAATTGCGCTAAGTCGATTTCAGGATCAAAATGTGCAACTACAAATTTTCTTCGTCATTTGAAGGTAACGTGCTATAATTATACTATAATAGATACGGTAAAACCGTACTTTCCTACCGCACAATTATTAAATCAACTACGTTGCTATCTTTATAAACTTTATATGGTAGAAAATTGTGGTTTTACCATTATAAGCTGTATAAGATTTTTATTATGCTAGGTAACCATGATAATTTTAGATATTTTGTTATTTGGATATTTGATAATAAACTATAATTAATAAATGTATTTCTGTACTCTTTCAGCTAAAGCATCATTTGTTTCTCGCGCAGTACAGTGCGTAAAAAAATAGTGTGTCTACCAGTAAAAGAAAACGTTCCGTCAGTCCATCAACACCAATCTACCGAAAGAAGCCGAAAACTCAAATGCAGTTGAATTTTGTTAATTTTATTATTTAAAGGATGAACGTCACATCTGTGTCAGCTACTGCTGATGAACTTGAAAGTCAAAGCATGGAATGAATTGATAATGACTACGGCTAATATGATGACCAGTGTTCTTCACAGACCATCGGTACCTCTAACAATGTCTACAACATTAAGATAAGAATGATGAATTATTTATCGGATGTAGACAGCAATTTTGCTATTTTTTAGTACATATGAATTGATTAAATAAGTGTTCATACGATATAATACAACACTGCCTTCGTCAGCTCCTGTCGAAAGACTGTTCAGTTCCGCCGGTTTAATTGAAACTCACAGAAGAAATAGATTGACTAATTCAATGTTTGAACAAGTAAATTAAAAACGAATTTTTAAAACCAATGCTCTTATATGTAATTAAAACACAAATTTTGCAATCAATTTTTTCTTATATTACTCTTTTATTTTATATTAAAGTCGAAATATCTTAATTATATCGAAATATCGAAATTAATTAAAATTAACTAAATTAATTGACTTATTGTAAAACTAATAATTGAATATTGCATTGTCTTCTATTTTGAGCATGTATGCAAAATTTGAAAAAAATCTATCATCAGGAAGTGACTCAAAAATTGATTGCAAGATTTGAAACAGACAGAGAAACAAACAGACAGACAGAGAAACAAACAGACAGACAGAGAAACAGAGACGACGAGTTAATAAAAGCATTGGTAATAAAAATTGTTGCTTTTGAAGATGAATAAACATTAGTTACATTTCATTGTTTAAGTGATTTTAGATCAAATTGTGTTAAAAAATAATTTTATAGACAAAATTATGTTAAATTAAACCATACCTTGTATTAATGATTTATAAATATGATTTTGATTTGATGATTTCAAATACTTTTTAAAAGTGATTTTGATTTGAAATTATTTCATAATTAATGATTTTGATTTGAAAACATATTTTTCCTTACGATTTTGATTTTGATTTCAAATCATTTCAAAAATGATTTTACCCAACACTGTTTATATCGTGCCCTTATAAAAAAAATTCTTTCGCAAAGGCGCGCAGTTCATCAACATCTCCTAATCAAAAAACTTATAAAAAAGATATGTCTTTAGCCTAATTTTAACTTGTTTAATGTCTATAGAATGACGAATATGCACTTTCCTTCAACCTCAGTAAATGCAATATTCAGTTACATTTCATTGTTTAAGTGATTTTAGATCAAATTGTGTTAAAAAATAATTTTATAGACAAAATTATGTTAAATTAAACCATACCTTGTATTAATGATTTATAAATATGATTTTGATTTGATGATTTCAAATACTTTTTAAAAGTGATTTTGATTTGAAATTATTTCATAATTAATGATTTTGATTTGAAAACATATTTTTCCTTACGATTTTGATTTTGATTTCAAATCATTTCAAAAATGATTTTACCCAACACTGTTTATATCGTGCCCTTATAAAAAAAATTCTTTCGCAAAGGCGCGCAGTTCATCAACATCTCCTAATCAAAAAACTTATAAAAAAGATATGTCTTTAGCCTAATTTTAACTTGTTTAATGTCTATAGAATGACGAATATGCACTTTCCTTCAACCTCAGTAAATGCAATATTCAAAGATTGTTAGGTTTGAAACGAAAATTTGATAGTTTTGTTGGTCAAGTTCGACTCAAATGTGTTTTCTTTCGTCGAGATATTTATAAAACAAGTAGATAAATGACAAGCTTGTTGTTCAGGGCTTGAAGGTTGGCTAGAACGTTTGCATTCTGATTGCTCACTGGGTGTCGATTTAAAGAATGACGTTATCTTAATGAAGTTGCTGCAGCGCATTTCTCTTATGAATTATAAAAGTAAGTACTTTACCACCTTTAGACTTCACAGAAAACAGTGGGTAAGTAAGTAAGTAAGTAAGTAAATCTTTATTAACCAGCTTGACAATGACGCGCAGCGGTTTACATTTAAATAATAAAATAATAAAAATAAGATTTAAATAAAAAGGAATACGAGTTTTGATAATCTAAAGTCTTTAAAATAAAATCTAAAACTTGTCTTTTTCAGAGATTTAATATAGCGTTCGGCATTGTTTGAGTTATTTTGAGTTCAGCGCAGTGATATTTCAGTTACAACTTTTCAGTTACAATTACAGTTAAAGTTTTTCAGTTTCAGTTATTTTTCCACAAACATTTTTCAGTTACTATTACACTTATTTATTTTTAAGTTAAAGTTACAGTTAATTGTAGATTCTATACACAGCAAAAAAAATTTTTTTATTTATTTACTTATAAAATGGCAAAACTTCGAGTTCATTTTAAAAAAACACGAGTTTCTAGATTCTTGGAGAGCCTGTTTCTTTTTCCTGCAGTCATATCACTGCAAACCGAGAAGATGCGCTCCACATATGCTTCTGAAGCAGGTGCAGAGATAAGGTCTTTAGCGAAGGCCGCTATTAGAGGATACACTGTCTCTGAGGCTGTCCAGAAACTTAATCCAGTTTGATTAGCAGCTAATCTTTTTGAAGCCCCAAGATAAGCATTAAGTGATTAAGTTTTTCCTCAACCGAACTTCCGTGCCTAGATTGCTTGCTCGGAGAACTGGAAGCTTCAATTTCTTGGGCAGGCCTCTTAAATCTTTTTAAAGGAGGTTGGCACAATTCATCAGAAGACGATTGCAACAAAGCTATCAACTATCAGCACTATCAATAATAACAAAAAGCTGCGAATAACTAAACAGCACCATATATATTATTTGTTAGGTATCACCAAAGAACTCGATTTTTATCTTTAGATCAAAAAATAAATCTAACATAATTAATTTATTTAGAAAAAAATTACATTAAAAATATTTTTCAGTTAATATTTATTTTTGTATTATTTAACTGAATTTATTATTCAGTTACTATTACAGTTAGAGTTATTCGCCGTATTTCAGTTACTATTACTATTACCCTTAACTGACCATTATTTTTCTATTATTTTCCGATTTCAGTTAGTGTTACAGTTAACTTGAATATCACTGGTTCAGCGATCTATGGATATAGGTTTTTCTGAGTATGGAATCTGCATGCGGAATAACTCTGTCGTGAGCTCGAGGACGAAGGTGATATCCTGATTTCTTGACGTCTGGGAGAAGATGGGGAAGGACGTGAAGGCGGTTAGACAGAACCTGGTTGAACAGAGTTGAATCAGCCACGGCGCAGCGGTGCACAAAATCAGGGCGGTCGGGAGCCAAGAAACCCTGGCGTGCCACCCTCCTAATGACCGACTCGATGCGTTGAAAATCTCCCGAACCAATGAAACCCACCATGATTGAGAGGCGTAGGTGATTCTGGATATAAGTGTCGCCTCCGTGACCGTCCAGAGCTCCCGGCCACACAGCCCGTAAGTTTCGTAGTGCATACAAAGTCTGTGCACATTTTATGTTGATCCAGTCAACGTGTTCCCGGAATGAGAGTTCTCCGTCGATCAGGACTCCCAGCATTGTATCTACCCTTTCTATTCCGACCAAAGTCTATTCCGGCTAGGGAGTGTGTTTGCCTTTGTTCTGGGGCGACGTACTATCAACTCCTTCGTTTTTGAATCGTTTAATGTTAGGCTATTTCTTTTGGCCCAGATCTGTATGCTCGTGAGCTCATCAACGATTAAGTGAGAATTACCCGGTGGTACTATAAGGTATGTATCATCTGCATATTTCTCTAGACGGTTACCATCTATGCTGGGTGAGAGGTCCGATGCCGCAACAATGTAGCAACTGGGTCCAATTCCTGAACCTTGGACGATGCTTGCATTTATTTCTTTTAATGGCGACACTTGGTTTTGGAATTTAGTGCAGTGCATTCGCCTTCTAAGGAAGTCAACCAGCCAGTTGTACGCCTCGTCTTCTATTAGCAGTTTATTTTCCTTTTTCGATGATTATGGGTATATGGGAAAAACTAGTGTTCTAAACACGCACAAATTCAATTTTTTTAAATTTTTAAACGATTAACGCCAGTAAACATCGAAGAATAGAAAACCCGAAAACAACTAAAAACCAAATGAAAATCGCTTTTGCTGGACATCCTCATTTATAAGCTGCTAGTTGGTAGGACATAATCACCTTCGGCTGGTCAAGCATAACTTACTATGGTATAGTAATGAGATATTAATTGCACATTGCTGATGCCCACAGATTTATTTATATTTTATAACTATCTAGTTTAGATAGATAGTTGGTGTTTGGCGGGAGGTTGTTTGGTAATACGTTTAATTTTATTTATTCATTGAAAAAAATCGACCTCTTAGGCTGGTGGGGGGATGCATCCCCAGCATCCCCAATGGTGGGACCGCGCCTGATTCTGATCCTGTTACCTTAGGACCAGCCCTAGAATCATGCTGCAATCAAGCCTTTATTAGCAGTTATTCATCAATTGTGTCAGCATCGCACGGTTTTGGAAAGTACACCGGATCAGCATCAACAGCTTTAAGTCGAAGTAATCGAAGATCTATAATTGGCCTGAAAACCATTGGGGTTCAGCCCACGGCATTAGCAAGGCGCAAGATGAAGGTGGATGGTCGTAAACTGTGTCACCTTGGTCGTCCACCACGCTCCTCTTTCGCAGATGAACATGGTTATGCAGCTAAAAGACCTATTCCCTGGAGAACATTGTCATGCAATGCCCAAGCGACGTGCTCCACACAATCTACGACAAGTAGTAGACAATATGGAAACCCTCGGAAAAAGCTATCATTCTAAATAGATTTTTTATGGTAATATGTCTATAATTTTATTACTATACTGCATTCAATCATTTTATATTTGCTTCGTTTATAGTCAAATCTAAGCATGTGGTGAAACTTTTACAAACTTTTTGGTCATTCGTGGGTTTGTATCATTTCAAAACGACTGTTTTTATATTTTATTTTAGATACATTGGTTACTTGTTTTAATATGCCTGTGTATATATTTCCATGTCTGATTGTTCGTTTCAACTCTAGACAGACCTTAGAAGATATCAATGATAAAGACACACCAGCGTTTTTGAGTTTTTTAACCTATACCAGTTCTTTTTTAATAAATTGTTCGATAATCCATGCATAAACGCAGCCAATAAAAAAGTTTCCACTATTTCATATTTATAGCAAAGTAATAATTGATTGTAATTAAAAACAGAGAACTTGAAGTCATATTACAAAACCATGTATTTTAAGGACTCATAACTACCACCAAAAACCTTGGTCGTGATATAATATGTAAAAAATTCTCAAGTTTATTTTTTTGCATCATATGTTTTTAAATGTAGAAATTAGATTTGATAAAATTAATTTTTGTTGAAAGTTCATTGCACACATGTTATTACATACAATCAAAAATACCGATACATTTATGCTCTTATAATCCCAAACAAATACAAAAAGATTGAAATATGTTTAGACACATGATGAGCTAGTTTGTAGCACAAAATTGAAGTGCTATTAATGATCTAGCAGAATGGTGTGTTTATCCCAATGTTTTCACAGTTGATGTGTGAATATTCTTGGAACTGAAGATAAAAATAGCAAGAAGCAATTACCATTCAATTATAAAAAAATCAGCTTTAAAAAAAGAAACAGAAATGTCCTATGTCATACTGCTTGCCATAAAGCTTTTGTAGTTGTTATTGTAATTATTATTATTTGATTTAAATAAAAATTAAATTAGCTATAATTTATCAAGATTCAAAGTATAAATTTCTTAATCTCAAGTTATCCTCCTTCTAAAATAAAATACTAAATATAAATCAGAACAATAATCAGCAATACTCACCTGGAACAAATTTGTTGCTTTATTCTTTTGAATTGAAAAAGTAATTTTTTCATAGGAAAAGTCCAAAACTTGTGTTCTTCTTTGGAAGAGTGTGCATCAACCTGACCAACCCATTTTCAGTGTGAGTGTAATTTAGTTTACTTCAAATACCAAAACTCTCCTAGAGAATAACAAGAATGCAGTCAAACCTTACTTCAAAGATCTAATAATAAAGTACTGCAAATGAAACTCTATAAAAAGTAACCTTAATTTTTTATTCTTGAATATCTCATAAGTCACTAAAATGCTTAGAGCTTAAATATTAGCTCTATTAGTTCATCTCTAACAACATAGCTTATAGCTATATGCCCAGACAATAAAAAAATACTAAAGTAAAAAAATGTTAAAAAAGAGCCCTTACCAAAAAATTAACAATTAAAAATAAAATTGTGTTTTTCCGAAAAATCAAGTAGAGTGGTCAATCCAGTGAGCCTCCAGGAAGAATTTGAATTGGTAGATGTGTTTTGCTTCTTTGACTAAAGAAGGAAGTCTATTTCATGTATTGATCACCCTTGTAACAAAGAAATTTTTTCAATATCCAGTCTAGAATTTGGCTTGTCTAGCTTATGAATGTAACCTCGCGTGTACAATAAATTAGTTATTTTCATCAAAATTGAACTTTGAAGAAATGTTCTGAATCAAAGCAATGAAGCACAATTTTTTTCATGCTGTTTTGCTTATGTGTTTTTGTTTTTTTAGGTCCTAAAAACTTAGTGTTACTATGCACTCTTATCACATGCTTGTCCTTAGCATGCTGACAGAGTAGAATTTGGTTGAAAATATAGTATCAATCTCCTGGGAAAGTTTCAGATATGTTCAAACTTGTACTATTTATCTCCATAAACAACTTAGTTAAGATGTTTCTGCATTAAATAAACAACTAATGAATTAAATTGCACATTATCATAATTTTTTAGATCAGAATAAGTGTTTATAATGATATATAATTTTAGAATAGAAGCCTCTTGCATTATTAATTTACTAAAAAAATCAAATTCCATTTGGTAAACTTTTGTCCTAAGTTATTATTTGTCAGTCAATTAATAATTAAATTAGTACTTTTGTTATTCAGTTTATTGAATAGGCTTGGCTTGTATGATTGGAAAAGCTTTATTCCAGGCGCGGCGCTAGGGAGGGGGTCCAGGGGTCCCGACCCTCCAGTCCCGACAAGAAGCACCTATGGGATTTTTACAAATCCGGGGACTTTTTTCACTAGGGGGGGGTACCTGAATCTCATTGGGTTAACAGTTTAGGTATAAAAACATTGCTCACGTGTTTAAGGATAATGTGTGTCAGTCTAGTTAAAAAATATTCACGAAGAGAATAAGAAAATAAGTAAGGCGGTTTTAAAGAAATTATAAAACAGCACAATCATTAACAAGATGGTCAGCTAGATGTGTAAATTTGAGAATAGTTCACAATTGCCTTCTGGTCATCATTACTCAACATCCAAATGATGTAGACTTCAGGTTTACAGTCAGCAGTGAAAACTTTAAAATGTGTGTTTGGACTTTGGACCGCATTTTTCAATGCAGTTATTTATTTTATCTAATACTGTGTCCAAAGCACTGCAATGCAGGCCAGTGCTCAGTGGCGGATTCAGCTATAGGCCCGGGGGCGGCCTGCCCCCCCGCGCCCCTGTTGGGTCCTAAATGGCGCCCCTTGGTGCTCCACTACAAAAATGTCCACTTTCTATGAACACTGAAAATCACAGGTGTAAAAGCTCGTGATCTTTTATGAATGTGTGCATTAAGCATTAAGTCGCATTACTGACTAATCTGGCTATGATGTTATATTATCCAGCTGATGCAACCACAATGATGCTCGAGCATGTATATGTAAGTGGTGGTGCTGCCTGAGACTGTTAAGGATGTATCTCAAATTGTCCAGCCAGTGTCGGATTTCCTCCAGCCAGTCAACAAGCTCTACAATAATATTAAAATAACAACCATGGCTGAATCAGTCCGTGGCGGTAATAAACGCAAATCAGGTGATAAATTGAGTGGAGAATCTAGGCGTAAACTGGCAAAAGAAACAAGCTTTAAGATAGATGTTAGTATATATGTTAAATTAACATAATTTATGACTAAAGTACCAGTAGTTCAATCAGTTGAATTTTCTTCGGAAATTAAGCAAGCATTCGATTTCAGGCGATCATCACCCAGCTGCGCATTCCAGTACATAGCGCATTGAGACTGAAACACCACCAGCAGCTCCTGGATTGCAACATAAGCCGACTGTTTCGGAATTTGAAGCAGTGGAAAAACAATTTCCTGCAGAGCAGATATTATTCAGGAACCACTTCTTCCTCAATCCGACTTTCTGAAAAATCCAGGACTCTACATTAATACAAGTTTAAGCACAAAACTGATACGTAAATTGTGTAAAATTGGACTGTGTCAACCAGGGATCAAAGAACCATTTCTATTTTCGACAGATGAATTTGAACGCAAGTTTCAAATTTCTTGGTGCACAAAAAGTTTTGGAAAGAGAAGTATGAAAAGAAAAAAAATTGGCTGGTTTTTTCACCAACAAATAAAAAAATGTACTGCCAAGCTTGTTGGTTATTTGCTGATTTTAAATCTGTGAATTATAGCAAGAAATGGTGTGACCCAAATTCAGGAGTTTCTAATTGGAAAAAAGGTATGAACAAAAAAATTGTTAAACACGAAGCTTCTATTCAGCATCAAAATGTAACACGTCATTACTTGCTTGCCAATTATATCAAATGATAGAACTGTGATATCTGGTTTGATCAGTCAGGAGCGTCGCCAAGCGGAAAAAAACAGGAAAGTTTTAAAACGGATGATAGATGTGACGTTGTTCTTAGCAAAACAAGGTTTTTTATTCAGGGGACACAGAAAGCATTCTTGTTTTAGTGATTATGGTTGAAGTAGAAACACTGGAATTGTTGTCTTTTAAAACATTTCTGTTTAGATTGTTGAATCTAATTTTGACTTGTTCGGTACTAAATTAGAATAAATTTAAAAAGTTAGTCTTTCAAATTTACTCAATACAACCAAAAATTAGTATCTTAAAATTTGGTGGCGCCTCCTAAAATTTTCTTCGCCCCCACGCCATAAAACATAAATCCGCTACTGCCAGTGCTATTGAATTGACTGCTACCAATGCTGTTGAAACTTTTGTGGAAGCTGTTAAACGCATGAAAACAGCTGAAGATTTTGAGAAGATATATGCTGGTTTTTCAAAGACTTTTGAAAAGCTAGAAATATCGCTTTTGGATGGCCGTGACATAAGAAAAATTGCGAAATCATCAGCATTGTAAGATTTTCCTAATGATTTAGTTTTTTTTTACTAAATCATCGTACTTACTTGAAGTTTGCCAAAAGATATTAAAAACGAAATAAAAGTCAATTTTTTATTCCGTATTGGACTTCATCCCTGAAAACGTGGTTCAACTCTGAATTACAACAGCGTTCAGTGGCGCGTTTACAGAAGATGAGGGCCTAGGCGCACACCATTTTAGGGCCTTTTGAACATGTACACTGAGAGTAATACTGGTGGTGTGTAGCCCTAAAAGCCTATGTGTAGAAACTGTAGAATTTGCCCAAAATCAGGAATTTGAACTTGAAACGTTTATTTGAGTGTTAAGTGACAGTATTAAAGGTTGTTTATATAAACGATTTTCAAGGAATGTGAAAAGATTTGATTTTAGTGTAAAAAGCATAAAAAACTCGGTTGTTAAAATGATTGTAATGCGATAGGTTTATAATGTTATTATATAAAATTTCGTTTAAAAAAATTGAAATTGAATCACTGTTACAAAACAAATTAAAGTTGCAAGACATGGAAATTAAAAATTCCAACAAGTTTTATTCACCGCTAAGTCATCTCACTATAGTGCTCTCTTTCTGCATTTGAGCCTAGCAAAATCATCAATTTGTTGGTCAAAGTTTGCCTTCTTTGTTTCAGCAGATTTGATGCACAGCAATGCTAAATTACCTAGCCAATCTTGATCAATGAAATTTTTGATATAGTTTTTCACTCTTTTAAGTACAGAAAATGATCGTTCTCCAGAAGCATTAGATACGCAAGATTGTTTCCACATTTGGAAATGTGGACTGTAGACCACGTACCACCAGCTGATACATATCGATGGGATTTGTGATGTTTTCATTTTTTGTAAGGATCATAAATTGATCAAGCTCATCCTCAAAGTTTGAGGATGAGCTTGATCAATTTATGATCCTTGAGGCTCAAACATGTCACAGTCAATATCACCCCTGTATGCATCCATCAAACTTTTTATTATGTTTCTATCACTCCCGTTGTTAGATAAGCTTAAAGACGGTTTCCGAGCTCCACAACTAACTAGTCACAAAAACGTTCAAGCTGCCAACAATAAATTTTCCCGTCCTTTCAACATGACGTCAAAAAACAAAGTTTGTTTTCTCGGCCGTTTATCTTCATACGCACCGTCACCGTTTTCAATACCAATATATGTCTTGCCTCCATCTCTATTCTTGGGAAATTTTCTCTGACAGTTTGAAAAAAAAAGTTAACAAATTAAACAATTCAACCACCTTCGACAGACATAGTCTTTGATCCTGCAGAGATTTACTGGTTGCATTTATTTTTTGCAGCAACGAATGAATGAACGAATTTTTTCAAGTTCAACTACGCTAATGCCAGAACAATCATAACTTTCAAAGGGCACAATTGTAACACCAGTGGCACTAAATAATTCAAAAACTTTCTTTGGGTTGTCCAATCTGGGAATACGCTTCGAAACACTCAAGAGTGAGGGGGTAGCAACAATTATTCCCATACCATAAAACGTTTTGTCCCCATCAATAGTTCTAATGTTATGGTCGACATTGTCTGCTACAAAATGTGCAGTTGACAACACAGAAACATCCTCCTGAACCGAGGGTGTCACAGTGACAGAATTGGTGCTCAATTTCGAAATACTACCAGAAGGGTCTTTTTCAAATTCACAAATGGACACAATAGGCAGTGTAAAATTCAGTGGTTCGACAGTGTCTGCAGATTGCTTATTGACATCAGACGACATACTGTTGTGGTGTATAATGGAATGTTTGTAGCATCTAATCTCATCATGGGAAAGACTGAAGCCTAATCGAGATAACTGTGTGTGGAATTTCTCACTTCCACTGTGATCAGCCTCAACACCAACACTGTGTAGTAGAGGCATCAGAAAACTACGAGGTCTGGCTGCCTGCATTATTCCCTGCCCAAACCCTGCCACTTTCAAAGGTGCTTGGATTAGCCGTTGTAAAAGTTGTCGCAGAAGAGGTGTCAAAACACGCGAGCCATCACAAGTGATATCATCATTTGATGGATAGTACTCCCGCTGTGCTGTCATTTCTCTAATTTCTGCCATTATCAAGCCAGCTGCTTTATTAACAACCCTCTCAGCAGCACTTCCTTCTCCTTCATTACGTTCTGCAAAATATTTGTCATGCAACAATAACTGACAGTAGTTCTTGAATCCAACTACATCATTTCGCCCTGATCGAGATGCAAAATATATGTGCGCTCCGTATCGTTGCTGGAGCAGCTTTTTCAGATACTTTTTCCCATATATTCTGCCATCTTCACCATACTCTTTAGCTATGCTCACCATCATTTCAAACAATTCAGTCAGAGTGTAAAACTCATTATCACATTCTCTTTCTAATTTGTCACACAAACGACTAAATGCCTGCAGAGACTCTACATTTTGTGGCCTTCCGCGTTTTTTCTTAGGAGTGTGTGGTAGACTTGTTACAAAACGGGAGTAGCAGTTCTTATGATACATAGCATCAGCTGCAAACAAATCGGAGACGCAACTCATCCTACCTTGAACGGCTACAGCCCAGTCATCGAGACCACGATCCTGGATTACCCTTCTCATCTTATCATCAAACTCCAAACCTGACATTACCTTCCTTACATCTTTGGAATTGTTAATGTCACTACCACACAAAAAACACATATCGGTAAATGAAAAACCAACAGAAGAACCTCTACTTGCTCTCTTTGGTCCTACAACTTCATCAGAACTGACTTCTTTATTTTTCTCAACTTGGTATGCTAGCTGTCTGCGGCACGACAAATGTAATTTAATTACATGTTTGTTGTAGTGCGCATTAATAGAATTTACCAAATCACAACGACCAGTAACTTCAAGCTGTTTTAATACAGTGGGCAAGGCTCTTACAACTTCAGCAGTGTGTTCAGATGTTTCTTGCTTACAAATTCAACATTTTAAAAAATCTGAATTTATTTCTGTTTCCTCAGAAATTACAGAAGAAGTTATCTCAGTCCTCACATCCTCTTCATACATTTTAACGTCGCTCATGTTCTACACCATTAAACCACTCGACAAAAAATGTATCAAACTTCCAGTGATCACGGAAAAGAAAATAGCAATCTTCAAAGAAATTGTTTCTGTTGATATTTTTTAATTTGTTTCATTTACCTTTCAAATCGACCTAATCTAATCGTATACTAGTCGCCAAGGACAGAAATGAACGACACTAATCACTAATTTTACTAAGTATTGCCCATCAAACTAAATGCCGTATAACTCGCGACAAACAACTCCGATTTTCAGAATTTAAAATGCTAAGTTCCTATCACTATTTTACACCTAATCTGAAAATTCTATGCTTACTAGGATTTTTTCACACTTCCAATGCAACGAAATTTTCTACGTTCGGACTATACATAAACAACGAGCATGTTAGCATAGACAATGTCCGCGTCCATAGATATAATAATAATTTAATAATTAATGTCCATGGATCTAATACCTCCCTTCAGTTAGGACTTAGATGATACTTCTTTACTCTTGTATCCATGATGAGCCTCTTTGGTCGTTTGCGAAGTCTGTTGGGTCTCATTGTCGGGAGCGTGTGATTGTTTCGATCTACCATTGTGCTTGGCGTATCTATTTTCTGGTTGTTAATCTGTTTCGTAAATGGCAGATCAAACGTGTCGAAAAGTGTGCTGTGATTTTCTATCCTGGGGCGTATCTGATTTATGTGTCGTTTGCAAACGATGTTTTCAACCAACACTTGGTACACGACCCGTCCCTCTCTCTTTAAAATTTTACCTGGCACCCAAGGTGGTCGATTTGGACGAAAATCCCTTACATACACGGTTTCATCTTTATGGAAACTCTTCCGAGGCTCAGCCTCTTTTTCTTTATTTGTTTGAGCGTGTAGTTGTTCTAAAATTGTTCTTGGTTTGAACCCCAAGAGATTTTCTGCTGGTGCTTTACCTTGTGGTGCTGCTGGACAGGGTGTTGTTCTATATGTAAACAGGACAGTTTGAAGAGCCTCTGCTGGTGGTTCTTCTCTTTTTAGTTTTTTTAGTGCCCTTTTGAAGGTGTCAACGAAACGTTCTGCTTGGCCATTAGATTGAGGGTGGTATGGTGGAGATCGAAGGTGTACAATGTTATATTTTCTGCAGAAATCTTCAAAATTTGTGGATGTAAATTGAGTGCCATTGTCGGAAACCAATGTTTTAGGGTAGCCGAATCTGGAAAAGATCTTTTGTAGTTCCAGTATTGTTGCTTGTGTTGATGCGCTCTGCATTTCGACTACCTCCGGCCATTTGCTAAAAGAATCTACTAGGATCATATACATCTTACCTTCTACTGGTCCTGCAAAGTCCACATGCAGTCTGTTCCATGGCTTGGTTGTTGGAGTCCAGTTGCAAGGAGTTTCATGGCTTGGACTTTTTGCTGCCATTTGACATTGGGTGCATCTTCTTACTAACATTTCGATGTCATTGTTTATGCCTTGCCAATACACGTGTTCTCTTGCGAGTGATTTCATTCGACAAATTCCTGGGTGACCTTTGTGAAGCATCTGTAACACGCGTTCTTGTAAACTGTCAGGAACAACTATTCTTTCTCCGAACATGATGCATCCATTTTGTATGGATAATTCAGATTTCAATGTGCACAACTGG
Source organism: Erpobdella octoculata (assembly GCA_963978895.1). Lineage (NCBI taxonomy): Eukaryota > Metazoa > Annelida > Clitellata > Hirudinida > Erpobdellidae > Erpobdella > Erpobdella octoculata. The sequence goes on along the minus strand of OZ022238.1, from coordinate 33,609,059 downwards.
GAAATGTGTTTTGAAGGTTTCTTTGGCCAGCTTCCTGTTTGTAAGTTTTGGTGGATGAGTTGTAGCTTCTAGTCATTTGTTGTTGCTGTGCCAATCTCTGGGTGACTAACAAGAAGTGCATTAATAGTTCTTATGAATGAAGCATCGACATCTTTGTTTATTTGAGCTATCACTTTGTCTACCTCTGTTGTGTTCTGATCCGCTATCAGGATCTTTCTCTTGCTATCCAAGTCGTCATTTGTAACCGTTTGGATCATGAACTTCTTGGCAAACAGTCTGAACTCTGGAAGATGTTCAATCCAAGGGAAGCCGAGAAGATCGTTGGTGTTTGTGACATGGCAGATGCCATGTCCATGATAAACTCTATGTGTATCATCTATGATGGCAAACGGTGTCGCAAACTGTCCGTCAATATGAAGTGGTTCACCATTAGCAGCTTTATATTCGCCTTCGACTGGTGAGAGTTGTGGACATCCGAGGTTCTTCCATGTTTGCCGGGAGACCAAAATGATGTCAGCACCAGTGTCCAGTTGCAAACGAGCATCGTAGTCTCCAATTTTGACACGGACAAACCTTTGTGTGTTTTCTTGTGTACTTGCTACTGTGGAGATCGTGTGCTGACGGTGCGATTTCTTCCAGTGTTTCTTATGCTGCTGTTGTTGTGTTGTTTGTCTTGGGCAATCACTCTTCCAGTGATTTCCGTTGCAAATGGGGCAAGGGCTGGGTGGACTTTTCTTGTGTGGTGATGGTTTAAAAGATGAGCGACTGTGTTGGTGATTGTGACTCCTGACGGCACTGATGTTTTGGTGCATGACTGTTGGCTGTTCCAAAAGTTTGGCATCTTCTTTTACTGTTTTTAACGCATGATAATCTTGAACCAGCTCTTTGAATGTTACTGATTCGTTGTCGTCCATTCGTCGGAGGAAACGCATTCGGTAGTCGGCTAGTTCAGGTGCTTGGAACGCAAAAACTAAAGCCAGACATTTGAATGTGTCGTCAGTGATTTTGTTTACCTCCGCCTCTTCGCAGTTTGCGTTCAATAGATTAGCAAAAAAATTGAAATCATCACTAGGGTTGAAAATTTGTCTAAAACACTCAAACCTTTTTCTGAGAAGACTCTTCTGAGGAGAAAATATCTTTTTCATTGTAATGACTGTTTCTTGCCAACTGAGGTCGTTTGGAGTTTGTGGGCTGATGTGCGTGTTGAACGTTTTGTATGAGTCGTCATCCAGTAATGATACCAGCACTTTGGTTTTTGTTCTTTCGTCTAGCTGTTGGTCGTCGATGAGGTCGTTGAAACGACGAAACCACAAATCGAAAGAATTTGTTTTCTCCGGGTTGTATGTGAATTTGTCCATCCTTTGCAGAACGTTTTGAAACAAATTATTGCTTGATGTGCGTGTTGAGTCCCTGCCTTGCATCGCCTCCAGCATCTTCATCAGGACTGATTGTTGGTCCGAGAGTTGCTTTACTAACGCTGTGAAGTCTGAAGTTGCCATTTCCTCGTCGCCAATTTGTTATATCTTTATTATAAGAAACAACGCAGGTACCTACAACACTTTATTACCAATAACGAACAACTAATACGAGTCAGAACTCGAACTGAAAATATAATAATAATAATATGGCCGCCAACTTGCAATGATGTCCGCGTCCATAGATATAATAATAATTTAATAATTAATGTCCATGGATCTAACACACTAATTTTGGCAACTGCTGAGTATACTGACCACCGCGGCCGCCGCGTTATGCGAAATTGTTAACATACATACATACAGGTTTTGCTCGTCCCAAAGACGGATGTTTTAAAATTACAAGGATACTTTGGATACATTTTATAAAAATTATTCAACAAAAACAAAATGACATTTGATAACTATACAAAATTTTGTTGTTGTATATATAAGCAAATTTAATGAAATTTTTTATTGTGTTTAAATTTTCAATTTTCTAACGTTTTTCATATAAATTAAACGGATGTGAAAATTAAAGAGTGCAATAATAAGTTGTTAAAAAAATTCAGTAATCACGACATTTCTTGTGAACTGACGGCCATCGTTGAGAAGTGGTCCTTGCTTCTGAGATTTTTTAAATCTCATTATATAATAATTTTTGATTGCAGTGCCACTTCTATTGATCTCTAGGACTGAGAGTGTATATAGCATGGATATCTAGATATAACACCTGGATCGACAACCTAAACGCGAACCGATACGCTTTGGGCCTACGCCAGCCGATAGCTTGCACGGCGTTTCTCTTACTAAACTCTGTTTTATATGATTAATATAAACAACAAACACAAATATTTTACATGTATTTATTAAATAATTTAATTATTTAGTGACTTTATTTAATTTTTTTTAAGTATTAACGTTCATTTTTTCATTAAATTGTTTAATCTAGTTCTTTAACATGCAGGTGAAAAATTTACAAGATATTAATTCTTTTATATTATGATTAGAGCTACAAAAGTTTTCCACAACCAGTAGAGATTCATGTACCATTATTCTTTCCACAATTCTGATAAATAGATTTCTTTGATTTGTTGAAGTAAGGAAAGATTTTAAACCCATTTATTTTTTTTTTAGCAAATCAAAGACTTTCTGACTATATATACTATATATATCAATATATATATATATATATATATATATATATATATATATATATATATATATATATATATATATATATATATATATATATATATATATATAAATATATATATATATATATATATATATATATAAATATATATATATATATATATATATATAAATTAATATCGATGAACTATTTTCCTAAAAGTAACTTCCCAGTTATGAGCGACTTAACTTTTCTAGTTATATTATTATTCTGAAACCAGTTACATTCTGGAAATCGATACCTGATTTCTGGACAAATAAACATCACAACAATTGGCGACGAAGGATAGGAATAAAATCACGCAATGGCAGATATTCAAAAGATAATTGAACTTTTTTCAGATGCAGATGGAAAAGAGCGATAAAAGATTCCTAAAGCTAACGAAAGAAATTGCAGAGACACAGAAAAAACTGTTAGAATTTATAGAGTCCCAAAAAGAAAAAAAGACAGAGTCAAAAGAAACATTTTTTGATCGACTACGTCAGAGAGTTGAGAAGTTTTCCTACGAACCAGAGGAAGGACGATTTTTCAGTCTGTGGCTTCGACGTTTTGAAGACACTGTCAAAGGTTACGAAAGACATCTGCCAGAAGAGTCAAGGACTGAACTTCTTCGAACTCTATTGGACAACCACACATATGCAGTTTTTTCTACCAGAATTTTTCCACGGCTTCCCAGCGACATTGGTTAGGAAGAAACCATCACAACCCTTGAACAACTATTTGGCCCTAAGAAAAGTCTCTTTCGACAAAGGTTTGACTTTAGTCGAATAATTTGTACATCAGGGAGTGATTTTAGCACTTATGGAAATAAGATCATTGCTGCTGCGGAGGCAGCAGAGCTTCGAGGAATGTCAGACGAGACACATAAGTGTGTTCAATTTGTAGCAGGACTTCAGGCACAACAACATGACGAGATACGTTCCAGGCTGTTACGCATGTTGGATAGCGAAAGTAACGAAAAACCTATTACAGTCATTGAATTAATAGCAGAGTCTGAACGACTTAAGACTACACTGGATGATACTAAAACAATTGAAAGACCGGATGTAGAAATTCAGGCCATTAACAGATACAGTTCACTTCACCGAAAGCCATTGTCACTACGACATCAAGCAGAGCCAAACACACCATGTCCCATTTGTGGCGGAACACTTTGGAAACGAGAGTGTCCTAACGTCAGACCGACGAGTTCTCCAGAGTTTTGCAAATCACAAAAATTTTTATCACGGGATCATCCAAACTAGAGACAAAATTCTTTTACACACAGAGAAAAGAGTGCTTCTAGACAAGACCGATTCATTAACCGAGTAGACAACGGAAATGAAATCAAACAGTACATTGAAGTCATCATCAATGATAGACCAATTCAACCTCGGTTAGATACAGGAGCCGAAGTGACTTTCATTTCTCGTCCAACATGGATAGCCATCGGTCGCCCCAATCTTACCACAGCGACGGCAAATCTGAGCGCAGCAAATGGTCAACCCGTGAAGACCGAAGGAATGTTTGAGACAAAATTTACCGTTGCAAATAAGTCAGGTCAAAAGTACCATGGTCGGGGTACTGTTTACGTCACAGATTCAAACGACCTTATGGGAATGCCATGGATAAAACAACTTCCTGACTTTAAAAACTATTCTATTTAGAAAACTATTCTGGCATGGAAATACGGAGCTTCAACACAGACGTGGAACGCACAGCCATCACAAACAAATTAAAGCACAAATACGCTGATATGTTCCGACCGTAACTAGGACTGTGCACAAAAGTTTCAGCTTCCTTACAGCTTAAACATGGTGCACAACCCATATTTAGAAAGAAACGCCCTGTTCCTGATGCCGCTTTAGAGCAATTGGATAGCGAAATTAACCGGTTACTAAAAGAAGGAATAGTCTCTCCCGTGGATCACTCTCAGTGGGCAGCACCCATAGTTGCTGTCCGTAAAGCAAACGGCTCCATCCGACTTTGTGCAGATTTTTCAACGGGCTTAAATGATTCACTGATGCTCCATAGACACCCGTTACCTATCATGGATGACGTTTTCACAAAACTGAATGGAGGGACGGTTTTCTCCCAAATAGATTTTGCAGAAGCATACCATCAAGTAGAAGTGACAGAAGAATGTAAAGAGCTCTTAACAATCAACACTCATAAAGGTTTGTTTCGTTATAACCACCTACCATTTAGTGTGAAATCAGCACCAGGTATTTTTCAACAAATCATAGACACTATGATTACTGATCTAGATGGCGTTTCCGCCTATTTAGATGATGTCATTGTCACGGGACGGACATTAGAAGAACACAACACGAACTTAGAGGCTTTATTTGACCAAATTTTAAATTATGGCTTCCGGATTAGAATTGAAAAATGCCACTTGTTAATGACGGAAATCACGTATTTGGGAAATGTAATATCAGCTGCAGGCCGTCGTCCCGACCCCAAAAAAATCGATGCAATAATTCATATGCCTCCACCCAAAGATGTTGGACAGGTCCGTACTTTTTTTGGACTGATCAGCTATTACAGCTCATTTGTACCACGCATGAGAAACCTGAGAGCAGCCCTAGACGCCCTTTTAAAAAAAGACACTGTGTTCCAGTAGTCTGAAAGCTGTCAATGGGCATTTGACGAAACTAAAAAAAATTTATTATCCGACCTTCTGTTAACCCATTACAACCCCAACCAACCAATTGTAGTTGCAGCCGACGCATCAGAATACGGCATTGGAGCAGTGATATCGCACAGATATAGTGATGGAACAGAAAAGGCAATTGCACACGCTAGTAGAGCTCTCACTCCAGCAGAAAAGAAATATGGGCAAATAGAAAAAGAGGGTCTAGCACTAGTTTTCGTTATATTTATGGACGCCACTTTACTCTATTAACAGACCATCAACCTCTACTTGCCATTTTTGGCAATAAAAAAAGGCATACCAGCATATACAGCAAACAGACTCCAATGCTGGGCTCTAACACTGCTTGCTTATGATTTCAAAATTGAATACTGCAGAACCACGTCCTTTGGACAAGCTGACACACTTTCGCGCCTTATAGGCCCACATAAGACATCAGAAGAAGACACATTGATAGCAACTATCAATCGAGATATAAACTCCTTGTATATCAATGCCGTCAAACAACTTCCAGTCTCGAATAAAAAAATCTGTGACGCAACAAAAACAGACAATGAGTTAAATCCCCTTCTCCAATATGTCAAAACAGGAAAGTGGAACGAAAACAAAGCACTGAAAACCAGCAAACTCGAACTCATAAAAAAAGAAATAACGATACATGAAGACTGTTTATTCTTTGGTTCTCGAATAATTATCCCTCAGGTTTTGCAAAAATGAGTACTTCAAATGCTCCACAAAGGCCACCCGGGTATTGCTTGAATGAAGATAATTGCCCGAGAACACGTTTATTGGAGCGTCATTGATAAAGACATAGAAAACTGGACACGCAGCTGTTCTTCATGCCAACAAGCAGCTAAATCACCCATAAAACACACTTTATGTTCATGGCCAAAAGAAACCAAACCCTGGAGTCGAATTCACATCGATTATGCTGGAACGCTCCATGGAAAAATGTATCTCGTAGTAGTAGATGCATTCTCATAATGGCCAGAAATAATAGAGATGGCAAACAGCACCACATCCAACACGATAAATGCACTACAGCGGATCTTTGCACAATTTGGATTGCCTGAAACAATTGTCAGTGACAACGGCACACAATTCACCTCAACTGTTTTTCAGGAATACTGTGCAGAAAACGCGATCAAACACGTGGGATCACCACCATTTCACCCACAATCCAATGGCCAGGCCAAACGATTTGTAGACACTTTCAAAAGAGCTTTGATTAAATTAAGAAATGACGGAACTTACAAAGAATCTCTTCAAACATTCTTATTCAGCTACAGAACCACTCCCTGCGCTTCATCACCAAACGGTCTCTCTCCAGCGTAAAATTTCCTAGGCAGACAATTACGTACGGTCTTAAGCGAATTACATCCGAAAAACATCAAACATTCAACACCTCGATCAAATGACATGGAGAAACAGTTCAACCGCCATCATGGGGCACGACCTTGACAGTTCCAAAACGGTGAATTGGTGTTCGTTCGCGATTATCGACCGGGACCTGTCACGTGGATACCAGGACAGATTGTTCGTAGAAGGGGAAGAGTTCTGTACGATACATTCGTAAAAGGAATGGTCTGGAAGCGCCACATCAACCAGTTACGCCCACGTCAAGAATCGAAGTTTACAACAACACTACTCAAAACATTTGACTTACCTTATCAGAATACAAGACAAGGAGAAAATGCCACAACTGCCGAACCTGGTCAAATGGTGGAAAAAAACATTAACAAAGAGAGGCATTCTGAAAGGTCAGGATTCAGACCGTTTTAAAAAATCTGTTCATTTTCAACTAGACACCGAACACCAGCCAGAACAGCCTACACAAGACTTTGCAGCAACGCCATTCCCTTCTACTGAAAACTCAGAATCAGTAATACCACGTTCACCGTCATCATTACAACTGAGGCGATCTGATAGACAACGACACGCTCCATCTCGACTTGTAATAAATCACCAAAGCAAGTCATACACCAGCGGTGTCTAGCTTAGGATGGAGGCCTTATATATATATATATGTATATATATATATATATATATATATATATATATATATATATATATATATATATATATATATATATGTATATATAAATTAATATCGATGAACTATTTCCCTAAAAGTAACTTCCCAGCTATGAGAGACTTAAATTTTCTAGTTATATACCTGATTTCTGGACAAATAAACATCGCAACACTTTCCAATCACTGAGACAGGTGGTGAATGCATACTCTGATAGTTTAAGAAGACCTCCTTTGTCAAATTTATTCAAATATATGTCAAGTCTATTTAACTGCAGCTTATCTAAATGGAAGAATTCATCATCGACTAATATTTCCTTACAATGTGAACATTTATTTTTTATAAATTATAGAAAGAGCAACAGCTCCTGCAACATAGTAGATAGTAGTAGCTTCACTGTCACATGGCAGATTAAAACTGGTTAACAAATTTGCAATGCTGGCTGCTCTTTTATCTAAACTGCTCGAAGGTTCTTTAACATCATCAATGAAGTCATCGATGTCAGATAAGGAGAGCTTGGAATGCTTCAACAAAGACATCATTTTTATTTTAGCATTGCTTTCCACTACCTGTCTGACTGAGATAAAATAATTACCCCCAGCAATCTGACAAAGCCATCCAAATCTTGACTCCATGGGATCAGATTGTAGATGGCCTAGCAAGACAAATTTGAAATCCATTCTGCTCAACAAATATTTACAACAATCAGCACTAGCAGAACAAGTTTGCTTTGTAGATAAAAATGTTTTACGACTCAAGCCTTGGGATTTGCATTTTGCCATGTCTCCAGGAAATCTTTAAACTCTTTTAAGAAATATAATTTCAAATCAGCTGGTGATGTTACAGGATCCATATGGTAATTTCTTTTTCTTTTGCCTTTCGAGCATGTTTTTACATTTAATACAATCCACAACTTAGAAACAAGTTCTATAAACCATGGAGTCCCTGTCCATTGGATTTGACCATTTTCTATGTAGCATTTGAAAGCATTTACAGTAGACTCAGAAAATATAGAAAGAGCAAGTTTAACTGTAACGTTTTCTATACTGGATGGATTAAAAACTTTGGAATGTAATTGGTGAGCTTTTTTTATTGACATTTCCATCATATATAATTCTTCAATGTGATAGAAGCTGGCAGGAAAATCGGGAGCCGAAATATTTTTATTCACGTATGGAGGAAAAGTGAAAATTTTTCTATTAAGAAAATTGTTATACATAATTTTAATATTGTGAACAGCATCGAATAATAGAAAAATTGGCTCTTTTGTTGTTTTGTTTATTACCGATGTCTTTAAAGTGCTATTACATAATTGTTGGATATAAAACTTTTTATTTGCTGCAGCATTATCAAGTGAGATTGCAACTATGTGAATATTTACTTTATTCAACATTTCCATAACTTCTTGAAAAGATTCATTCAGCTGGAAAGCAGTTAAATTAGTAATAGGATTCATAAAAGATTTCGGCATTTTTTCTCTTCTATGACGAGCTGTAACATCAAAATTATCCGAAATTGAAAATGATGATTTGATAATCGGAGCTCCATCATGATTTTGCAATAAAATTATGTGCAAAATGTTGTCTAAAATGTGCAAATGAAAGTCAGATGGCATTGTTATTTCAACTTTTAATCGGTTCTCCAATTCTTTTAATGTGCAGTTATTTATTGTATCACTTTCAGTAAATGAAGCTTCTAACTCTACTAATTGTTTTTGTTGATATTCTCGTCGCGCGGATGATGATCATTTAGAAGTTGTTCTAACCTGTTTGGGTTTTGAAAGATAAGATGGTGCATTGAGAAAAACACTACTTTCAAGAACACTTCTCGCAACTTTTTTTTTCAGTCTTGCAGGTTCGTTACTGTCAGATCGTCTTTTCTGAAATCGGGATTTGCTTGTGTCTTTTACATCTGATACAAAATCCGTTGGTAAAAAATGCAATGAACACATTTTGGAATTTTTACTAGGCACAAAACCATCACGAGGGATAGCTCTAATCTCTAATCCATTTTTCACTCAGATCTAGATTGTTCAACGGGAATGAATGAAAAGATTATCCTTTAGTAGTTTTTTCATTATCCACGCTAGCATATCCACTCTTGCAACCATAAGCAGAACATTTATTCATAATACAATTGCATAATAACTTTTATTACACGCCTGCGCGCAATAAATTTTTACGTGCACATCAATATCGTCTATACGACTAATTACGTAAGCGTGACAGAATCAATGAGTGAGTGAGTGAGTGACGAGGGCTTTTATAATAGATAGATTGGAAACCCAGACCATTTATTTATTGGTTTTGGGTTGTTGAATTGAGACGGTCTAGTCTCATGTTCATGTGTGTCCATATAGCTATCGGCAACGTGAGTATGTTCAAGATGATTTAACCAATCATCCTTTTCCTGGGTTAAAATGAAATCCGCACAACTGGGAGATAACAGTTGTTTAAGCCTATCGGCACACATCAAACTTACTAACTGATGAAAATCATCATCGATATTTCTGCTTTTGATATAATAGGATAAAGCTGTGTATAATTCCGAAGCTACTTGTAAATAAATTTCACCAGGCCTCCTTTTTCCTGCATAAAACCTTTCCCTCAAAAGAATGGGAGTGACACGAAATTTTTGCAGCAAAATTTGTTTTAATTCATCATAGTCACTTTATTGAGCAATGGTCAGGCGACTCAATATTGAGCGAGCTCTATCATTTAGATGTGCTTGTAATATCTTGGGTTTCACATCATCATCAACTTGGTAAGACAGAAATTGATTTTCTAAATATTGAAAATACCCTGGTATTGCAGCAATATCTAGAGGAAATTCCGCCATTATAACCTTCATGGGATTCTGAAAACGAGTAGTGCAAACGGCTAAAGAAACTTCAAGACTAGTGTGGTCTTGATTTCTTTCACGTTCCAGCTCTAGTTTAGCTTCAGCAAGTCTGCGGTTTGCCCTATCCTCTTATAACTTAGCATCAGTGAGGATACGCTCTTGTTCTAACTTAGCGTCAGCGAGTCTGCGATTTGCCCTATCTTCTAACTTAGCATCAGCGAGTCTGCGTTCTTGCTCTAAATTAGCTTGTTTTGATGCCAATTCCGCTTTTCGCAATGCTAACTTACGCTCAGCTATTTCTAAATTTGGGCTTTTACTAACATTAGTATCTTCACTACGCCTACGCGGACGCCGACTATCATCAACAAATTGATAATGCTCCTCACTAAGGATTCCGATCGGACTATCCTGCGCAACAGACTTTTCGACAGCAGGAGTTCTAAACATATTAAAGAAACCTACATAAAGAAGAAACGAAAGAAAAACCTAACTTGGCAATTTGGCAACGATAAAATCTCTAACCTCGAGATTTGGATCGGCCCACCTTGAAAAAACGGATGTCGTCTCGTAGTCGAACTGAACTGGCTCATAAATAAACAAAATTTATTACATATTTTGCAAGATCAAAGAGAGTTAAAAATTTAAATTCTTTTTGATAATTTCATTTTAAACCAGTTAATTTTCAAAACATGCCGCCCTCTTTGATGTCATATTTATATTCTTTTATCAAATTAATTTTCTTTCAATCAATACTTTACTTTCATTCGCGAATGACTGAAGAATGTTTTTAAAATGCCGACGTTTCCTTTGATGTCATTTTTATTTGTATTATTTCAACTTTCATTCACTGCACGTGAAAGATTTTTTTATTAGTTGTTGTACTTGTTAAAATTAAATTGCAGTGCTGGGTAAGATTTGAAATCAAATGATTTGAAATCGTGATTTAAATCATATTATGTGATTTTTGATTTTGATTTGAAATCATTTGAAAATGCGCGATTTTGATTTGAAATCAAATTTCCATAAGCGAAAATGATTTTGGACGATTTAAAATCAAATAAAAATAAAAATATTGTTTTAGTTTCTACGCTATTAGCTTTAGGTTTTTACCATTGTCATATCAATGGTTTTTACTCATTAGTCATCGATGTAACTAATCGGTCTTTCTTGTTCTCGCTCCTGCTACTTGTTTACGATCCGCTGTTAAGGTTGTTTGAAAAATGGACGGAGCTCGTTTGCCGATTATTTTAGATGAAACTTTTTTCAAAATTATTAAAGAAGTGGATGGAAAAGTAATCGCTAAGTGTTGTAACTGTCTCAACAAGGAACTCTCGGGCACCATGCATGCTACCAGCAATTTTTTGAGACATCTTAAAGTTAGTATCACCGATTTTCGTTCTATTTTCTATCAATCTAATAAAATTTCTTAGGATCGGTTAGTAAGAAGTTTTATTCATTTCAATATTTCAGATTGAATACAGTTCACTTGTTAGCAAGTATGAGACGTACAAGCTGGAAAAAGCCGCAAAAGACAAGTCGAGTAAAAAGCGCAGACTGAGTAACAACTATGAAGAACTAAAGTACATTTATTAAATTGTTTTTTAAAGTGGTAGGTTTAGTTATATATTTTTCTTTTGTTATTGTTTTACACTTTTATTTGCAAATTTGCAATAACAAAGTCCTGATTATCAAGAGGTGAAATTTTAAATTTTTTAAAAGATAAACTTACGGGTTACCCTACGTCATAAGGGACCCGATTCAATAACAGTCGTTAATGTAAATGCTAAAAATTGTTTTGCATTTGCCTAAATTTCAGATCAGAAAGTTAAAATGTCGTCCGCATCAGGTAGTAAAAAACTTTCAGGTGTTCAGAATAGAACAAGTAAAGATAAAAAATAAATTAAAAAAAAGCTTTTGAGTTGAGCCGTTTATATCTCGATAATTCAGTCGCTTGCTCTCCCGTTCTCACTCACGCTTGCTCTCCAATTCCCGTTCTCGCTTGCGCTCATTTTCTCTTTTTAATTCTTTCCTAACTTCTTTTAGCCCATAAAGATTTGCTAAAACTGGCTAAAACTTGCTTGAAGCCTTTAAACGTTGTTACGTAAACTACATTTGAATTTTATTACGCAATTACTCATTTGAATTTTATTACGCACCCCCGACGCGTTTCATACATGAAAAAAATTCGTCACCTTAGCAACCGAAACTATTTAACTATTGAAAAAATAACCAAGATTCAGTAAATAACGTATTCGGTTGAATTTTAGTTGTGAATATGCATTTATATTAAATTTTTAATAAATAAAATATAACATTTTTAAAATTTTTCGTTAACATTTAATTTATATAATGAAAAAAACTCGTCACCTTAGCAACCAAAGCTATTCGGCTTAATAAATAACCAGGATTCAGTATATAACGTATTTGGTTGAATTTTAGTTGTAATTATAAATAATAAACAAAATAACAAAAATTCTAAATTTTTCGTTAACATTTATTTAAATATAAGTCCGCGGTCTGCATTTTACCCACCCACGACGCGTTTCAATATACGTTTCTAGTCCAACTGAATTAAAAAAAAGGTAGGCAAAATTGGAAGCAAAGCAATTAGATATTTTGTTTTGTTGGTATATGTGTTAGCAACAATTAGTTAAAAATCCATCCTTCCAGCTCATCGTAAAAAAAAAATTACAGACGATTTTCAAAATCGGTCTTAAAATCGGTAAAATAATTCAATATGCCAGCTCTTTTAATCCAATTAAATGAAAATAACTAAAGTTTAAGTTGAATGTTTTATTGTTATTTATTGCATGATATACAAACATTAAAAATTATCATTGAAAATAAAAAAATTAAATACAAAACAAATAAACTGATTTATTGTGCCGTTTTTGATTAAAATATAAAATATATCAGCTCTTAAAATCCATTTGAATAAAAATAACTCAACCTAAAAATGAAAACTCTATTTTTACCTATTGCAAAATATACATAAGTTAAAATTTGTCCTGCAACATTATATACAGATACAAATAAACTGATTTATTATGCCGTTTTTAACTCAAATGTGCAAAAAAATGTAAGAATAATATGAAAATTGCTTGTTACATACTATTTAATATACACATATTAAAAAACATGCATATACATCTATAAATAATTTCTAATTTCAACATAGAATAAAACGACAAAAATATTTTATTTCCCGCCCTAATTATTGTGTGCAGATGCTGCAAAGAGATTCAGCATTTGTGTAGGAAATATTTGATGCAAGTTCCAATGCAATGTTCTCTCGGCAGTAATAAAAGATCTCAAGATATTGACATTGTCGATATATTTTAACCATAATCTTACTGTTCGATTATTTCTTAACATTTGAAACAGAGAAATTGCCTAATTGAGTTTCTGAGTGCAGAGTGGCAAATATTCTTCCTTGAGTATAACTTTAAAATTGAATATTTCTTTGTAGAGATTCTTCAGATCATCAAAATCATGAACAGTCAAAAACTTCATTTTAATATCGATTCCAGTAGCAATGCGAACAAAACTGACTTTACTAAAAAGTGACATCGTTGTGCCCTAGCCACTGCCTTCCCTGTCATCATGTGAGTTATAGCTATGGGTCCATAACGGCACTGCGGCGCTTCTGTTAAACCTGAGCCAGCCATGACATGACCAATCCTGTCCAAATAATTAATCAAACATGAAACCCACCCAGACAACATACTATGTTCATTTTGAAAAAATGCACAATAACAACAGCCTTTAACCACAGCGGCTGGTCGAGTTACACAAGCCGTTGGAATGTTGAGCTTTTGAGCCTGGCGTTCTACAAACGATTAAGTCGAATAAATGCAAGACATGTCATTAGGGTTCAAATCAATAATTGGAAGCATCCTAATAAACATTATGATGCTTCCGATTATTGATTATTGATTTGATGATGATCTGAAATCTCTGTCAGGTTTACAAGCATGTTCCATAAAGCCGATCAATTTGGCCTTAGCTGATCTTCATCTAAGCACAAGATACCAATTTTCCAGGCAAGTTCCAAGTTTAAAGAAGGAGGCAACACAGAAACAACATTTAAGTGAGAGCTGGGCTTGAAACGCAAAAATGATAATGATGAATTGTCGGGGAATGTGTATCCCAATATAGGAATACCTCGGTTTTTCATAATACAACTGGATTTGACACGTGACAATCGAGGTACGGCTGATTCAGCAAAGTTTCCTGATCCTAATTGCATCAGTTCTTTTGTGGCAAGTTTCAATTATGGTTTCTCTGCATTTCTATGTCATTACAGTACTTGTTCCTCTTTTTAAATGTTTTTTTACTGTCTCCAAATTCCATTTTCCACACAAAAAACAATGTTGCTTCGAATTGAAAGTGTCGACAACGATCGTAATAATTTTCACTTTAAGATCTCTTGATCAACCCCTTCTAAATGCTGCTTATTCTTTCGTTGCAATTGATCAAAACTTCTTTTGTTGGTGTAGTCTCTCCGGTAATGATCATGAACGTTAACTACATTTTGTTTATTTAACAGATACACTGTTAACTGTTCATCACCGCATAAAACGCTGAATTGACATAACGTTTCAATACCTTTAACATTTAACACCTAGTCGACCTAGTGTTACCATCTTGACTTGACTCTATCTGTCTATCTGCTCTATCACAGACGTTGTCGACACGGAATTCAGTTCGTCAAATTAAACATACCATTTCATTTAGTTCACCCATTTAGAAAACAAACAATAAAAACTCAAGAAATTACGTGTTTTACAAAAATACTAACTTAGAAATTAGATGTTTTACGACAATTTACGAAAATACTAACTTATCGCTCACTACGGTAAATCTCGTTCAAAAAAGCGTCAAAAAACGAATTTCGCCAAGGACGATTTCGACCGATTTTTGCAGGAAGAATCGTTAACGTATTACAAACAAAATATCCAAAAATCAGCTTGCTACAAATTTTGTCTAGGTTTTAGAAAACTTTTAACTCGACTCGACTATTCGTTACGCAGTGTATATTCTTCGAAATAAGGCGATCCAGGCCGATTTTTTCAAAACTCTTTCTTAATGAGCACCTAAAACTAAAAGATACCTAAAAAAGACACCTAAAAGATATGTCCCAAATTTCATTACAATCCGTGTATATATATATATATATATATATATATATATATATATATATATATATATATATATATATATATATATATATATATATATATATATATATATATATATATATATATATATATATATATATATATATATATATATATATATATATATATATATATATATATATATATATATATATATATATATATATATATATATATATATATATATAGATTATTCACTCTCGCTCCTCTCTCTCTCCTCTTTTTTCCACGCTCTCTAAGATTTGATCACCACAGACAAACTAACTAATGTTATATCTTTATTGTTCTAATTAAATGGTAATAATATAATCTACCTAAGTGGTTGCTAACACTTACTAGATCTTTCTGATTATAATATTCTTAATATAAATTTGTTTGTTCATGATATGATTAAGAAGGAAATAGAATAAAAACTCATATATATATATATATTCATATATATATATATATATATATACATATACATATATATAAATATATATATATATATATATATATATATATATATATATATATATATATATATATATATATATATATATATATATATATATATATATATATATATATATATATATATATATATATATATATATATATATATACATATATATATATACGCTTATACATATATATATAACACCTCCCCCTCTTTATAGAAAATCATATGATTTCCTACTGGGGTCCAGTACTATCCGTTTTGGAGGGTTGCAATAACGTTTAGGTTTTGCCTCCGGTTCTATTCCTGTTGGAATGTGTGACAATTCCTCCGGATTGGCTTCATTATCTATATGGCTCGGAACATGGTCTCCTTGTCTATTCTCTCCATCCTCATTCTCCGTAACCCGAGGGGTTGCGTTTATGTCTGGTTCCAACATCTCTTCCTCTTCTGGGAACACAATTCTTACCGGGGCTTTCTCTCCATCACTTTTATCTTGAAGGGGCACTGGCATGTCGAATGTCTCAAACATTTCTTTAAGTGCCCAATCCCAATTCCTTGGTCTTAATTGATTTGTATGCCTTTTTGTAATCCTTCTGTCAATCTCGACTTCGTAAACCGTTTTTCCAATTCTTTTTAAAATCTTCCCTGGTATCCATCTGGGATGGTTTGGATTTTTATAATCTCTAGCGTACACCGCATCTTGTTCTTTAAAAACTCTCGGTCTTGCCCCATTCCTTTTGTCAAACTGTATCTTCATGCAAGACTTTTTTTCTGAATGCTTTTCGTCTTTTTTAGTACTTAGTTGTAAGTCTGATAGTGGTGTTCTAATTTGTCTCCCCAAAAAATTTTCTGCGGGAGATTTTTGATGTGGACTAGATGGGCATGGTGTAGATCTATAACACAACAAAAACTTTATCACCAATTCCTCGGTAATTCCTTCACCTTTTAGCTTTTGTATGGTTCTTTTGAAAGTATCAACAAATCTTTCTGCTTGACCATTATTTTGTGGATGAAAAGGAGGTATTCGGATATGACTGATAAATATTGACTGACAAAATCTTTCAAATTTCATAGAAGTAAATTGTGTTCCGTTATCTGATACCAATGTCTTGGGAAATCCATACCGAGCAAAAATTCTGTTCAGCTCGCGAATTGTCGTTGATGAGGTAGCCGCACTCATTTGTATTATTTCTGACCATTTTGAATATGCGTCCACAACAACCAGAAACATTGAATTCTCCATTGGTCCCGCAAAATCAATGTGAATTCTCTCCCAGGCCTGTGATGGTTCAGGCCATGGTGACAACGTGTTTTTTATAGGCATTTTAGCTGCTTTTTGACATGGATCACAGGTTTTCACCATACTTTCAATATCTCTATCGATTCCATGCCAATACACTGACTGTCTGGCCAGCATTTTCATTCTCGTAATTACTGGATGACCCTGATGTAGCATCCTCAATATACGCTGTTGCAGTTTTTTTGGAATTACTGCTCTTACACCCATAAATAGAACGCCATCATGTAAACTCAAATCAGTTGCTTTACTTTGGAATGCATTCCAGTTGATCCAGGTTTAACTTTTGGCCAAAATCCTTTTTTAATGATCTCACTTAACTCTTCTTCTGTCATAATTTGAATATCTTTCTTACTAACAGGTAATTGTCTCATCGTAACCTCTTGTATCATTGTGATGTCTTCGTTTACACCTGCTATTATCAAATCCTCATTTCCTGTTGTTTTTTTAGAATCAATGAGTCTTGATAAGGCATCAGCTTGACCAAAATTTGCTGTTCGTCGATATTCGATCTCAAAATCATAAGCTAAAAGTATCAGTTCCCATCTCTGTAGTCTGTTTGCAGCGTGTGCAGATATTCCTTTTTTTGAACCAAATACTGACAAGAGAGGCTTGTGATCGGTCAAAAGCGTAAACCGCCTTCCATAAACAAATCTATGGAATTTTCTTACTGCAAAAACTAGGGCTAAAGCTTCTTTTTCTATTTGGCCGTAATTTTTTTCTGCTTGGGTCAGCGCACGGCCTGCATGAGCGACTGCTTTTTCTGTTCCATTACGAAATCGGTGTGAAATCACTGCTCCAATTCCG
The DNA here is from genome assembly GCA_963978895.1 of Erpobdella octoculata. Classification (NCBI taxonomy): domain Eukaryota; kingdom Metazoa; phylum Annelida; class Clitellata; order Hirudinida; family Erpobdellidae; genus Erpobdella; species Erpobdella octoculata. The sequence continues at coordinate 33,591,176 of OZ022238.1, read as the reverse complement.
TATTCACATGCATCAGCAGCTATTACGATGTCTCTTTTGGGATCATAATGCGTCAGCAATAAATTTGATTGTAACACCTTCTTAAGGCTTGTGAAAGATTCCTGGTGTACTCTTAACCATTCAAATTTCTCATTTTTTCCAATTCATCTAGTGGGCCTCTCATTTGTCTCATCTTTGGTACAAAAACAGAATAGTAACTAACCATGCCCAAAAACGATTTTAACTGTTTCATGTCATTTGGTGGGGGCATTTCTACAATTGCTGTTATCTTTTCTGGGTCTGGTTTTCGGCCTTCTTTGCTGATAATATGACCTAGAAATTTAATCTCTTTCTTGGCAAAAGAGCACTTGTCTATCTTGACTCTAAAACCAAAATCTGAAATCCGTTTGAATAGTTCAAGAACATTCATATTGTGTTCTTCCAATGTAGTGCCGGTCACAATTACATCGTCCAGGTAAGCCGCACAACCTTTTAACCCTTAAGTTAAATTATCCATTGTTTCCTGGAAAATACCTGGTGCACTTTTTACTCCAAAGAGAAGTCTCTGGTACTGATATAGACCTTTAGGAATGTTGATCGTAACGAGCTCTTTTGACGATTCATCCATTTCCAACTGTAGATATGCATCAGCAAAATCTACTTGAGTAAACCAAGCTCCTTGGTTTAATTTTGAAAAAATTTCATCCGGTGTTGGAAGTGGATGTTGGCGCGTCGTTAAGGCCTGTTTTAAAATCAGCACAGATGCGCACCGTTCCGCTTTTCTTTGGAACAACCACAATCGGTGCCGCCCAGTGACTGTATTCAACTCTTTTAAAAACTCCTACATTGACTAGTCTTTCAAGTTCCCTAATGGTTATTTCTTCGTAAGCAAAAGGTATTTTTCGTGGTCTGCAAAATTTTGGCTAAGACTCTGACTTAAGGAGCAATCTTGCCTTCTTTTTACTGCAATGGCCCAATTCTTCCTTGAAAACATTTGGAAACTCTGTTTGTAAACGAACAGCTAAACTGGCTTCTTCCTGCGAAGGTTTTTCTGCAACAGAACAACAGATTGCATCAAACGCTTTTATCATTGGTGGAAGTTGATCCATCCATTCAATTCCTAGAAGCTGTGTCGTATTTTTGGCCACAAAACAGCGTCCATTGCCTGTGAATCCTGCGCACGAAAATTTGGTTTGAAATTCACCTAGTACTTGAATTTCAGTACCGTTTGCAGCAACAATTTTTGTTTTGCCTTATCTAGCCGTGGTGAACCAATCTTCACCCAAGTTTTTGTACTGATGATTGTGACATCGGCTCCGGAGTCCAGTTGCAACCTAATTTCGACATCACCAAATTTCACAGTGGTGTATCTTCTATTGGCTGCTATAACTGTTTGCTTGCTGGGAATTGTTTTGACTTGCCGTATTTCGTGTCGCCTATACGACGAACTTGGACTCCTCCTTAAGCTTGGACTTCTCTTTCTACTGAAAAATCTTTTGGGACTTCTATCATCAGTTCTGCAGTTGGCAGCAAAATGTCCCGGTTTTCCACAGCAAAAACAAACATTTTTGTTTACGGATGAACCCCTGATTTCTTGGCTGGAAGATTTTTTAGGTGATTTCTCTGAATAGTGATTAACCTTATTAACTAAGGTTTCTGAAATCATCATTTGTTCTGTATGTAACAGTTTTATCTTTTCACATTCTTCAATAAGTTCTTCCAGTGAGCACTCTTGTTCTACCCTGAGCAGTAATTTGTGCTTAATGTTTAAATATTTCGGATCCTTCAATCCCCATATAAAATGTAAGCACATACTGGCTTCTTTTGTAAAATTTTCCCATTGTGCTTCGTTGCACAGCCTGTTCATCCTTGTGCCGAATGCCCTGAAAGTCTCTGAGTCCCTTATTTGGACGTTTTCAAAATCAAACCGTCTTTGATGAATGCTTTTTTTATTGCCAAACAGTTTTTCTAACCAACCTTTTGTCTCTTCATAGTTTAGATTCTCGATTGTACTCGGCAATATACTACCCTTAAGTAGTGTGTATTCGTTTTGTTGAAGCTTCCCAGTCAGAGTTGCTTTTTTTTCTGAATAGCTCATTGATTCGCCTCCGACTAACTGAACAGCTTCTTCAAATCGCCCAATCCAATCAGTGAATGTAAGGCCTTGATCTGGATCGTAAACAAATTGCTCAATTCGTTTGTAGAGGTCTGGTCTTACTTTGACGGTTCTATTGTCCTGCATCATTGAGATTAACTAAAGAAATTTTTTTTCAGTTCCTTCTTTTTCAATTCTCTTTTCTTCTTTTTCTCGAGCTTCCCTCTTAAGTTTCTCTTCTTTTTCAATTCTCTTTTCTTCTTTTTCTCGAGCTTCCCTCTTAAGTTTCTCTTCTTTTTCAATTCTCTTTTCTTCTCTTTCTCGAGCTTCCCTCTCAAGTTTCTCTTCCATTAGAAACTTAAGCAATTGTGCTATGTTTGAATCTTGGTCCTTCGACATCCTGGTCGCCAATGTTATATCTTTATTGTTCTAATTAAATGGTAATAATATAATCTACCTAAGTGGTTGCTAACACTTACTAGATCTTTCTGATTATAATATTCTTAATATAAATTTGTTTGTTCATGATATGATTAAGAAGGAAATAGAATAAAAACTCATATATATATATATATATATATATATATATATATATATATATATATATATATATATATATATATATATATATATATATATATATATATATACATATATATATATATATACACATATATATATACGCTCATACATATATATCTATACAAACATATATATATAACAACTAACCAAAAAACAGAGAGACGAGTGAAGTTAAATAAAAAAATTTAAAAAGGCGACAAGAAAAACAACATAACAACAAATATTTAGCAGTTTTAATGTCAAGTTGGTTGAAGTCAAGTGAAATCGTTGAGGAGATGCAAAATAATGAACGTAAACTTGAAGATATCAGAAATGAGCAACGTTTACCTCAGCAAATTCACCTAAATAAATTTTTTTGCTGCTTTATAGAAAATTAAAATGTTTTATCAATTGTTTTATTCTTTCAAGTTTTTAGGGGGCGCCAAAAAATGTAACTTGCACAGGGCGCCAAAATAGCTTGCCACGGCTCTGATTGAAGCTAGAACAAAGAAATCTCAAAGTTAGAGAGAATAGTCAATAGTGATGCTTGCGCTTTCAATCGATTTGAACAAATGTTTTCTTATAGACAAATATAAACTAGATTGAACAATTCAAAAATTATTTTAAATTATTTATTAGAACTTTGTGAAAAATGCCTTAAACAAGTTGACTTTACAAATGTGTTACCGTAACAGCCAATCAGAAACAAATTAAACAAAAAAAAACTAAAATTGTCCGCCCTTTCAAACAAAATTTTTCTTATAACAAATTTAATGTAAAATTCAAATATCTACTTAAATTTTACACTTTACTATTAGAAAATGATATTAAACGCCATTTATAATAAAGCATTGACTCACGACCGATCTAAGCACACGGCAAAATAAATTAATTAAAAATTCAATTTACATTTCCGCTCAAACTGCTAATAGAATTCTTATAGATAAATATAAAATGGATTGAACAGTGCAAAAATTATTTTAAAATATTTATTAGAACTTTGTGAAAAATGCCTTCCACGACTTGGCCTTACAAATATGTTACCGTCGCAGCCAACCAGAAACAAATTAAACAAAAAAAAACTAAAATTGTCCGCCTCTTCAAACAAATGTTTTCTTATAGCAAATTCAATGTAAAATTCAAATATCTAATTAAATTTCACACTTTCTTATTAGAAAATGATATTAAACGCCATTTGTAGTAATGCTTTCAATCGATTGCGATTGGCTGTGACGGTAACATAATTTTAAGGTTAACTCGTTGATAGCATGTTTCACCAAGCTCTTTTTATTATTTTGAAATAGTTTTTAAATAATTGAATTTAATTGAAAGTTTTCCATCAAATTTATGTTTACAATTTGAGTGAAAATGTTTATGGAATTTTTAATGAATTTTTAGTCTTGCGCTTAGATTGATTGACAGCGAAAGCAGTACTGTAAATGGCGTTTATTATTACTTTCGACAGAAAATTTTTGAAAACTAATTAGATGTTTGAATTCTACATGAAAGTTGCTATAAGAAAACATTTTATTAAATGGGCGGACAATTTTAATTTTTGTTATGTTAGCCTGACTGGTCGTAACGTCGTAGTAACGTTAAAATATTGTTAAGGTTTAAGGTCTACTTAATGATAGCATATTTCAGCAAGTTTTTCATATTGTTTTAAAATGTTTTTTACATATTCGAGTTCAGCTCAAATTTATTTATGGGAATTATTTTTCTTACCGGAGCGGAAATGTTTGGTAAATTTTTAAACGGAGCGAAATAGAATGGTCCAATATTGTAAACGGCGTTTTATGTCAAATTCTAAAAATATCTTTTAAAGATATTTTTTAAAAGATATTTTTTAATTTAAGTTACTTTACATGTTTCTGTAAAAAAATTTCTTATATAGGCTAAAATATTTTGTTCATTTTTAATTCACTTATAACCTTAATGCAGCACATAGTCGGGTTGTTGGATAAAAATTATCTTGAAAGGTGGAAAAAACGTTGCAAGCAATTTAAGATATTCAAAAGTTAGATAATATAGTTTTTAATCCGAATCCACCGTCAACAGCTTGTAAAAACCTTGTTTAAATAAGATTTCGGAGCGAGTTTGATAGCTTACAACAGGTGAGCGATAAGTTGACCGGCTGATCTGAATCTCATCACATACGGAACTTGTAATTATGTTGCGACAAGGGTTTCATATTAAAATTGTAAGCAAAATAAGTTGATTAGTTGTTGGTTTTTAATGACATGCAAATTTGAGAAGTATATACTCATTATTTTCATATGTATTTTGTAATCAAGCACTTGAATGACTTGAAGGAAACATTGAATGAGAAAATGATTAGAATTAGATTAGATTGAATGAGTGCAAGTGTTTTCGGTGTAAAATAATTTTTAGGCAAATTATGGTTTAGCAGTCACTGGTGTTAACTTTTTTTCCTTAATAACTTGAGCTCAGTATAACACATAATCAGTTTTGTCATTTATCGAATATTGTTCATTATCAAAACATACAACAAAAATTTCACACAAGCATACTGTAAAGTCAGATCCAGAGATTGAAATGATTGTAGATCGTGATGAGGAAGTTACAACAGAAAATGCAATTGTTAATGAACAGCATAGTATATTAGAATATTATATTAGTATATTATATTTGGCCATACAAAGGCATTGTGTGTTTAATTTGCAATGGTGATTTAAGTAAAGCTGGATCAAAAGACAAGTTGCACTTTTTAACTGCTGATGGACTGGGAAAAATCCGTCGCAACTGTGAATTGAAAGGGAAAAGTGATATTTTGGCCTATATAGATGCTAATCCAAATGCTAAGCATTTTGCTCATAATGCATGTCACACTGCTCTTAATAGGATCACTAAACGTGCATCATCGTCATCATTGCATGGCAATGCTAATGCTAGCTCTAGCAAAAGAACATTGCATTCTCAAGAACTTGCTTTTCATTGGAAAGAAATGTGCATTATTTGTGGACAACCTGTATCAATGTGTGGAGGGGGAAAGCGAAAGGTTGCAACTTTTGGTATAGGCGATAAGTTGACCGAAGCATGTTTCACACGATGTTATTATATATAAGCGATGGAGGTCAAGGCTAGATTGGAAAGTTGCATAGACCTGCCTGGTGAAGAAGCAGTTTATCATAGAGCATGTAATTCTCGTTTTGTGAATGGTCGAGCAAAAATTGTTGGTGAAATATCACGTGGTCGACCTGCTAACGAAGTAGCCTAAATGGCATTTGATCGATTGTGTGAACATATGGAGACGATGATTGCTAATGAACTAATGTACATACTTGATGACCAGCGATCTTTGATGCTTTCGTGGGGTTATAAAATTTGTAACGGGTATAGATTTAAATCCATCAAAAACTATTTGTATGATCGCTATGGTGGCCATATCTTTTTTGCAAAGGTGTGAGACAGAAAATGTACTATGCTTTAAAAATTTTGTTAACCATATCTTAAGTAATAAGTGATATGATGAGAGAGATGAAAACAGTGATGAAAAATCAGATAGAATCGTATCCCAAGCTGCACAACTGCGAGAAATGGATTTTTATCCAGATTTTCATCGCAATGGGTTTGTCGGAGAGGCTGTTTTTCTCCCATTTCTGAAATTACTTCTTGGGCAGCTTATTCATAATCAAAGAAAGCAGGCTAGTATTGCTCAAGCAATTATAAATGCTACACGATCCAGATCGTGCATGATGCCCATTTTGTTGGCCTAGGTGTTTAAATTCATAGAAAGCATGGCTCTGCGGAACTGGTGAAAGAACTAGCATGTATGGGGTTTTGCATCTCGTTTGATGAGGTTCATAGATTTTATCAATCTGTGATGCAAACCAGGTCCGTAGGCAGGATTTAGTAAGTGGGGGGCTCTGAAAAGTAGTAGGGGGCTACTGACGAACGAGGGCACCGAAGAAGCCTAGGCGCAAGTACCGAAGGTGCGAAGCCCCTCACAATAAGGAATTTCGCCAAAGCATTTTGTAGCATTTGGCACAAAATATAATCCAATTTTGAATATTCTATTATGTGATTTTTTAAGAGTTGCAATATTATTGCTCGTAATAACAAAAATTTACAATTTTCACAGGCAATTTTGTCAAATAACAGTAATGCTTGTTGTTATCCACAATTTTGATTTTTGATGCGTGCATGGCACACCACTGGGTTGACAGCACTGAATCAACTTGTCCAAATTTAATTACTGATTTAAAAAACCGTTATAGTCCACAATACAATAACTTGCTTATTTTATTTTTGATAAAAACTTTCACATCTGTATCAAATGCCAAGAAATCAATAAAATAAAATCGGATTTAAATATTTGTCTTGACAAAGATCAAACCACATTATAATAAAATGTACTATTTAGTTTAGCTTTTCATTTTAAGTTATTACACATCCATTCGTGTGTAACATAAAACTTGTCATCAGTTTCTAAACAATCTAAATAGAAGATTATATTATATATCAAGTATATCATTGCACAGATTGATATATATATATATATATATATATATATATATATATATATATATTTATATTTATATATATATATATATATATATATATATATATATATTTATATTTATATATATATATATATATATATATATATATATATATATATATATATATATATATTATATATATATATATATATATATATATATATATATATATATATATATATATATATATATATATATATATATATATATATATATATATATATATATATATATACTAGCAGTGCCCGTAGCGGCTTCGCTCGCATGAAATTAGAGAATTTGAACCGTGCATACATAATAGAGTACTGCACGGATCAATTTTTTAGGTCTCTGCTCGGTCCGTCGACAACTTGGCCCAGCCCGTTTCAAAAACCGAAATTCCTGGCCCGGCACGGCCCGTCTAATATGGGCCCGGCCCGTTTTTAAAGGCCTAGAAGTTCTATATACTTGATGAAAAACTTCGGCCCGTCCCACCATGATTTAAGGTTTGGGCAGGGCCGTATGAAGACCCTAAAATAACGGCTTGGCCCGTCCGTCCGGTGATAAACTGAACTCATCTACTTCTAACCCGCACAAAACCTCAAAATACTAATTTTCACATCTGTAGCACTTACAGTTTTTGAGTAGCAGTTATTTTAAAATCAAATAACCCTTTTTCCACTTCACATTTGAGGTCCTGGAAACCAAATTTTCAAAAAATGGTGAAACACGTATATCATTATTTTTAGAGTAGAAACTAAATACTAATTTTACTTTTGTAGCATTTACAGTTTTTGAGTAGCAGTTACTTTAAAAACCAAGAAACCCTATTTTCCACCACATATTTGAAGTCCTGGAAACCAAATTTTCAAAAAATGGTTAAACACGTATATCATTATTTCTGGAGTAGAAACCAAATACTAATTTTTACTCCTGTAGCATCTACAGTTTTCGAGTAGCAGTTACATTAAAAACCAAATAACCTTATTTTCCACCCCACATTTGAGGTCCTGGAAACCAAATTTAAAAAAAATGGTAAAACACGTATATCTTTTTTTGAGTAGATACTAAGTATTAATTTTTACATCTGTGGCAATTACAGTTGTTGAGTAGCAGTTACTTTAAAAACCAAATAACCCTATTTTCCACCCCACATTTGAAGTCCTGGAAACCAAATTTTCAAAAAAATTGTGAAACCCGTATATCATTATTTTTAGAGTAGAAACTAAATACTAATTTTTACTTTTGTAGCATTAACAGTTTTTGAGTAGAAGCTACTTTAAAAACCAAAGAACCCAAGTTTCCAACCCACATTTGAGGTCCGGGAAACCAAATTTGTAAAAAATGGTGAAACACCTATATCTTTATTTTTAGAAAAGAAACTAAATAATAATTTTTACATCTGTGGTATTTACTGTTTTTGAGTAGCAGTAACTATAAAAGACAATTAGCCCTATTTTCCACCCCACATTTGAAGTCCTGGAAACCAAATTTTCAAAAAATGCTAAAACACGTTTTTTATTATTTTTGGAATAGAAACTAAATACTAATTTTTACTCATGTAGCATTAACAGTTTTTGAGTAGAAGCTACTTTAAAAACCAAATAACCCAATTTTCCAACCCACATTTGAGGTCCGGGAAACCGAATTTTCAAAAAATGGTGAAACACGTATCTTTTTATTTTTCAAAAAGAATCTATATACCAAATTTCAAAATCTCCTCATTTTTGGTTTTCGAGATATACATTGTTTTAGAAAAAAGTTTGTTTTCCAGTTTTTTCCCCTCATGAGCAAAATTTTCAAAAATCCTTTCTTAGCGGATGTTTACGCTATAAAAGTAATATAAGTTCCAAATTTCACGTTCCTAGGATGAGGCGTTTGAGCTCGGCGTTGATTATCAGTCAGTCATCAGTCAGTCAGTCAGTCTCAGTCAGGACATGTTCTTTTATATATATAGATATATAAATTAGATTATGTAAGTAAGTATCTAAATCATGTATGCATTGTTACACCATTCATCCGATCCTGATGCAATTTTTACACAAGCTTGAGAGGCAATGGTAGACAATTATAGTAAAAAAAAATTGAAATCGGTCTCAAAATGAGCGGAGCGGGAGCGGGAGAGCAAGCCAAACGGAAATAAGAAAATGAGCGAAAAAGAAACGGGAAAACAAGAGAGAACGAAAAGGCAAGTGAGAGCGGGAAAGCGAGCGGGAAAGGTAAAACGACCAAGAGCTGGAAAGCGTCCGGGATCGGAAAAGCGATCGGGAGCGGGAAAGCGAAGAAGAGCGAGAAAACGGCCGGGAGCGGGAAAGCGACCGAGATCAGGAAAGCAACCGGGAGCGGGAAAGTGACCGAAAGCGGGAGCGGGAGAGCAAGTGGGGAAGGAAACGAGAGCCAGAGAGACAAACATTAGAAAACCCTCTAAAAATCCCGGGCAACGCCTGGTACTTCACTAGTATTGTTATAAAAATTGTGTGGTTTGACAGTAAGCTTTAAATTGTTTCATCAAATTATTCAGTTCAGCAATATTGGGGTTAATAGTATTGCACTGTCAGACTAGCAATAAAAAATACTAAATTATGAAAATAGTTTGAATTATTGAAAGTCATTCATAAATCAAAATCCAAAGTTTGTCAGCTAAGCTGAATTAGCTTTTTTCTCTGTTCTAAAACTGTAAGATTGAAATTATTATTGTGTTGTAAGACTAAATCCAAGCACTGATTATGAAAATGATGACAATTTTGATGTGTAAAACATGAATGGATTGGTAGTAGCTTGAAATGAGAAACAAAACTAAAAAGTGCATTTCATTATAATGTAGTTCGATCATTGTCGTGACAATTATTTGAATCAATTTTATTTAATTGCATTTTTGGTATTTGATAGAGGTGTAAACATTTTTATAAAAAAAATTTGATTTAGAATTGCAACAAAATGCGACTTGATTGAATAGAAAGTTTCTGCAAGAAGGTATCTATATCAGTTGCTTTACAGAGCGATTTTTTTCAAATGCCAGAAGTAAAAGATTGCTCTTATTCTCATGGGACATGGATTTGCCAAAAAACTTGCCAAAAATGTTAGTGGGGGGCTTACATTTTTAGGGGGGGGGGGGGGCTACAGCCCCCCCACTAGCTACGGGCCTGATGCAAACAAATGCTGGTTGACAGCCTGTTCAACGTTGGAATGCTTCTTTTACACAATTTTTGCTAATAATGTTGATCACAATTATCAGGCAGTTGTTTGAGGATCTTTGAAAAAAAAATTGCTGCCCACAGATTGGGGGTGGGGTTTAAAAAATAATTGTCTATTCCCAATTCCTATGTGACAACAGCCAGGCCCACCTTATCTGATGAAGGTTATTTACTGCAACTGTAGAAGTGAAAGACCCTGTAGTACACAATTGTGCACATGTAGAAAAAATAACTTCAAGTCCACTGAAGCATGTGAACACTGTCACGGTACGGACTGTTATAACGTTGAAGTCGTTACTCCAGACCTTAATGATTGTGAAAACGAATTTGACTGTGGAGATGAAAATCCTACAACATGCTATGGGATAAAGATTTAGAATGGGTAGATGAAGAAAAGATTGTAAAGTCAGGGTCTGATTTTATTTTTGACCCTGCTCAACACTTTAACATATCCAATATTAAAGTTTTCAACATCTTTTTTTCAGTATTCTGTTTTTTATATATTACTGTTTTTATTAGTGCTCTGTACTTAAATAAAAAATATCGTTTACGACTTTAATGTGGTATGACCTTGAACTTTGATCCAATGACCTTGGATGCGACCCATTCCAACTATAACTGTATCATACCAGTAAGAAAAAAATGTCAAAGTGAGCATGTGTACAAAAATTTAACGCCACGAACCGACTAATCATCCAAAATTCCAAAAATGTATAAAATATAATAGTAGTTGCTATTATATATTAAAATATTGTAAGAAGTAATATTTTTTGAGCAGTGAAATTGGTAAGTTAGTTAAATTAAACTTAACTAGACTAAACCACCCATAAAACTCATTTTATCTTTTATATAAAAGGCAATGTTTGTATGTATGTATGTATGTATGTATGTATGTTTGTTTGAATATTCAAGCAACAAATGAGAACCGCCGGACAGATTTTATTGAAATTTGGCCCACTTAAGGAAGATAATCAGCCGGTGGTTTGTGTTAAGTTTAAAAAAATGTGTTTATTCGTTGATGTTTTATGAACAAAAAACCTTGCCAGGCCAAAAGTGCCTATAAAAAAACCATCAAAGGTAAATGTGTAATAAAATTCAAATTTAGTTTACGTAACAACGTTTAAAAGCTTCAAGCAATTTTTATCCAGTTTGCAAATTTATTTTACGTTTTGAAGGGCTAAAAGAAGTTAGGCAAGAATGGAAAAGAGATAATGAGCGGGAACGGGAACGGGAGAGCAAGCGCAAGCGGGAAAGCGACCGGGAGCGGGAAAGCGAACGGGAGCGGAAAATCGACCGGGAACGGGAAAGCGAGCAGGGGCGAGAAAACAAACGGAGAAGGAAACGGGAGTGGGAAAGCGACCGGGATCGGGAAAGCGACCGGGAGCGGGAATGCGACCGGTAACGGGAAAGCGAGCAGGAGCTGGAAAGCAAGCGGAGAAGGAAACGGGAGCGGGAAAGCGACCGGGAGCGGGAATGCGACCGGTAACGGGAAAGCGAGCAGGAGCGGGAAAGCAAGCGAAGAAAGAAACGGGAGCGAGAGAGACAAACGTTAGAAAAACCTCTAAAAACCCCGGGAAACACCGGGTACCCCCGCTAGTCCAAAATAAAAACAAAATTCTGTTATCCTTATTCTTTTTCATGTGTTTCAATAACAAAAATCATTTATAAATACAGACTAATTCAATAAAACGAAATTAGGGAGAAAACTATCGTAAGTTGTATACATATTATCGTCATCCCTGTTTATTTACTGTGCAGTTTTAGGTCTCGGCTGGATGTGACTCGGCGGCTGCTTGTTGAAGGCGAACGTTAGCACAGCAGGGCGTATCTCTATATATGTAAGCATTTCTATAAAAAATTTATTTTTTATCTTTACTTCTTTTTGGGTTTACAAATTATAAATAATTTAAATAAATAGTTTTGAAATAAAAATAAAGCAAGTGTTTTTAAAAGAACTTAGCTACTTTTAAAATGTACTTATATAAGAAGTACACTAAAATGTACTTAAGTACAAGTACTAAGTACACATTCACAAAAGGACTTAAGTACAGGTACTCAAGTACACCTATTGTACTTAAGTACATACTTAAGTACATACGTAAGTACATATTTAAGTACGTACTTAAGTACTCGTCATCACTGAAAAACCCCGAGCAACGCCGGGTACCCCGCTAATTTATAATCAAATTTATATTATAGTAGCCCACGTTACTCACTCACTCACTCACTGATTCTGTCACGCTTACGTAATTAGTCGTATAGATGATATTAATGTGCACGTAAGAATTTATGGAGAGCAGGCGTTTAATAAAAATTATTATGCAATTGTACCTATCTCAGTCCAAGGATATCTTGATATAACAACTGGATCCACAACCTACTCTAGTAGGCCTAGACAGTTCAGCCAATTACGTCATAGTTACATCAAATGTTGTCTAAGTATGATATAACTATTGATGCTTTTTTAGTTTGTTACATCAATTTATTTATAATTATGATATAAGAAGCGATAAAACATTAGGCCTACTAGAGTATGTTGTGCATCCAGTTGTTATATCAAGATATCCTTGCTCAGTCTCAGTCCTAGAGATCAAAAGAAGTGGCGCTGCTATCGAAAAATATTATATAATAGATGTTGTGTCTTTCAGAAAACTTTATTCTTTCTAAACACAATATAAATAACAAGAAACATGTAATGTAAATACCGCGCAACTCGCAAAACACTCAACAGAACTTTCTCGCAACAACTCGGTAGCTAGCTTGGAAGGCGCACCTGACTACACCTGGAGTGTCTCGTCACAACACCTTCCCACAAGCTTTTGAGTCTTTTCAAAAGCGAAAACTAAATGTAAAAATGTCTTCTAACGAAAATAAAATCGTGTCAAAATCTTAAATTCTTCAATCGCAGGCGCTCCGAACGTCGTGGTCCGGTTTCAACTGAAGTATTCGCTTGCGTTGCTGATCTTGTCAGATCCGTCGGTAGAATTTCTCCTGGTACGGTTGTCGCACTGGATGGAGAACTCATTGGCAAACTGGTCGCTTGATTTCCTGTTGACACGGTTGCCGGACTTTTCGTCGTGATTGGACTCTTCGTTGACGTGGTCGCTGGACTCCTCGTTGACGTGGTCGCTGGACTCTTCGTTGACGTGGTCGCTGGACTCTTCGTTGACGTGGTCGCTGGACTCTTTGTTGACGTTGTCGCTGGACTCCTCGTTGACGTGGTGTCAAATGCGTCGTCTCCAGGACTCGATGATGTGGAGTAACGTGTAACATAACGTGGGCGGAGTTGTTCCACATGGCGTTTCCAAATCGACCCATTTGAGCACAATCGTACTTGGATGTTTCGTGCTCCCAATATTTTGTTGACGATTGCAGGAATCCATCTTGGTTGTTTACCCTGTCTGGGACCACAGTGTAGAGCGTAACAAAAATCTCCAATTTTGTACTTGTGTTGTATTTGGAAAGATTCTTTGTTTGTTCTTTGATTTCGTTTATCCTGCATCTCTCGAACAAGGCAAGGAGGACATGGCAAAAGAGAATCTAATTTGCTTCTGATTTGTCGTCCATTCAAGAGTTCACTTGGGGAAAATCCAGATTCCAAGGGCGTTCTCCGATATTGCAAAAGAAAATCTTGCAAAGCTCTTCGGAGAGGATGTGCAGACTTCGTGAGTGATTTTTTAAAAGTTTGTATCAATCGCTCAGCTGCCCCGTTGGTTGCAGGATGATAAGGAGCTCCAGAAAGATGAATGATGCCTCTTTCTTTGCACCAATTCTGAAATTCTTCAGAAGTAAAGGTTGGAGCATTATCAGTCACCAAAGTGTGTGGGAAACCAAAATGTGCGAAATCTTCATCCAAAAACTGAGTTGTTGTTTTTGCTGTTATGGAACTTGTCGGATGTATACACGGGTATTTCGAATAGGCATCTACTATAACCAGCCAATTGGTTCCAAAAAAATTTATGGCGTGATCTAGATGCACTCTGTCCCAAGGCTTTTCAGGAATCATCCACGGGTGATTCATCATCTTTGGTGGCTTGTTTTGCTGTTCAGCACAAGAACTACATGAACGACTTAAATTTTCAATATCGTTGTCAATTCGAGGCCAATAAACTATAGTTCTTGCTAAACGCTTCATTCTTTGCATTCCGAAATGTCCTGTATGTAATAATTCTAAAATCTTGCCGCGTAATTTCTTTGGTATCACGATTCTTGCTCCAAAGAGTAGACAACCACTTTCTGTTGAAAGAGAATCAGAAAGTTTCTCATACAGTTTTAATTCCGGTTGCATGATTCTGTGAGGCCAGCCGTCTCTCACAAATCGTATCACTGTAGAGATAACAGGATCTTTACTTGACTCTTTTGATAACAGTCTGGAATCGGACATTTGTTGGCTGATTGTGTTAATAACGCAAACTGTTGAAACATCTGCATCTTCTTCTGTCGAGTCAAATTCTTCGTCTTCGCACGCTGGTAGGCGACTGAGAGCGTCTGCATTTCCGTGTTCTCCGGTTTTTCGATATTCAATTGAGTAGTTGTACTGGCTCAATGTCAGGGCCCATCTTGCTAGACGATTTGCTGCCAGGACCGGAGTTCTTTTTGACGGACCAAACAATGCGAGGAGTGGTTTATGATCTGTCACCAGGATGAATCTACGCCCGTACAAGAATTGATGAAATTTCTGCAGACCAAAAATGATAGAAAGTGCTTCTTTTTGAATCTGGCTGTAGCGTCGTTGTGTGTCTGTCAATGTTTTAGACACGTTGTAAAGAGGACGTTCAGAACCATCGTCATATCTGTGGAACAGCACTGCTCCAATTCCTACTTCCGACGCATCGCATGACATTCCTAAGGGAGCCGTAGGATCGAAATGAGCTAGACTAACTTCATTCGTAAGAATATCTTTAAGATGTTGGAACACTGCATTTTCCTTGACGCCCCATTGCCATGGTGTGTTTTTCTTTGTGAGACGAGTTAACGGTTCGGTTAAAGTCGAAAGGTTCTTGATGAACTTTCCGTAGAACTGTACCGATCCCAGAAACGATCGCAGAGAAGAAACGTTTGTTGGCGGTGGCATCTTCGTCACTGCATCTACATGTTTTCCTTTTTCTATGCCGTTTCTGGTGAGTCGATGTCCCAAGTATTCCACTGACGGTTGAGCAAAAACGCATTTCCTTTGATTGCACTTTAAACCTCTTTCTTGTAAACGTTGAAGAAGATTCCGTAGGTTTCTCAGATGCTCGTCAGCTGTGGTTCCACGCACTAGAATGTCATCTAAGTACACCGCTACTCCTGGTAGATCACACGTTAATTTGTCCATTATTTCTTGAAAATAACCTGGAGCTGAAGTGATGCCAAAAGGTAGACGTGTTTGTAGAAGTACACCTTTGTGCGTGCTCAACGCTAGTCTTCTTTGACTTTCTGGTGCCAGTTTAATCTGGAGGTATGCATCTGCGAGATCGATCTTACTGAAGCAAAAGCTTCCTCCTAATTTTCTCATCAGATCTTCTGGAAGTGGCATTGGGTAACGATGTGTTTCAAGTTGAGAGTTGATCGTTACCGAGTAGTCTCCACAGATTCTTAGTCCTGCCTTTTTCTGATTCGGTTGAATCCGTTTTCTGACTGGAACTACCGGGGTTCCATAATGATTGAACTGAGCTGGAATCCATATACCTTTTCTAATTCCTGCATCATAGACACTGTTCAATTCTGCCAGGATAGCAAACGGTACTGTCCGGGGCTTGCAGAAAATCTCAGAACCAAGGACCACTTCTCAATGGCCGTCAATTCACAAGAAATGTCGTGTATACTGAAATTCTTTAATAACCAATTATTGCACTTTTCAATTTTCACATCCTTTGAATTTATATGAAATACTTTAGTAAATTGAAAATTTTAACATAATAAAAAATTTCATTAAATTTGCTGATATATACAAATAAAATTTTTATGGTTATCAAATGTCATTTTATTTTTGTTGACTATTTTTTATAAAATGTATCCAAAGTACATCGTTATTTTAAAACATGCGTCCTTAGGGCGGGCAAAACGACTATGTATATATGTTAGCAATTACACATAACTCGGCGGCCGCAGGAGTCAGCAATCAGCAGTTGATAAAAGTTAGTGAGCGCAGGCGTGTAATAAAAGTTATTACGCAAGTGTACAATGATAGTCTCAAAGATCAAAAAAGGTGATACTGCAATCAGAAATGAACATATAATAAAATTTTAAAAAATCCGTCATTTTTGACGGGCTAACTCTAGTATAATATATGTACAAAATATAAATATACTAGCGGGGTACCCGGCGTTGCTCGGGGTTTTTAGAGGTTTTGCCAATGTTTTTCTTTCTCGGTCCCGTTTCATTCCGCGCTTGCGCTACCGCTCCTGGTCGTTTTCTCGTTCCCGCTTGCTAGGTTAGCTGAGTTGGTAGAGTGTTAGCCTTGAATGTGAGAGCTTTACGGTTCGACTCCCACTCACTGCCTAGTAGCCCATGTCAACGAAAAACTTAGCGGGTAAAATCGTTGTCTCCGTGGGGCATGTAAAATAACAGCGCCTTTGAGCAACCCGGAAAAGGCGCTTTATAAATTATCAAACATATACATCATCTACATCTGCTCTCCCGTTCGTTCCTTGTAACTTTCCTGCTTCTGGTCGCTTTAGCGCTTTCGGTCGCTTTCTCGCTCCCGGTCGTTTTCCCGCTCCCAGTCGCTTTCCCGATTCCGGACGCTTTCTCGCTCTTGCATGCTTTTCCGTTCCCTGTTGCATTCCCACACTTGCTTGCTTTTCCATTCTCTGTCGCTTTCCATCTCACCTTTTTGCTCTCAGTTCCCCCCTCCCTAGATCCGATACTGCATACATAATACATAATACAAAATACATACATACGTACATACATACATACATACATACATACATACATACATACATACATACATACATACATACATACATACATACATACATACATACATACATACATACATACATACATACATACATACATACATACATACATACATACATACATACATACATACATACATACATACATACATACATACATACATACATACATACATACATACATACATACATACATACATACATACATACCTACATAAACCCACACACACATGCACATACACATACATACATATACACATACATACACACATACATACGCACATACATACATGCATGCATACATACATACATACATACATACATACATACATACATACATACATACATACATACATACATACATACATACATACATACATACCTACATAAACCCACACATACATGCACATACACATACATACATATACACATACATACACACATACATACGCACATACATACATGCATGCATACATACATACATACATACATACATACATACATACATACATACATACATACATACATACATACATACATACATACATACATACATACATACATACATACATACATACATACATACATACATACATACATACATACATACATACATACATACATACATACATACATACATACATACAGACATACATACATAAATACATACATACATACTTCCGCTCATTTTATATATCTTTTTCTCCTAATTATTTGTAATAACACGCAATCGGTCAAATTATGCAAGACTGCCAAGCAAGTAATGCCTGTTAAGGCGCGTTTACACAGGCAAAGATTCGCTGGCGCCAAATGTCAATGTCGGGGCATCTTTGCGACAGTGAGGGTTTACACGAGACAATTTTGTCGGGGATATTTCTGTCAATATTGCGTGCGTGGGTGCGTTTTGCTATTTTTGCTCTAGTTTATTTTGCTAAACAAAATCTTTTACTATAAATTTCAATTATAAGAAAATTAACAAGTTATTTAGTACTCAATTTGACATCAATTGCTTTTAAACAGTTGAAGAAAAGAATCGCGTTCAAAACTAAATAATAAAATAAAAAACAACTCCAAAATTTTGAAAAAAATTTAAAATTTAAATTTTTATAATGAAATAAGAAATTAAATTATTAAAAGCGACTTTAACTAGGCTATTTTAGGAAAAATATCGAAGAGCGCTCAAGTGACGTTTTAAATATTGCTTATTATAAAAATAAAATACAGTAGTAATAAAAAAATAAAATTGTAAAAAGTTTTTATGTTTTAAATAATTATAATTTATAAAAAAGCATTTATTTTTGTCTTGCGGATTAGTCTAATAAGTACTGTGTCTCTCGCATTATTCACTTGGCACATTGAAAGTTGGAAGGCAACCAACATTCAAAATCTTGGCATGCGTGAGAGCGTTTACACGTGCATTTTTTCTGACTTTAGGCGACACTTACATTTGGCGCCAGCGAATCTTTGCCTGTGTAAACGCGCCTTTACGCAATTGTAAACAATGCTTCAAATACCTATTCAATGATCATGTATAATGTACTTTTTGCCTGGAAGGTTTTTTGGCCCCCCTTAGCCCCCCTCAGAGTTGGGAGTCCAAACCTTGTATGTATGTGCGTATGTATGTGTGTATGTATGTGTATATGTATGTATGTGTATGTGCATGTATGTGTGGGTTTATGTAGGTATGTATGTATGTATGTATGTATGTATGTATGTATGTATGTATGTATGTATGTATGTATGTATGTATGTATGTATGTATGTATGTATGTATGTATGTATGTATGTATGTATGTATGTATGTATGTATGTATGTATGTATGTATGTATGTATGTATGTATGTATGTATGTATGTATGTATGTATGTATGTATGTATGTATGTATGTATGTATGTATGTATGTATGTATGTATGTATGTATGTATGTATGTATGTATGTATGTATGTATGTATGACTGACTACTGACTGATAATAATCAATGCCGCTATTTTTTAAGAAAAATGTAGATACCAATTTCGAAAAACTTTTTCAGTCAGTCAGTCTTTCAGTCAGTCAGTCAGTCAGTCAGTGGTCGTCTAGATAAATATATATATATATATATATATATATATATATATATATATATATATATATATATATTTATATATATATATATATATTTATATATATATATATATATTTATATATAAACATATATATATACTTATATATATATATACATATATTTATATATGTATATATATATATATTTGTATATATATATATATATATATATATATATATATATATATATATATATATATATATATATATATATATATATATATATATATATATATATATATATATTAGGGATGGACCGAGCAGTAAATTTAGCGCCGATGCCGAGCACCAATTTTTTTATGTCATTTTTCACTGAGTCCGAGTTTAAGTGTATGTAATATATAGGGGAGACTAGTGCTTAATGGACCGCGTACTGAATGGACCTTTGGCTTTAACATTTCAATGTTCATCTTATTACACCTAAAGTTGAATTATAGATTGCTTCTAGACTAGACAGATGTGCATGCTTTTACCACCACTGATTGAATCATGTAAATGTAGCATCCCAAGTCGTCTACTTCTGCAAGACGAGTTGTTTGTTTCGTACTGGTGCCATTGTCGCTGACTAAAACGCCTTTCTTTGCCCCAATATATATTCCGATCTGCAATCAAGGATTCTCCAGTGTGCCTATCTTCCAATGGCTGAAGTTGAATAACGGATATCCTATGCCAATCGGTGTCTATCCAGTGCCCAGTCAAACTGAGGAAAGCATGCAAATTGTTTGGCTCGTCCAGACATTGCTGGTGAACTTATGTAACTTGCATCATCGACCATGCAAACGATTCCGTATACGAGAAAACATGTCGGAACTAAGGTGCGCAAGAAATGTTTCCTGGATGGCAACGAATGTCGAGTTTTGAGTTCATGCATTACATTATTAAAACCTGCATCTTCACCTACTTAAAAAAGCAGCATATCAACGCTAATCATTTCCGCAATTTTGTTAGTGATTGCAAGATGGCGCGGATGATTAACTTAAAACAATTTAACATTCTACACAAAAGATCCAACGTGTGTTGTTTTTTGTTCAAACTTGGTGACATATTTGCTTCCTCATCGCTTTATCGTTTCTGCTACTGTTCCATAATCTTTGAATTGCACTGGATGCTTTTCTGCAGATGAGTTTTCGTTGACGTTATCATCTTGTGTTCGGGCATTTTTTCCACCGCGAGTAATTTTTTTATGACATATCAAGCAGTTTGCCTTCCTTTTGTTGATGGCATCCACAATATAAAAGTTCCAAACTTTACTAGATTTTTTAGACATTTTTAGTGTAAACTTTGGTGTTAAGTTTGAAGATATTAATAGGACAATATTTCTATAATTCCAATTATGGTTTTAAATTCATTTATATAACACAAAACAGAAACACATACATACACACACACATACATACATATATATATATATATATATATATATATATATATATATATATATATATATATATATATATATATATATATATATATATAAACTTATATATGTAAAAAAAGACACATATATATTAACAGAATTGTAGATAGGAACTTTTTAAACTCGGCCTCGGTAACTCATTTTTTCCTGAGTCCGTGGTTTTGCCGAGTACCGCCAAATCGGTCGAGTCTGAGTTGCCGGGATTTTAGAGGTTTTTTTTCTCGTTTTTCTCTCTGGCTCTCGTTTTCTTCACTGCTTGTTTTCCCGTTCCAGGTCGCTTTACCACTCCCGGTCGCATTCTTGCTCACGGTCGCTTTCCCGGCCCCGTCTCTTTTACTCTTTCCCGCTCCCGGTTGCTTTAACACTTTCCCGCTCCAGCTTGCTCTCCTTTTCCTGCTCGCTCTTTTCACTCATAGTCGCTTTTCCGTTCCTCTATTAAATTTCAGAGCCTTCCCAATGTGGTTTAGATGGGCTGTAGCGGAATGCTGAGCACAGTCATCAAAGTTGATCTGTTCTCTCGTTAACACTTTTTATTGTTTGGTTTGCTCGTTTAGTTACGTCTGAATTTCCTCAATTTTAATTATCATTCTTTAATGTAATGGTTCCACACTGAAAAAAATGAATTTATTAGTTAATGCTGCAATAATGTTAAAAAAAGCTCAATTATAAATTGAACAAAACAACAGCAGATTGACAGGCTTGCTTGAGAACTGTGAAACACAAAAACACTGCACTTGCTTTCATTTCTTTCAAATTTCATGCACCTCATATATCAGTGAAACTTTTACCATAAATCGGTGTTGCATGTAAGATTTTCCTTAAAATGTAATTATTTAGTTTCCTCTGAAAAGTAAAAAATAAAATAAGACCGATAAATTAATTCATAGTCTTATAGTCATAACTACTTGTCAATAATAAATTAATACCAAATCGGCTAATGCCATCACATAAAAAAAAACACTTACATGCCCGAAAAATTTCTTATTTATCGATAGGCTGATAGCAAGCTTGTCAGTTTAGGAAACCATGATGAACAATATTAGATAAGGAACAATTGAAGTCAGAAGCCTTGAACGATAAATATGAACAATATATATATATATATATATATATATATATATATATATATATATATATATATATATATATATCTATATATATATATATATATATATATATATATATATATATATATATATATATATATATATATATATATATATAAAATAAATTAAATAAGAATTTTAATTATACAGCTGAAAAATATTTCTAAATAGAAGAAATTATACCTGCAATTTATTGATTAGTATTGAAAGCCAAAATTATCTGGATTTGAAAGATAAGTTGCTAAAAATCAAATATGAAGTTTATATTATAAACCACCGATAGCAGAGCTGTCCTTTCGGAACTTCGGAAGAGAATGAGCTCTATGATATCAAAACAAAGGTATCCGGCGGCACTAAACAACACACATATTTATTTAATATTTATATTTAAAACCTTTAAAACTTGAGAAAAAAATTAAAAAAATTTGTATAATTTAACTATAAAGTAATTTATTTTTATTTTGTAAAAAAAAATTTACGTCACCTTACTACCGCTGACCAAAAGGTTTTTGTCCATAAAACATCAACGGAGAAACAAAATTATTTAAAACTTTACAGGAACCACTGTTTGAATAAGTTACATAATTGTGCCAAATTTCAATGAAATCTGTTCGGCCGTTTACATTTGATACTCGGATATGCAAACATACAATCATTTTTATATATAAGATATATAAATATATACATGCATATATATATATATATATATACATATATATATATATATATATATATATATGTATGTATATATACATGTATATGTAAATATATATATTAATATATAAATATATATATATATATATATATATATATATATATATGTATATATATATATATATATATATATATATATATATATATATATATATATATATATATATATATATATATATATATATATATATATATATATATATATATATATATATATATATATATATAAGAATTTCCCTTTATTCTACCTTAGCAAGGCCTAATTCATGTCGGAAACATTAAATTCATGTATTGTCATCCAGAATAAAACTTTCCTGAAAGTTTTAGAGGTCTAGGTGATCGAACAGTGGAAAAGCCACCGGGAGCGTGAGGGCAAGCGGGGAAGGAAACAGGAGCGTGAGACTATTGTTTCGACATATCCAATCATTATAAAATGCACACATAATAAAATAAAATAAACAAATATCACGAAAATACGTAAGATGAACCATCTTCATCTTACAAATCCCCCCTCTTCGAAAAAAGGAACGCGCCAGCGTTTCTGATTTCATCGTCACTCCCTTGACGACTAAGAAAGTCAGCACCGATGTTTTCCTTGCCTTTGAAGTAGTTTACTTTCAACTTATTCTCAATCTCTATCTTTCTGCGTGCTGTGTCAACAGGGCGGGCATGTCCGAAGATTGCCGAATTCAACTTTCCTTCTTTCCCCACCCCTCCATTTTGGCCTCTAGGCAGAAGATTGAGCCTTGGTCTTTCTTTTGGCGGATTCAAAGCTTGAACTTTTGCCTCAACTTTATTTCCTACCTTTGAAATGGCAGACGTGTTTCTTTTCTTGCTTTGATACAGCTCCGAGTTAGCCGACGATTTTCTAAAATTTACCCGATCATTCCTCTGAGTGCTGTCGTAGTTGGGAGCGGATTTCTGTGGTTTCCGACCAAAGCGTTTTCCTGCAGCCATTGCATCAAAACCTCTTACTCCTTCAACATTTCCCAGTACGAGATCGCAAAGTAGGTTTTTCATGCAGACCCCCTCTCTAGTTCCTCTGAACCAGCCTGTTTTGATTTTTACCACTGCTGTTGGAGCTACCCGAACTGTGCCGTCGATCAAAACACAGGGTCTTGTTCTTCCGGTCATCTGACGCGGGTGCACTAATGATTCCTTTACCATCATGGCAGTACAGCCAGTGTCTCTCAAAACTTTTACCGGTTTTCTGTTCACAAACCCTCTGGTTAAATTAAACTTTTCCCCTGAGTGCAAACAACCATCCGCAATGACAAGCAAAACGCATCCACACTTCAATTCCACCTCATCCATTTTTCCTTCCATCACCATGGCAGCGCATGCATTCACAACGCCGGAATCCTTGCATGGTGCTGACGTAGTCGTCTCTTTCCGTGTTTGCCAAAATACAGGATTACTAGAGCTACTCTGCCGACACTCTCTTGCCATGTGCCCCGTTTGATGACAGTTGTAGCAGCGAGGTTCATCCATTTTGGCGTCACTGACCAACTGACCCCGGTTCCAACCCATCCTGCTATTGCTGTCCAATTTTGCCAACCTCTTCTCTGGGTGGGCTTGGCTGTACTTGTTGACCCAAAGGCACAGCTCATAGACATTTTTGCTCTCTTTCTCCAGCAAGGAGTTCACTCGCATTTGCTAAAGGGGTAGGCGCCTATAAATGGCTGCCTTTGCAAGTACCCTCCCTCTCTCGCCTTGAGCAAGACTTGTCTTGTCTTTAGCATATGCTAAATCTCAATAAAAAAATACTAAATACTAATTTTTACATCGGTAGCATTCACTGTTTTTGATTAGCAGTTACTTTAAAAACCAAGTAATCCTATTTCCACCCCACATTTAAAGTCCTGGAAACCAAATTTGTAAAAAATGGTGAAACACGTATATCTTTATTTTTAGAATAGAAACCAAATACTAATTTTTACATCTGTGCTAAAACACGTATTTCATTATTTTTGGAGTAGAAACTAAATACTAATATATATATATATATATATATATATATATATATATATATATATATATATATATATATATATATATATATATATATATATATATATATATATATATATATATATATATATATATATATATATATATATATATATATATATATATATATATATATATATATAATATATATATTACCACTTACAGATGCTAAAACATGTATTTTATTATTTTTGGAGCAGAAACTAAATACTAATTTTTACTTCTGTAGCATTAACAGTTTTTGAGTAGCAGCTACTTTAAAAACCAAATAACCCAAAAAATGATGAAACACGTATATCTTTTTTTTTTGAGTAGATACTAAGTATTAATTTTTACATCTGTGGCAATTACAGTTGTTGAGTAGCAGTTACTTTAAAAACCAAATAACCCTATTTTCCACCCCACATTTGAAGTCCTGGAAACCAAATTTTCAAAAAATTGTGAAACCCGTATATCATTATTTTTAGAGTAGAAACTAAATACTAATTTTTACTTTTGTAGCATTAACAGTTTTTGAGTAGAAGCTACTTTAAAAACCAAATAACCCAATATTCCAACCCATATTTGAGGTCCGGGAAACCAAATTTGTAAAAAATGGTGAAACACGTATATCTTTATTTTTAGAAAAAAAACTAAATAATAATTTTTACATCTGTGGTATTTACTGTTTTTGAGTAGCAGTTACTATAAAAGACAATTAGCCCTATTTTCCACCCCACATTTGAAGTCCTGAAAACAAAATTTTCAAAAAATGCTAAAACACGTATTTTATTATTTTTGGAGTAGAAACTAAATACTAATTTTTACTCCTGTAGCATCAACAGTTTTTGAGTAGAAGCTACTTTAAAAACCAAATAACCCACATTTGAGGTCCGTGAAACCGAATTTTCAAAAAATGGTGAAACACGTATCTTTTTATTTTTCAAAAAGAATCTATATACCAAATTTCAAAATTTCTTCATTTTTGGTTTTCGAGATATACATTGTTTTAGAAAAAAGTTTGTTTTCCAGTTTTTTCCCCTCAGGAGCAAAATTTTCAAAAATCCTTTCTTAGCGGATGTTTACGCTATAAAAGTAATATAAGTTCCAAATTTCACGTTCCTAGGATGAGGCGTTTGAGCTCGGCGTTGATTATCAGTCAGTCAGTCAGTCAGTCTGTCAGTCAGTCAGTCAGTCAGTCAGTCAGTCAGTCAGTCAGTCAGTCAGTCAGTCAGTCAGGACATGTTCTTTTATATATATAGATGTATGTATGTATGTATGTATGTATGTATGTATGTATGTATGTATGTATGTATGTATGTATGTATGTATGTATGTATGTATGTATGTATGTATGTATGTATGTATGTATGTATGTATGTATGTATGTATGTATGTATGTATGTATGTATGTATGTATGTATGTATGTATGTATGTATGTATGTATGTATGTATGTATGATAATAATATTTTTGCAGAATTTAAAAATATCAGAAACAAATTAAGGAAATCAATTAATAAAATTAAAGAAGCTGAGACACTGAAATTGGCCAAAAAAATTAAGACCAATCCTAAGGTTTTTTGGCAACATATAAATAAAAACAGAAACTGTCAAACTAAGTTAGAATATATGATAAAAACTGATATAAACGGGTCTGCAACAACTATAACTTGTGACGTTGATATGGCAAATTGTTTAGCTGAATTTTTTAAAAGCGTTTATATAAGCAATGATAGTCTAGAAATAAGTCCCACAATTAACAATAATATTATTGTCCACATAATGGAGGAAGTAATAATAAACAAATACGCGGTTGAAAATAAAATTAATAAATTAAATAAGTACAAATCGGCAGGACCAGATAATATTTTTTCAAGGGTTCTGATAGAATGTAAAAATTCTATTTCTAGCTATTTAAGCAATTTATACAACAAATCACTGCAAGCTCAAATGGTCCCTGATGATTGGAAGTATACCATCATTACCCCAGTTTATAAGAAAGGTGATAAAAATACTGCAAGTAATTATAGGCCAGTCTCTTTAAGTTGTATCTGCTGTAAACTGTTAGAATCATTGATTAAGGATGAATTAATAATACATTTTGACAGAAATAAGTTTCTAGATTATAGGCAATACGGCTTTACGAGAGGAAAGTCAACTACAATTCAGTTGTTAAAATTGATGGATATGTGGAGCAGTGCATTAGATAAAGGGGAAACAATAGACGTGGTATATACGGATTTTGAAAAAGCGTTTGACCGTGTATCTCATGCAAAGTTAATTGATAAACTAGAAAATTATGGCGTCAATGGAGGCTTAATTAATTGGATTAAAGATTATTTAACAAACAGAACAAGTAGTGTTAAGGTTAATAATAGCACATCTAATAGATTTAAAGTTACAAGTGGGGTACCTCAAGGTAGTGTTTTAGGGCCACTACTTTACATAATTTATGTCAATGATATGTTTGAAATAGTTAAGAATAACTCGGCGGAGCTGTTTATGTACGCAGACGACGCCAAAATATTTAAAACTATAAAAAGCAGTGATGATCGATTGATATTGCAGAGCTGTTTAAATTCATTAGGAGATTGGAGTAAAAAATGGGAAATTAAGCTAAATGCTGATAAATGTGTTGCGGTGAGATATGGACGCCAATTAGATGATCGTTGGCTATATAATATAGAAGGAGTGGAACTTAATTTTCTTGACAAAATAAAAGATTTAGGTGTTACATTCCAGAGTTCACTAACATTTGTAGATCACATTTATGAAATAATCAAAAAATGTTTTTCACTGTTAGGTATAATTTCACGAAATTTTAAAGATTTTACAAAAGATTCTTTTATATTGATTTATAAAGCTTTGGTTAGATCCAGATTGGAGTATGCAGTCAGTGTGTGGTCACCATGGAAGAAAAAAGACATAGAAGCCATTGAAAGAGTCCAGAAGAGAGCAACAAAAATGGTCAAGGCATGCAAGGGATTGAAATATGAAGACAGGTTGAGAATTTTGAAGCTTCCTTGTTTAAAGTACAGAAGACTGAGAGGGGACCTGATCATGCTCTACAATTTTATTCAAGACAAAGAAGGACGCTTGTGTTTTCCTAATATAAAGATATCAGAAGAAAGAAGAACAAGAGGTCACAAGTTCAAACTGGAAACACAAAGATTCAACGGCAACTTCAGAAAATATTCCTTCCTGACCAGATCGACTGCAATTTGGAACAACCTCCCTTCGAAAATCGTAGAAGCCGATCAAGTTAATGAATTTAAAAGATTAATCGACTGTCATTTCGAAATAAGCGACATTATGTACAACTATAAAAAGGATTTTTAATAATATATACATACATTTATTTATAGAACATATATATGAATAATATTTTATATAATTCTAGATATGGGCATAGAGACATATAGTTAGCGCCCATCATTTCCTTTATGTTTATGTTTATGTTTATGTTTATGTATGTATGTATGTATGTATGTATGTATGTATGTATGTATGTATGTATGTATGTATGTATGTATGTATGTATGTATGTATGTATGTATGTATGTATGTATGTATGTATGTATGTATGTATGTATGTATGTATGTATGTATGTATGTATGTATGTATGTATGTATGTATGTATGTATGTATGTATGTATGTATGTATGTATGTGAAAACTCTTCTTCGAGCAAGTTCGTCAGAGGTCTTCAGAGGAAGACCCTCCCAGCGTTTCGGCCCTTTTCCTGACGCTACCACGGGAGGGCGGGCCACGACCGTTGATCAGACGGCCGCCCCCTGACGAAATTTGTGTATCACATGCCGTTTCCGACCAGAACCAGATAACCGGCAAATCTTCAAAGTACCAGAACCAAGAAGTCATTTTGAAACCGTCAAGCAACTGTAGCAAGATCAGAAACTGTCTTTCAAACGCCGGAACTTGAGCATGTAGTAACTGTAGTATCCACCAAACCGCCAGATTCCGAGACCGAAAGAAACATTCACCTCCGGAACTTCGAGCCATGCCACCACTTTCACCAAACGAGAAACACCACAAACCATAATGGCAGGAAACATTGTTTCGATTATTTTCTAAACGCCAGCAACTTTCCTTCTATTGCAAACAACCGAAACTTTCGCCGGCAGCCATAACGCGACTTCGTCCCTGAACTTGTAAACAAAGGAGGAGCTAACACTGTTGTACGGAAGCCAGAAGTGGCTGTTTAAATTTATTATCTCCTTTTTCATTCCTTTGCATCCATATCCAAAAAGAAGCTTTTTCTGCTCTTTCAGCTATTTTCTTGATAGCTTGAGTTTTTTCCGACCCGACATTCCGAGAGCCACAAGCAATTTGACGAGTGAGCGACCGGCTAAACCCCTGGCGCCTACTTCAACTGGAAAAATCTCGACTCTATACCCCGCACGCTCCAAATCTTGGGCAAGGATTCTGTAACGTTCTTCTTTCAAGATATTTGAGGCTTCCATGTTGCTTTCCCATGGCACTGTTAGTTCGATGAACAGCAACGTCTTGGCCAAACTGGAAAAAATGACAAGTCCGGTCTCAATCCGCTGCTGCGAACCAATTCCGGAAAGCAGTCTTCATCTTTTAAGTCTGCTGATATCCTCCAGTCATTTGCCGCATCAAGCAACGATTCTCTTCTCGTACTTGCCTTTCTGCGGCCCAAGTGCTGCAAGGCTTCTCTCAAGAAATAAACTTTTCTTCTGGGGCACAACTGCATTGAATTAGCTAGTCTGCAGTTCTTCTTGATAATGCCCAGTATCTCTCTTAGAACCTCATTGTGGCGCCACGTGTATCTTCCCTTTGCCAAAGCATACGGACAACATGAGAGAATATGAATCAGAGTTTCTGTTTTCTCACACAGCTTGCAGGCTTCATTTTCAAGCTTTCCCCACTTTGAATTGATTTTCCTCAAGTCCTCAACCAAGCCCTGTAGAACGATGCTGCTCCGATTCACATCATTCATGGAGACGTTGTACCATCTTCCGAAGCTTTTCACAGGCTCTTGCTGGATTGTTGGGATTTCGCAACCAGCCACCGAGAATGAGACAAAACCATCAATCTCTCCATGTCGCAAAGAAAGGCTTCTCGATTTGGTTGGCTTGAACTTCATTCCACACCAGGACAACAAGTCGTTGAAATTTTGAAGAATACGGCGCATTTCGCCGCAGTGATTCAAGATAAGAGTAGTGTCGTCCATGAAGGCTTTTATTGATGGCATGAAAATTCCTTTTCCCAGGTAAACATCCTGAACCCGAGATGCAATCGAACCGAGCAATAATTGCATAGCCAGAACAAATAGGATGGGAGAAATTGAACACCCCATAGCAATTCCGACCCGCAAATCGAACCACTCTGTGGAGCACGTCGATGTTGACAGACGTAGCCTAAAACGGCGAAAATACTGTTGCAGAACATCGATGAGGAATTCTGGAACATTGTGCCTTTTGAGTGTCTTCCAGAGCAATTGATGGCGAACAGTCCCGTACGCGTTTGCTAAATCAAGCCAGACCACATGCAGGCTGAGTTGGTTTTGTCTTGCTCTTTTGATGGCCTCCCAAATCATGGATGAGTGCTCGATACATCCCGGTACTCCGGGGACTCCTCCTTTTTGCACGGATCTGTCAATGTACTCATTACGAATTGCAAAATCCGTGAGCCTCTTGGCCAGAACAGCGAAAAATATTTTTCCCTCCACGTTCAAAAGTGAGATTGGTCGGAATTGGTTGATATTGACCGAATCTTTTTCTTTGGGGATAAAAACTCCCTCGGCCTTCTGCCATGCCCTATCTACGCATCTAGATCGCCATGCAATCTTTAAACGGTTGTAGAGCAGCTTTTGCACGCCTGGACATCTCTTGTATAACAAATATGGAATGCCGTTGGGACCTGGGGCAGATTTGTTCCTCGTTTTTTTTAGAAACTGAGATACTTCATTCATCTTTATCTCTCCACCGTCGAAAGCCACTTTCGGCAACTGTACTTCGGGAAAATCGGTTCTTTCCGGCAGCTCTGAATCGCTAAGAAGATCTTTGAACGCCAAACGGAAGTGCTCATCTAATTCTTGTTTTGTCGCTCGAAGAGTGCCAGATTTTGGTGGATCCAGCAAACTTTTTCCGAAGCAAAATGGATTTTCCATGAATTTGCATCTGGCTTTCTTTTGCTCACTTTTCTTTTTCCGGAGTCTTTCTGCAGCCCTGAGAGCCCGGAGCCGATTTTTTACACCCCGCCACAGTTCAGACAGACCAACTTTTTCGACCCCCTCTGCGATTCTCCATTGTCGCCTGAGTTTCTTTCGCTCCTTCTTTAATTTTTCAATTTCTCTCTGCCGTCTGGATACTGCTGCATGCGTGTGAACCGGGTTTTTCTGGACCACACCAAATGAATCAAAACATTTTTTGTAGATAATTTCTGAGAAGGTTTTCATATCGAGTTGTGGATTCTCCCTCAACTGGGCTTTGAGTAATCTCGTCAACTCCAAGTCTAATGTTGACCAAGCTGAAGTGTCAATTGCTTTCGGAAATTTAATTCTTGTCTTGGGTTCTGAATTTACATCTGCTTCTGAATCGGAGACTTTGTCGGGGCTGTGGTTAGCTTCCGGCCCGGCGTAGTCAGACGTGTTACCTGCCTCCTTGGTTGATGCAGAGCGTTGATTGATAGCAGTTTGACAACCCATTTTAGTTTTATGAACATTCATTCCGCGAATTGACTTAAATCTTCTTCCACAAACACATTCAGTTCCTCCGTCGAAAGCAATCTGTGGAACATGGATGGGTTCTGGAACTTCTTGAGCCGACGAAACTGAGCCCGCACTGAGAGATGATGGGCGGCGAACAAAAGCGGGAAGACATCCCATTTTTGTTCTGTGAACTTTCATTCCTCGGACTGTCTTAAAGCTTTTTCCACACACACACAACACGGGCAAACCCCCATCAGGGTTCCTTGGAAAAGCCGGTTCATCATCCTGTAGTCCATTGATGAGCTCATCATTCTCCCCCCCCTTTCGGTAAGAGCTCTGGGGGCATAATTCTTTTGTTGTAGATGTAGCATGCGAAGACGGAAATGTGCCCCGGCTAGCCAGGCCAAGACACCCGTAGTTCTTGTCTCTCCAAGATGTCTCCGGTCTTTCCCGGTGCCACTCGGTCTTCCCCGAGCGCCCCTCAGTCTTTCCTGAGTGTCCGATGGCTAATGCCCATGAAATGTATGTGAAAACTCTTCTTCGAGCAAGTTCGTCAGAGGTCTTCAGAGGAAGACCCTCCCAGCGTTTCGGCCCTTTTCCTGACGCTACCACGGGAGGGCGGGCCACGACCGTTGATCAGACGGCCGCCCCCTGACGAAATTTGTGTATCACATGCCGTTTCCGACCAGAACCAGATAACCGGCAAATCTTCAAAGTACCAGAACCAAGAAGTCATTTTGAAACCGTCAAGCAACTGTAACAAGATGAGAAACTGTCTTTCAAACGCCGGAACTTGAGCATGTAGTAACTGTAGCATCCACCAAACCGCCAGATTCCGATACCGAAAGAAACATTCACCTCCGGAACTTCGAGCTATGACATCACTTTCACCAAACGAGAAACACCACAAACCATAATGGCAGGAAACATTGTTTCGATTATTTTCTAAACGCCAGCAACTTTCCTTCTATTGCAAACAACCGAAACTTTCGCCGGCAGCCATAACGCGACTTCGTCCCTGAACTTGTAAACAAAGGAGGAGCTAACACTGATGTACGGAAGCCAGAAGTGGCTGTTTAAATTTATTATCTCCTTTTTCATTCCTTTGCATCCATATCCAAAAAGATATGTATGTATGTATGTATGTATGTATGTATGTATGTATGTATGTATGTATGTATGTATGTATGTATGTATGTATGTATGTATGTATGTATGTATGTATGTATGTATGTATGTATGTATGTGTGTGTTATAACTCTTTGCGAGCTTTCGTCGCCGAAGGTCTTCAGAAGAAGAACCTCTCATTTTTAGCGTTTCGGCCCTTTAACTTCTTGACGCTTTTAAGAGAGGTGGGCCCACGTCCGTTGATCAGGCGGACGCCCTTCGGCGAGAAAAATTTCCAAATTTCTAACTTGAAACACGAAAATTCAAAGTTCAGCAGAAAACGGTTCGAAACAAAACTTGAAATCGCCGGAACGATTATCGCTCAATGTAAACAAGGCTAAACCATTTCGTGTGCATCATGTAGCGCTTTCTTTTTCCTATTAGCGAAAATCCAAAAAGATGCAGCTTCAGCTGTCTGGGAGATCTCCTTGATGGCTCGAGTTTTTTCTCGGTTTGAAAAACCAAGAGCTTTCAGCAGTTTTAACATTGAGCTGCTAACCAACCCTCGAACGCCAACCTCGACTGCAAAAATTTCAGTCCTGAACCCTTTAGCATTCAAATCACATACTAAATCCCTATATCTCTCCTCTTTGAAAATATTGCTAGATTCCATGTTACTTTCCCATGGCACAGAGAGTTCGATCAGGAGCATTGTCTTGGCCAAGTCAGAATATATAATTATATCCGGCTTTAAACCGCTAGATCTCACAGCTTCTGGAAATTTTCTTTCGCCATCCAAATCAGCCGAAACCGACCAATCGTCGGCAGCACCCATCACACATTCAAAGTCTCTAGTAGATCTGAACCTGTGGAACTTCAGATTGCCTTCTCTCAA
Source organism: Erpobdella octoculata (assembly GCA_963978895.1). NCBI lineage: Eukaryota > Metazoa > Annelida > Clitellata > Hirudinida > Erpobdellidae > Erpobdella > Erpobdella octoculata. Next base: position 33,557,911 of record OZ022238.1, on the reverse strand, counting down.
AAAGTAGATTTTCCTTTTCTGCTGTATTCCTCTTGTTTTTGCTTTCTTACACGCTTCTTTGACGAAGTCAAGCAATTTTCGGAGTACTTGGTTATGGCGCCAAGTGTACCTCCCGTGTGAAAGTGAAAACGAACAACAGGAAAGAATGTGAATGAGAGTCTCCGATTGCCCACATAACATGCACGAATCCTCGTCTTTCAACTTCCATCTTCGAAGATTGCTGGATGACGGCAGTTGATCATAAACAGATCTAATCAAAAAAGACAAACGTAGTGGTGTGTATTGCCAAATGTCTTTCCAAGAAAGCGAACGCTGAACAGCATTTTCCCATGTCGTCCAATCTCCTTGTTGAGATAACTGAACAAACTTAATCATTCTCTGGGACTCAATAGCTTTCTTTCTTTCCTGAATGACCAGACTTGTTCGTTCACTGGTGCTGGCTTTTGACCACCAAATTCGATGGGTTGACCCGAGACCCCGTTTGTCCTGTTGAACTGCCTCAACTCTTTCTGTCCAACGTAAAGAGGCTTCAGCTTCTGCGATCTCCTTTCTGGCTACCCATTTCTTTCCGGACTTTACAAGAGGTCCCATCTCCACAATTCTTTGATCCGAAGAGTTATCCAGCATTAGTTGCGTACGGATCTTGTTTATCTTAAACTCCTCAACCAAAGACTTCAGTGGCAACCTCAGTTTGGCAGTCTTGCTGTACAAAGCTACCGAAGTAAAACCCGGAGGCAGACCCAACCATTTCCTTGTAAATTTATTCATCCTCCTTTCCAGCTTTTCCACCAATGGTAAGCTCATCTCATACATTGATAGAGGCCACAGCAATCTCGGCAACAGAACAAACTGAAGCAACCACAATTTGAACCTGCTCTGGAGTGGGGCCGCATCAATTTTCTTCATATCTTCAAATGCCGATCGGAGAACTTCGGAACACCGTCCAGTGTCGTTAAGCGAATCGTCGTACCACCTTCCCAGGCTCTTAACCGGTTCTTCTCTCAATGTTGGGATCCTGTTGCCAGCAACTGAAAACGTCACGTTGTCGTCGATCTTGCCTCGTCGCAGAGATAAGCTTCTTGACTTGGCTGCCTTGAAACTCATGCCGCACCACGATAGCAGCCCGCTGAATGCATCAAGAGCTCGTCGCATTGAGATACATTTGTTTAGAACCAAAGTTGTATCATCCATGAAGGCCTTCACCGATGGCATCAAGATACCTTTTCCAACGTAAGCTTCCTCCACGCGAGAACCCACTGCATTCAGAAGCAGCTGCATCGCTAATACGAAGAGAATGGGTGAAATTGAGCAACCCATTGCTATACCAACTTCTAACTGGAACCATTCTGTTGAACATGAAGAAGTTGACAACCTCAATTTGAAATGTCCGAAATACTGTTGCAACATTTCTATCACAAAATTTGGAACATGATGCGATCTGAGAGTTTTCCACAACATCTGGTGACGAAGAGCTCCATAAGCATTGGCAAAGTCTAACCAGACAATGTGCAAGCTGAGACGATTATCTTTAGCTCTTTTCAATGCTTCCCAGATCACTGACGAATGTTCAATGCATCCTGGTACTCCTGGCACTCCTCCCTTCTGAACAGACCTGTCGATGTAATTGTTTTGAATTACATAGCTTGTCAGTCTCCGAGCAAGGACAGCAAAAAATATCTTTCCCTCGACGTTTAACAATGAAATTGGGCGAAACTGATGTATTGCCTTCGAGTCTTTTTCTTTCGGAATAAAGATACCTTCTGCTCTTTGCCATTCGCTTTCAATTCTTCTTCTTTCCCAAGAGCCCACGAGTAGAGAATGCAATAATCTCAATACTTCTGGGCATTTTTTGTAGACGAGATATGGCACCCCATTTGGTCCAGGAGCAGATCTGTTTCTTGTTCTGTAGAGAAATTGAGTAACCTCAAGTAACGAAATCATGCCTTCTCTGAAAGAAAAGTTTGGAAGTGGGATTTCTGGAAGATCGGTTCTTTCTTCTAACTGCTGATCTCCACGCGGGTCACGGAATGCGGACCGAAAATATTCATCGAGTGTTGCTTTGTCTGCTTGAAGCGTTCCTGACTTGGGTGGGTCCAGTAAATTTCTTCCATATTTGAATGGGTCTTTGATGAACTGAAACCTGGCATTTCTCTGATCTCTTTTCTTTATCCGAAAACGCTCGGCCTTCGTTAGGGCGGACAAACGACGCCCCAAACTCTGCCGCAGCTCTGCAAGACCAGCTTTTTCATTTTCCTGGGCTCTTTTCCACCGCTTTCGTAACAATTTCTTTTCTCTCTTCAGCTGATTGATTTCTCTTTGTCTTCTAGAAATCATGCCTTCATTGTTTCGAACCTGACGTTTTTGTTTCACACCAAACAATTCAGTGCTTTTTTCGTAAATAACATCAGTGAAATCTTTCATACTGAAATTTGATGAATTTCTTGAACGTGTTTTGATGAATTTCTTGAACGTGTTTTTTTGATGAATTTCTTGAACGTGGAATTTCTTGAACGTGTATGTATGTATGTATGTATGTATGTATGTATGTATGTATGTATGTATGTATGTATGTATGTATGTGTGTGTTTTAACTCTTTGCGAGCTTTCGTCGCCGAAGGTCTTCAGAAGAAGAACCTCTCATTTTTAGCGTTTCGGCCCTTAAACTTCTTGACGCTTTTAAGAGAGAGGTGGGCCCACGTCCGTTGATCAGGCGGACGCCCTTCGGCGAGAAAAATTTCCAAATTCCTAACTTGAAACACGAAAATTCAAAATTCAGCAGAAAACTGTTCGAAACAAAACTTGAAATCGCCGGAACGATTATCGCCCAATGTAAACAAGGCTAAACCATTTCGTGTGCATCTTGTAGCGCTTTCTTTTTTCTATTAGCGAAAATCCAAAAAGATGCAGCTTCAGCTGTCTGGGAGATCTCCTTGATGGCTCGAGTTTTTTCTCGGTTTGAAAAACCAAGAGCTTTCAGCAGTTTTAACATTGAGCTGCTAACCAACCCTCGAACGCCAACCTCGACTGCAAAAATTTCAGTCCTGAACCCTTTGGCATTCAAATCACATGCTAACTCCCTATATCTCTCCTCTTTGAAAATATTGCTAGATTCCATGTTACTTTCCCATGGCACAGAGAGTTCAATCAGGAACATTGTCTTGGCCAAGTCAGAATATACAATTATATCCGGCTTTAAGCCGCTAGATCTCACGGCTTCTGGAAATTTTCTTTCGCCATCCAAATCAGCCGAAACCGACCAATCGTCGGCAGCACCCATCACACATTCAAAGTCTCTTGTAGATCTGAACCTGTGGAACTTCAGATTGCCTTCTCTCAAAAAGTAGATTTTCCTTTTCTGCTGTATTCCTCTTGTCTTTGCTTTCTTACACGCTTCTTTGACGAAGTCAAGCAATTTTCGGAGTACTTGGTTATGACGCCAAGTGTACCTCCCGTGTGAAAGTGAAAACGAACAACAGGAAAGAACGTGAATGAGAGTCTCCGATTGCCCGCATAACATGCACGAATCATCGTCTTTCAACTTCCATCTTCGAAGATTGCTGGATGACGGCAGTTGATCATAAACAGATCTAATCAAAAAAGACAAACGTAGTGGTGTGTATTGCCAAATGTCTTTCCAAGAAAGTGAACGCTGAACAGCATTTTCCCATGTCGTCCAGTCTCCTTGTTGAGATAACTGAACAAACTTAATCATTCTCTGGGACTCGATAGCTTTCTTTCTTTCCTGAATGACCAGACTTGTTCGTTCACTGGTGCTGGCTTTTGACCACCAAATTCGATGGGTTGACCCGAGACCCCGTTTGTCCTGTTGAACTGCCCCAACTCTTTCTGTCCAACGTAAAGAGGCTTCAGCTTCTGCGATCTCCTTTCTGGCTACCCATTTCTTTCCGGACTTTACAAGAGGTCCCATCTCCACAATTCTTTGATCCGAAGAGTTATCCAGCATTAGTTGCGTACGGATCTTGTTTATCTTAAACTCCTCAACCAAAGACTTCAGTGGCAACCTCAGTTTGGCAGTCTTGCTGTACAAAGCTACCGAAGAAAATCCCGGAGGCAGACCCAACCATTTCCTTGTAAATTTATTCATCCTCCTTTCTAGCTTTTCTACCAATGGTAAGCTCATCTCATACATTGATAGAGGCCAAAGCAATTTCGGTAATAGAACAAACTGAAGCAACCACAATTTGAACCTGCTCTGGAGTGGGGCCGCATCAATTTTCTTCATATCTTCAAATGCCGATCGAAGAACCTCAGAACACCGTCCAGTGTCGTTAAGCGAATCGTCATACCACCTTCCCAGGCTCTTAACCGGTTCTTCTCTCAATGTTGGGATCCTGTTGCCAGCAACTGAAAAGGTCACGTTGTCGTCGATCTTGCCTCGTCGCAGAGATAAGCTTCTTGACTTGGTTGCCTTGAAACTCATGCCGCACCATGATAGCAGCCCGCTGAATGCATCAAGAGCTCGTCGCATTGAGATACATTTGTTTAGAACCAAAGTTGTATCATCCATGAAGGCCTTCACCGATGGCATCAAGATACCTTTGCCAACGTAAGCTTCTTCCACGCGAGAACCCACTGCATTCAGAAGCAGCTGCATCGCTAATACGAAGAGAATGGGTGAAATTGAGCAGCCCATTGCTATGCCAACCTCTAACTGGAACCATTCTGTTGAACAGGAGGACGTAGACAACCTCAATTTGAAATGTCCGAAATACTGTTGCAACATTTCTATCACAAAATTTGGAACATGATGCGATCTGAGAGTTCTCCACAACATTTGGTGACGAACGGCTCCATAAGCATTGGCAAAGTCTAACCAGACAATGTGCAAGCTGAGACGATTTTCTTTAGCTCTTTTCAATGCTTCCCAGATCACTGACGAATGTTCGATGCATCCTGGTACTCCTGGCACTCCTCCCTTCTGAACAGACCTGTCGATGTAATTGTTTTGAATTACATAGCTTGTCAGTCTCCGAGCAAGGACAGCAAAAAATATCTTTCCCTCGACGTTTAACAATGAAATTGGGCGGAACTGATGTATTTCCTTCGAGTCTTTTTCTTTCGGAATAAAGATACCTTCTGCTCTTTGCCATTCGCTTTCAATTCTTCTTCTTTCCCAAGAGCCCACGAGTAGAGAATGCAATAATCTCAATACTTCTGTGCATTTTTTGTAGACGAGATATGGCACCCCATTTGGTCCAGGAGCAGATCTGTTTCTTGTTCTGTAGAGAAATTGAGTAACTTCGAGTAACGAAATCATGCCTTCTCTGAAAGAAAAGTTTGGAAGTGGGATTTCTGGAAGATCGGTTCTTTCTTCTAACTGCTGATCTCCACGCGGGTCACGGAATGCGGACCGAAAATATTCATCGAGCGTTGCTTTGTCTGCTTGAAGCGTTCCTGACTTGGGTGGGTCCAGTAAATTTCTTCCATATTTGAATGGGTCTTTGATGAACTGAAACCTGGCATTTCTCTGATCTCTTTTCTTTATCCGAAAACGCTCGGCCTTCATTAGGGCAGACAAACGACGCCCCAAACTCTGCCGCAGCTCTGCGAGACCAGCTTTTTCATTTTCCTGGGCTCTTTTCCACCGCTTTCGTAACAGTTTCTTTTCTCTCTTCAGCTGATTGATTTCTCTTTGTCGTCTAGAAATCATGCCTTCATTGTTTCGAACCTGACGTTTTTGTCTCACACCAAACAATTCAATGCTTTTTTCGTAAATAACATCAGTGAAGTCTTTCATACTGAAATTTGATGAATTTCTTGAACGTGTTTTGAGAAGTTTTGAGAGTGTTTCGTCCAACTTTTTCCATGCAATTGTATCTCCTGCTGCAGGAAAATCAATTCTTGGCCTAGGTTGACTGATTTCTACTTCCGGATTCACATCTTGAACTGCGTCGGGGCTGTGGTTGGCCTCCGGCCCGGCAATGTTCGACGTTTTACCTGCATTATCTGATGCAGGACGTTGACGGAATTCGGTTAAGCAGCCCATTTTCGTTCTGTGGACTTTCATTCCACGGATCGTCTTGAAACTCCTACCGCAAACACACTCGTGAAGCATACCCCCATTAGGGTCCGTTGAAGAAGCAGGGTCGTTGTCCAAAGGTCCGAATGTGAGTTCATCATTCTCCCCCTCCTTTCGGTTGGAACTCTGGGGGCATTTCGTAGTATAAGATGAAGCGGCATTTGAACGGATTGTACTTCGGCTAAGCCAGGCCTGATACCCGTGAAGTTCTCGTCTTTCCGAGAGGTCACTTGTCTTTCCAAGTGTCAACGGTCTTTCCCAGTTGCCAACGGTCTTTCCCAGTTGTCACCGGTCTTTCCCGGTTGCCAAATGGCTTAATGCCTCATAAATGTGTTTTAACTCTTTGCGAGCTTTCGTCGCCGAAGGTCTTCAGAAGAAGAACCTCTCATTTTTAGCGTTTCGGCCCTTAAACTTCTTGACGCTTTTAAGAGAGAGGTGGGCCCACGTCCGTTGATCAGGCGGACGCCCTTCGGCGAGAAAAATTTCCAAATTCCTAACTTGAAACACGAAAATTCAAAATTCAGCAGAAAACTGTTCGAAACAAAACTTGAAATCGCCGGAACGATGTATGTATGTATGTATGTATGTATGTATGTATGTATGTATGTATGTATGTATGTATGTACATACATACATACATATGTATGTATGTATGTATGTATGTATGTATGTATGTATGTATGTATGTATGTATGTATGTATGTATGTATGTATGTATGTATGTATGTATGTATGTATGTAGAATTGGATCTAGGGGGAATGAGAGCGAAAAAATGAGCGGGAAAGCGACAGAGAACGGATAACGACCTGGAGCGGGAGCGCAAGCGGGAAGGAAACGGGAGCGAAAAAGAAACGCATTAGGTAAACCTCTAAAAACCCCGGGAACGCCGGGTGCCCCCGCTAGTATATATTTATTTATATATATATATATACATACATATATGTTGTGTGTTATTTTTATCTTTGCTACGAATGTACCGTTTCCTTTAAAAGTAACTTAATCAAATGTCATAACCTAAATTACTTTCATCAAATATCAACTTAGTTGTCATCACTTGCCAAATAAAACTTTAGATTAAAGATAAATTGACGGGAGAGCAAACGGAACGTGAAAACAAGCAGAAACGGGAACGGGAGAGCAAACGGGAACGGTAGAGCAAGCGGGGAAGGAAACGGAACAAGAAAGAAAAACGATAAAAAAAACTTTCAAAAGCCCCGGCATTGTACACTCGATTGTTTTTCGAGATTGATTTTTTTAAATTGTCATAATTTTGTACATTAAACTCTTAGTAAAAAAACCAAAATAATTTAAAAAGCAAAACAACGTTTGCTGGGTCAGCTAGTATATATATATATATATATGGATAACCAAAAGTACTTTATTTTTAAAATGGTTGATTAATTTTGTTAGGCTTTGAAATCACAAAAAATAGTAAAAAATGAATTTTTTAGCAAATAAGTTTGTTTCTAATCATCTCTAATTCTTAAATAACGACAAAATTTAAGTTCATTCCATCGAGTCATGGTCACTTGCTGCACCTGGTTATCATGGGATGTAAACTCACTGTCGACAGCAGTTTTCTGGTTGTCATGGTACAAAGGTGGAAGGTGCATGGGCTTTGGTTTTGTCTTGTTCCAGATCAGCTGTTCGTTTTCACGCGACCATTCGCGAGTTTTTTTTTCTAAATCAATATTATTATATTTATATAAAAAAACAAATGAATAAATAATTTTAAATAAAAAACTAATTTTTACAAGTTTTATAAATTTAATAGATTGCATTGTCATGAGGAAGAAGCTTTTATGTAAAATTTTAGCTCTAATGGATGACGTAAAGTTTAAATCTTTACTTTCAAGGTTTGCTAACATTCAAGCAAGAGCAGGCTAACTGACGGTTAATTTAATATAATTATTATTCAATTTAACTTTTGAACCGTAAAGAATTTTGTTTTTCAAAAAAATTTCATTATTTGTAATTCATCATCTACTATTTTTTTGCAAATCGTGTTTTGATGATGATAAGTCTATAAAATTAAAATTAACAAATCAACCGTAGTTTGTTAAAAATCTTTTATAATTTTGTAATTTGGCGGCTACTAATTGTTTGCAATTTATTTTGTGACAATAGTATTTTTATAAAATAAAACAAGCAAACCGTAAAAACCAGGTTTTCCAACAAATCCCTAATAGTTCTGAATTTGCCGGTGTCGTGAAACCGTATCTCGCCTCTAAAAGTTTCTCCCCAAGCAACATTTGTACGCGTAATAATCTTCCCCCGACGATGTTATTTCGATATAAAATCGCCGAGAAGGCGAAAATATATTCCCCCTCCCAGCACGCCAAAATGTTTTTATTTTACATGAATTTGAAAAAATATAAATTACCCAATTCTTCAGAATCAGCTGGAAATTCTAGAGCAAGCACTTTATTGAGTTGAACAATAAAATCTTCAGGAATACCTGATGTTTCCAACAGCTTTGGAGCCCGTCTTCGAACAATTGATTCAATCCAGCTTGCTACTTCATCAGCTTTACTGGTGTTACTGCCAAATAATTTTGCAACAATGTTTTTTACACCCTCATTTTCTATTTCGGCTGTCTCATTGCTTTGAATTTTTGATGAACATTCTAAAAAACATTCATTATGCTTATGTTTTTCAATCACAACATTTAAAAATATTTTTAAACATTTCATCATTTCTGTTTCAAATTTAAATGCTAGCTTTTCGTTAGCTGTCATTTGAGTAGAATTCTCTTCTTTTACTATTATCTGATTTTCTTCTTTAATCATTGCTTGCAAAAGATTTTTTCTTTCTTTTGACACTCCAATCGTTTTTCTTTTTTCGAGTCTTTTTTTTACTTGTAACGTTCTGCGATAATTTTCAGACATTTTTGCCTTTTTTTCTTTTTCTAGTGCTTGTAAATTTCGCCATAAAATAATTTGCTGGCGACGAGAAACAACATCAGTTTGTAGTTTTTTCAATTTGTTAAACGTGTTATCCATTATTTTTTTCCGCAAAATCAGCTTTGGATTTTATACGCTCAAAGCGTCCGTCAGTTGTTTAATTATTCAAAAGCTTGCTCTATTTATTAATTTGCCAAGCAATCTAGTAGAAATATAATATAAAAAAGCTGAAAGCTTTCATATAAAAATCAATACGTGCCAAAATAAAATATTATTGCTTTTTTCATCTTCTTAACATTATTTATTGTTCCTATCAACAATTTACTGACGTTATGAAAGAGCAAAAAATAAAAAAAGCTTAGTGGCACAAAATAACATGGCAAACCAATAACATAACAGCATAAGCATCTACTTATATAATCCCAATCTCACTCACACACACTCTCTCAATCACACTCACTCACTCTCTCACACACTCACCAAAATCTATATATATATATATATATATATATATATATATATATATATATATATATATATATATATATATATATATATATATATATATATATATATATATATATATATACTAGCGGGGTTACCCGGCGTTGCCCGGGGTTTTTAGAGGTTTTTCTAATGTTTGTCTCTCTCGCTCCCGTTCCCTTCTCCACTTTCCCGTTTTCGTAGGTTCCCGGTCGCATTTCCGCTCTCGGTCGTTTTCCAGCTCCCGGTCGCTTTCCCGCTCAGAAGTTCTGTTATCGATTTTCTCTCTTGCTCGCGTTTCCTTCCAAGCTTGCTCTCCCGATTCCAGTCGCTTTCCGCGTTCCCGGTCGCTTTCCGCGTTCCCGGTCGCTTTCCGCGTTCCCGGTCGCTTTCCCGTTCCCGGTCGCTTTCCCGTTCCCGGTCGCTTTCCCGTTCTCGGTCGCTTTCCCGTTCCCGGTCGCTTTCCCGTTCCCGGTCGCTTTCCCGTTTCCGGTCGCTTTCCCGTTCCCGCTCACGCTTGCTCTCCCGTTCCCGGTCATGCTTGCTCTCCCATTCCCGGTCACGGTAGCTCTCCCGTTCCCGTTTCCGTTCCCGCTCATTTTCTCTTTTACATTCTTTCATAACTTCTGTTAGCCTATAAAACGCAAAATAGATTTGCTAAGACTATATATATATATATATATATGAATGTTTGTGGGTTAGTTTGTCTATTATAGAAACGGGAAAGCACCCGGAACGGACAGCGAGCGGGAACAGAAAAGCAAGCGTGAGCGGGAATGGGAGAGCAAACGTGAGCGGGAACGGGGCAGCGACCGGGACGGGAAAACGACCGGGAGCGGGAAAGCGACCGGGAGCGGGAAAGCGACCGGGAGCGGGAAAGTGACCGGCAGTGGGAAAACGACCGAAAACGGAAAAGCTAACAGGAGTGGGAAAGCAGGTGGGAAAGGAAACGGGAGAGAAAGAGACAAACATTAGAAAAACCTCAAAAAACCTGGGCAACGCCGGGTATCTCCGCTAGTACATACATAAACACACACAGAGACACACATACATGCACATACACATACATACATACACACATACATACGCACATACATATATATATATAGTTCCCGCTCGCTCACCCGCTCCGCTCCGCTCATTTTGTGACGGATTTCAAAAATTTTTTTTTTAGTTTTGATTTTCATTGACTCTCAAGGTTGTGTGAAAATTTCATTACGATCGGATGAATGGTGTAGCAATGCATAAAGGACATTAACATAAATACAAACATTCATTTTTATATATATAGATATATATATATATATATATATATATATATATATATATATATATATATATATATATATATATATATATATATATATATATATATATATTATATATATATTTATATATATTTTAGGGATGTCACGGGTAGGAATTTTTGGACTTTTCGGGTTCGGGTTGTTGAATTTAGAATTTATAAATGTATCAATAACAAAATGACAATAACAGCTATTCCGCTTACCTTCGCTGTCCGAAACAATTATTACATTATCATTCTGAACTATGATGTTCGGTTCGGGAAAGCTATGGCTCAAGCTAGATTAAAAAACCAATTTTCCAACCCACATTTGAGGTCCGGGTGAAACACGTATCTTTTTATTTTTCAAAAAGAATCTATATACCAAATTTCAAAATCTCCTCATTTTTGGTTTTCGAGATATACATTGTTTTAGAAAAAAGTTTGTTTTCCAGATTTTTCCCCTCAGGAGCAAAATTTTCAAAATCCTTTCTTAGCGGATGTTTACGCTATAAAAGTAATATAAGTTCCAAATTTCACGTTCCTAGGATGAGGCGTTTTAGCTCGGCGTTGATTATCAGTCACAGTCAGTCATCAGTCAGTCAGTCAGTCAGTCAGTCAGTCAGGACATGTTCTTTTATATATATATATATATATATATATATATATATATATATATATATATATATATATATATATATATATATATATATATATATATATATATATATATATATATATATATATATATATTAGAGATGGGAATCGAACCCTAATTTAAGAGTTCTGGTTCGGTTCGGTAGTGGTTATAGTTCGGGTTCGGTTTGGTTCGTTAGTGGTTATAGTTCGGGTTCGGTTTGGTTCGCTAGTGCTTACAGTTCGGGTTCGGTTCGGGAAAACTATGGCTCAAGCTAGATTAAAAAACACAGGCAATTATTAAACACAGTTTATTAATTCAAGACGTTTAACAAAAATTAATAAAAAATTAAAAAAATTAAGGTTCCATATTGTATTTAAAAAGAAAATAATATTTCTAATGTTTCTGTACTCATTCGAGCTCTTCGCTCACTTAGAGTCAATCCACAAATTGAAAACACTCGTTCACTGGGTGTACTAGTCGCTGGTATAGCCAATAATTTTTTTGCGACTAGTGCCAGTTTAGGAAGCTTTTTTGATTGTCTTTCCAGAACTTCAAGACATCAGTTTCCATGACTGGCATTTCAAGATATTTATCCTCTTCATGTCTTGTGTCGCCGCTGTCAGTCAATGGAGTTGCAGCCGTTTTAAAATCCGCTAATAAATCCGATGTATCTGGTTTTTTTTCTTTAAAAGAGGTTGTTCTTCTGTGTCGCTTTCAATGAAGCAATCCATTTCATCCGTTGAAGACAATTTTGTTTCTTCTACCATACTTCGCAGTTCAGAATAAACAAAATTACGATCACTTGGATCTGCAAAAATTAAATATTTATATGAAGGATGTATCACTGTTGCTAGTTTTTAAAGAGGATGAATGGTATATTTTTCCTCTAAGCTATTCTGAAAAGCAGTTTTGAGATCGCGGACACTTTCACTCTTAGAAGAATTTATTTTACAGAGCGACTTTAAACGAAAAAACATTGGGGATGTTGGTATTTTTTCAGCTGAAAGTTGCACTGTAGACTGATGAAAAGGATAGAAAAATTCAACCACATCTTTCAGGAGCTTATCATTTAATGTATTCAACAGCTCCAGCTTGTCAAACTGTTTTGCATCCGCAAGAACTGATTTAACATGATTTAACTGGCTTTGCAATGACTCCAGGAGAAAAAACTAACTATTCCAACGACTAGCAACATCCTGCTTGAGTGTGCATTGTAGTTCTATATTTTTACCACTGTGCTTGAAATATGAAATTACTTGTTTTGCAATCCCAATCAGTTCAAAAACAGGTTCAGCACTATTTGATTTAAAAGCTTTTTCTACAGCTAAATTAAGATTATGCGCAGAACAGCTTATTCTGACATCGTTGCGATAGGCTGATTTCCTGTTGGCACCATTATCAGTCACATAAATGATTGAAGCTCCACGCGAGAAAAATGAACTTTTCTTAATTAACTCTTTATAAAAGTTGTGCTTATACAATCAATTTGCAAGTATTTTGATGTATCAATTTATTATATGGAGCCATTAAAACGCAAACTTTAAAAAATATTTAAAATAATTTTCGCGTAACATAGCTGTATCTCAACAATCTATAATTTGAATGTTTTTTTATATATTCATTTATTATACGGAATATTTAAAACGCGAAGTATACAAATCTTGTAAAATCACTTTTGCTTTAAATATTTCGCGCATAGGCCACTTTATTGGTACCTGTATGGGCTAGACCACTAGGTCGCCAGATTAGCCGGCGGAGCCGATTTGCGAAAGTACTAATCTGTAAATTTAAATTTTGTTATTTCTTACATAATAACTTATCTAGAAACCCAAATATAACCCAAGATTACTTTTATATAACAAGAACTCCCTGTTATCAAAATAGCCTTTTCCAAATTTAAACTAAACATAAATATGTACTGTAGTTCATATGTTGTTTATTATTTTAATCACAGAACTTCCCAACTAATTTGCTCAATCTATTAAACCAATTCTAAATAATATATAGCCCAAACTTCCTATTTTGTAATTATCATTTTTGTTTCTTTACAAAATAAGTATGTTTGTTTGCATGTATGCATATGTGTTTATATATTTTTATGTAAATTTTTCAGTATCTGTGCATTTTTTATCTTTATCTTTATTTATTTTAATGTATATATACAGTTTTGTATATATATATATATATATATATATATATATATATATATATATATATATATATATATATATATATATATTATAACTTTTTCTATATATGTATATTTATGAATATATGTATGTTTATATATTTCTTTTGTATATGTATATATATATGTATTGATTATATATATATATATATATATATATATATATATATATATATATATATATATATATATATATATATATATATATATATATATATATATATATATTATACAAATCTATCGATACAGTTTGCGATGCCAGCGAAGCTGTGAATTATCCAACAGAGTTTTTGAACTCATTGGATTTGCCAGGCATGTCACCGCATCATCTACAACTTAAAGTTGGATTTCCCGTTATTCTACTTTGAAATTTGAACCCACCGCAGTTGTGCAATAACACGCGAATAGTAATTAAAAATTGATGAAAAACAATATCGAAGCCAGCATTTTGAATGTCAAGTCCCGGGGCGAAAATGCTTTGCAGCCACGGATGCCAATGATATCCACAGAAGTGCATATTGAATCCAAACGAGTTCAATTTTCAATTAGATTGGCATTCGCAATGACAATCAATAAGTCGCAAGGCCAAACGATGTTTGTTTGTGGTTTAGATTTGGACACACCATGTTTTTCTCACGGACAATTACACGTGGCATGTTCTCCCGTGGGCAAACCATCTAGTTTGTTTGTATTGGCTGAAGATGGACTGACAAAAAACATTGTACACTTGATTGCTCTTAGAGATTGATATTGATTTTTTTAAATTGACGTAATTTGTACATTAAACTTTTAATAAAAAAACCAAAATAATTTACGATATCACCAAATCGTATTCCGGGCTCAATAGAATGGTTTTGCAGTTTATTGGAAAATTAATAAATCCTATTAATCTCTATCAATGGGAAACTGATCGTAAAATCATCGATTTTACATGATTACCCTTTTCTTAATTCTGTTCGTCCCGAACAGCATAGTCGCTTTTGAGAAATGCGACTCGGCCACAAACACAAAATAACTTGATCTTTACTAGTCGCTTTGACCGCAATTCGCAAACAACATGGCCAAGTCTCTTGACCGTTTGATGCAGTTTCTTCCTGTCCTTCTTTGGCTCATCAACAGAGTCTTTCTTTGGCTCATCGTCGCCTTTTTTGCACGGTTCATCACAGCCTTATTTGCATGCCTCGTCCTGAGCATCTTTGCACTGTTTATCGAAATTGTCTGCTTGTTCTTCTTCCTTCACATCTTTCACGTCTGGTACAAAACATTCATTCAACGAAGAAATACCTGAAGAAACATTGGCACTATTAACATGCATATTTATATATATATATATATATATATATATATATATATATATATATATATATATATATATATATATATATATATATATATATATATATCCATTTTCCCTTATTTTACCTTAGCAAGCGGGAACGGAAGAGTAAGCTGGAACGGGAGAGCAAGCGGGGAAGGATTGATATTGATTTTTTCAAATTGTAATAATATTGTACATTAAACTGTTAATAAAAAAACAAAATAATTTGTTCGGCAAAACAACGTTTGCTGGGTCAGCTAGTATATATATATATATATATATATATATATATATATATATATATATATATATCCCAGCAAACACACCCGCGCGGGATAGAACGAGGAAACGGGGTTTGTCTGCGGGATTTACACCGGATCCCTAGACCATTAGCACGGCATCAACAAAAGATACCCAGCTAATTCCGCATCATTAAGCACGGGATACCCAGCTAATTCCGCATCATTAAGCACGGGATACCCAGCTAAATGCCGTATTATTAAGAACGGGATACCCAGCTAAATCCCGCATCATTAAAAACGGGATACCTAGCTAAAACCCGCATCATTAAGCACGGGATCAGCACGGGATACCCAGCTTAAGCATGGGCGTTTGGAGGTTTTAAGTAAAACCGGTAATTTCCGTTGCGTTTAAATAATTTAACGGATTTACCGTCAAAAGCCGTTAGCGTTAAATTTCTTTAACGTAATTTTCCGTTAACGGCCGTTAATTTCGGTTGAAATTAGTTAAAACTCGTTTATTCAACAAAAGGGTATAATAAAAACAACGATATGAAGTTTATTATTAGAAAAATAAAATTCATAATAATTATTTTTTAATGAAATGTTTATTATAAACAAAAAATATTTTAATCATCTAGTTCAGTTCTATGTTAGATGGGTCCTCTTGAATGTTATCTTTTGATTCATTAGTAATCATTTTCCAATTTTTGACTTTAATTTTTTTCAAAATTTTCATGGCAAAATACTAATTGTTTAATTGTATCGGGGTTGAGATTTTCTCTCTTTTGAGTAACAATGTTGCCTGAAGCACTGAAAACCCGTTCAGAAGATGTTGTGGCTGCCGGAATTCAAAAAATTTCCCTGACCAATCTTGCGAGAAGTGGCAATACCTTGGACTGGTTTTTCTACCACACAAGGATATCAGTATTGCTTCTTGTATAGGCATATAAAGATACGAGTCCAACTCTTGTTTAATGGGTGATTTCTTTAATTTATCACAGTCATTTGGATCAGCCACACAAAAATCTATTGGATCCAGATTGTCATTATTATCCATAAATGTAGAAACATTTAGTTTTCTGTCAACATCAGGTTTTGGAGAGAACATATCTTCGTTGATGATAGACAATTTGGTATCTTCAGAACACTAAAATTTTAAACTAAATAATTTAATATAACAATAAAAATTGATTTAATGCAATAATTTCACCTTGAAGTTATCTAATACAGCTCCTTTATAGTATGGATGCAAAAAATGAGCTATTTTATTATTCACATTATCAGTTCCACACTTCGGCATTTTAGATTCAACTTCTTTTAAAACTTTTGTTATGAAATTTTTTTACAGAATGTAGCATTTTTTGAATTTAACGGAAAAATTTCCCCGCCGTGAAAAAATTTAACAGAAAATTTCGTTAATTTCCGTCCGTTAATATTTTTAACGGAAACGGCCGTTAACGTTATCGGACGGTAACGGACCGAAACTCACGAAAGGAAAATTCAAACGCCCATGCTTAATCCAGCTATATACCGGCATCATTATTCACGGGACACACAAACACACACACACACCACCACCACGAAATAACGCAAATATAAACGTCTCACCTTCAGATTCGAACCCATGACTGTAGGATCGGCTGTTCGCCTCGCATTATGCCAACTACCTTACCATCTGCGCCACCGCCACCTCCAAAAAACAGTGTTTGGGAAGCGCATTTGTTGGGGTATGTTGAATACAACACTCGACTATGAATGGGTACGAATCACAGCTCGGTAGTATCATAAGTTGTACGGCTTTCAATCCGTCACTAACTAATTTAATAGCTACCGAAGATATTTGTTAAAAGATATATCTATATATCTATAAGATATATCTATACACTTACATACATACATACATAAAATATTTATTCTTACAAAATAACAAAATACAGGTTTTAATAGTTTTTGAAAATTTGGTTTTCAGGATTTCAAATGTGGGGTAGAAAATAGGGTTATATTTTTCTTAGATTAACTGCGACTCTAAAACTAAAAATACTACAGATGTAAAAATTAGTATTTAGATACAACTTAGAAAATAAAATTACACAAATTTTACCATTTTTTTGTTTTGGCTTTCAGGACTACAAATGTAGGGTGGTGAAAATGATTAATTATTTGCTTGAAAAATCAATAACTGGAAGTGAAAAAGATTAAAATTCAGTATTAGGTTTTTTTTTCTCAAACTAATAAGATAAGTGTTTCAATATTTTTCAAAAAATCAGTTTCCATGCTTTGAGGTTTTGTGTCCATTAAAACTGGCTGAGTCCAGCTCATCACGGAGCGGACCAGGCCTCGACTTTTGTGTTTATGAAACGGACTAGTTCGGGCCTTAATAATAAGCCAGGCCTGGAATTTTCTGCCTATAAAATAAACTAAACCAGGTCTAAAAAATCCGTGTACGGCACTATAGATTAGATTACTGCACAGGCTGATCCAGGCAGTGATTTCAGGGTCTTCAGACAGGCCGGGCCCAACCTGAAATCAAGGTAATGTTTTACCAATTTATGTTAATGTTTTAGCTTCCAGAACTACAATTGTGGCCATGATTTAAGTATCTTCAGACGCGATGGACTAAACCTGAAGTCAATGTGGGACGGGCCAAGATTTTTAGATATTTTAGATCGGTAACAAGTAAAGATAAAAAATAATTTAAAAAAAGAAGCTTTTATTTGCCTCTTTATCTGAGTCAACGAACTAAAATATTTAAATCTAAAACAACCGTTACGCTCAATCTTGTTAATTATTTTGGACCTCTGGCGACTTATAAATAAACATAAGTACTGTTTAATTATTTTGGACCTTTGGTGACTTATACATAAACAACCTATTACAGTTGCTAGATAGCAGGAATTAATTTGATTTGATTAATTTTAATTGATTTAAGGCCTAGTTCATGTATTGTCATCTAGAATAAAGCTTTCCTGAAAGTTTTAGAGCTCTAGGTGGTGGAAAAGTGGGTGAATTTTTGTTTCTAAGATTTGATCACCACAGACAAACAAACAAATAAACAAACAAACAGAACGACAGTAAAGTTGAATACAAGCATTTAAAACCAGAGATGTTGCGAGTACTTATGGTGCGAGTACGAGTACGAGTACCATGGTTGCGAGCCCGAGTACCATAGTTGGAGTTATCGAGTACGAGTACGAGTACTGAGGTCTCGAGTACAAGTACGAGTACTGAGGTCTCGAGTACAAGTACGAGTACGAGTACAAAGAATTTTTAGCGAGTACTTTTCGAGTACTTTTTAAAGTCAACAAAATAATAGTTTATTCTACATCAAAAAACTATTACATTTCGGAAAAGTTAGCGACGACAGTTTACAGTCCGACATCTTAGCCCTATGGGGTCTTAAAATTATTCCATCATGGCTGAACACACGATCCACTGGTGAACTTGAAACTGGGATACTTAAGGCACGAAGTGCTGGGTGATACAGTTCGTCAAGGTCACTGGAATGATTCTGCCAAAATGTTAGGGCATCATCCATGTCACAACTTCTCCCCAAGGCGTCCCTAGAGAATTTTGTTGCGACCAGGTTTTTTCAAAATTTAATTGTTTCTACCACCGGACCACCACGACTGCACTGAACACAGATGTCTCCGGTCAACCCGTAGTACCTACAAGACTTCTATAATAAAACAACACCGCACACAAGTAGCGGTTAGATAATATTTATTCAAAAGATTGCTTTAAAACAATAGAATGCGGCTAACAAATGCAGTAGCAATAACACGCAAGCGAGATAATGGATCACGAATAGCACAAGCAAAAATGCGTTGCAAGCGTATGGAACCAAGAGTCTATCTGACGAGTCGAAATCCAAATCTAACGACAGGCTGGCGTACAGCCGTATTTATACACGAAATGAGACATCTCGTCTAGCGATAAGCTGGAACAGCTAAACAAAGAGATTCAGCCTAAAACTTTTCAATTGCGAACAAAGAAAATACCACACATACCGCTGGTGCAAAGTTCAAGAAAATGATTGGCAGGAATCATTACTGCACAGACGGGCAAAGACATACATAATTGTACGATAGGAAAGCAATTAGAGTTTGTATCGCAATAACCGCTCGACATAAGTTTGTGAAATTATCAGGAAATAATATTCAAATTATATGCAACCTATTGATATACGTTTTGATACAAAATTCAGAAAAAGTAGCAATTAAGAAACATACTAAAGAGTACATGCAAAAATATACTAACACAGATTGGTAATTGAATCGGTGGAGTTCAATTAAACTCGAGGTCACCATATCTGTCATACGGAGCTGGTGGGAAAAAGTAGCTATGGCTGGAGTTCAAGTGTACTTATGAGTCGTTATGATAATAGTTGTGGAGCGAGGTCAGATGCATGTTAGAAGAAATGAATGAATAGTCATAGTGATGATCTTGAATCATTATTCATAGTTGTGACAATCCACATCACCAGTGATCCTCATCTCAAGATATCTAGTAAACTGTGCATCGACATTATAGCAGGTTTCATCTAACGCTGATGAGTATTTGTGAAACAACTTTGACTTTTTGGCCGGTAGGGGTGACCCAGATGGCGTCACGAACGTAACAGCAGGTGACTGATTAATGATGCCAAACTCCGCCTTGCTAATTGCGAGCCAGTCCCAAGCCTGGATAAAGGAGGAGGGACAACTTAAAGGATCAATTTATGATCTACGACAGGAAGCACTTAGGTGCTTCCTACATACACCTATTTTAGTCTTAAAACACTTGGTGTAAAGGACTATAAACTATTATAAAAAAAAATTATTGATGCCAAAGAGAGAACTAGTTGATTCAGCAAAGAATTTAACCAGTTCTGAAAACATACATATGTTATAATAGAGTTCGGCAAGTATAAACGAAATATTATGCCAAACAATTGTTAATTAAGCAAGCAAATTTTTTTTAGAGAAGGTGTCGCATATGCGAGTACGAGTACGAGAACTATATGGAATAACGAGTACCAAGGCTTCAAGTACAAGTACGAGTACGAGTACTTGAAACGGTACTCGAGTTGTACTCGAGTACGAGTACGAGTACCAAGTACTACATATCTGTAGCTTTTGTAAGCCAGTCCCAAGCCTGGAGAAAGGAGGAGGTGGAAAGTTAAAAGGATCAAATTATAATCCACGACAGGAAGTAATTAGGTGCTTCCATCATACAGCTATTACAGTCTTAAAAAACCTGGTGTAAAATACTATAAACTATTAAAAAAAAACTAATTAGACGGGCCAAGGCGGGCCTGGAATTTGGCTTATGAAACGGGTCGGGCCAAGTTGTCGTAGTACTCTACTATGGATGCACGGTTTAAATTTTTTAAATTCAAGCAAGCGAAGCCGTGATGAAATCTTTGCTAGTACTATATATACCTAAACACGCAACGCCCTGCGCCGTTTTCGTAAAGAAGGATATCAGGTTTCCGAGCGGTCGCGACCGCTGAAGCCTGGTGCAAATCTTTAGTCAATGGAGTATGTCAATCATGGAGGCGTTGCCGTCATTGCCTACTCTGAAGTTTATATATCAAAGCTCAACGCTAGCAATCCAAGTTCATTCGAGCATTTATGTCTTCGTATTGCGTCCGGCGGTCATTCGTGCGTGATTCTCCTTATTTATAGACCTAGTTCTAAGCCCGCTACAACGAATATTTTTAAAGAATTGTCAACTATGTTCGAAATTCTTGCTACATAGCCGGATACACTAGTGGTCAGTAGTGGTCACCGAAGACATGAACATTCGTCTGGATCGTCCGACTGATCTGTTATGTCGGAAATTTTGTGAGTTGACCGAGTCTTTGGGTTTTGTCAATCTTGTCGATCGGCCAACGAACTGCGTGGCGAATTTCTTGGCGTTGTGCTGTCTCGCAGCGATCTACCGTCCACTGCTACCGTCGTCATTGAGGTTAAAAATGTCGGCATCTCAGACCAAATGCTGATCAAATAGACAATGGGCTTGAATGCGCCACCGCTGCTCTACGAGACTTTGACTTGGCGTGCTGGAAAAATTTTAAATTAAGTGAGTTTTCTGCTATGGTGCGGACATCAATGCTATGTAATGAAGTGTACTTGGACACGCTCAATGTCGACCAGCTAGCAGTCCTCTACAATGGCGTCATAATGAACAGTGTCGATTAGTTAATTCCGCTCTGCAATGTGTCCCTGGTTTGGGGATAAGTGCCATAAAGAGAAACGGAAGGCCCGACGCATAGAAAGAACATTCAGGAATACCAAAATGATAAAGATCGAGTCGTAAGACGAGCTCTGTGGATTGACCAACTCTGGAAGTATTGCCAGACTCTCAACTCTCAATGGTCCAGTTTCTGGTCACGTGAAATTGATATCCTCAGATCAAACCCAAAAAGACTTTGGCGGACGATCGATAAGCTGCTTGACAGGGGCCGTGGTCAAGCTGATGTGTCGATCTCTGCCGACGAGCTCAATGACTTCTTTGGAAAATAAGTTGCAGATGTGTGTTTGTAAACTCATGGAGCTGATGAACCTGTCTTCACTTCAACAACAAATCGTCTTCTATCTTTTGACTCTGTTTCTGTCGACGACGCTTTAAAAGATATTCAACATTTTCCGAATAACGCCAACGTGGTTGCTCAAAGAGACAAAGGAAACGACTGCACCATTCATAGCTCGACTGATCAACCTTTCTCTGCCGTCCATCCAAGTTTTTTCTATATTCAATCGCGCCTCGATAACCCCGTTTTTCAAAAAACCGGGCCTGGGTGCAGCGGAGACAAAGTACTATCGACCAATATCAAACTTGTGCGTGCTATCTGAGCTACTTGAGAGAGTTGTTGCCCATCAGCTGGTCTCATATTTGAATATGATAAATTTGTTTCCAGACAGGCAATCTGCTTACCGCAACAACCATTCCACTGAGACGGCGCTCGCCCAGGTACTATCGGACATTTTTTCTGCAATTGATTCTGGGAATCAGGCACTCTTGTCGTTGCTAGACATGTCTGCCGCCTTCGACACAGTTGACCACCAGATTCTTCGACGTCTAACTAAATTTTTCGGTTTGTCGTCGATTGTGTTGGAGTGGTTGACATCTTATCTGACCGGAAGGCAGAACTGTTCTCATCATAATAGTGTGATCTCCTCCAATACCTTGTGTACCTGTAGCGTACCCCAAGGGAGTGTCCTTGGACCAATCTTCTTTCTCATGCGGACATTTTTGCACTTATAGTCCGGTTCAAAAAGAGATTCATCGATTGCGCGATACATCTACCTACTGCATTAGTGAAATTGAAAGTTGGGTGAGGTCTAACAAACTGCAATTCAAATCATCTAAAACAGATAATTAATCTATATAACTAGCGGGGTACCCAGCGTTGCCCGGGGTTTTTAAAGGTTTTTCAAATGACTGTCTCTTTTGTTCCCGTTTTCTTCCACGCTGGCTCCCCCGCTTCCGCTGGCTTTCCCGCCCCCGCTGTTGTAGTAGCCGCTCTCATTTGTATTATCTCAGGCCATTTGGAATATGCGTCTATTACAACCAGAAACATTGAATCCTCCATTGGTCCCACGAAATCAATGTGAACGCGAGTACGAACTTTTTTGCTTCGCGATGTCTCGCAAGACATTAAAATCAGAAAATATCATGTTGGAAGAACAAAACTTGGAGTCTTTGGCTGAAAAGTTGAAGGACAAATTGTTGCCAACTCTTATAGTAGAACTCAGGGAATTCATTAACGAGGCGATAATGAGGAATGTAACTGAGGCAGTTAAAACTGAACTCAAACCATACGTCAAAGAATAGAATAGAGTTAGTGAAGAGAACAAGTTTTTGAGCCTCAGAGTTGAGCAGTTGGAGGCCCAGTCAAGAGCAAATAATCTTGTAATTCATGGTTTGCCGGAGTCAACCTATGCAGAGGCCTCAACAAATGCTGAGGCGGATAATACTCAAAAGGCTCCTTCATGAAGAGATACAATTCAATGTATCTTGAAATGCTGCAACTCAAAACTCGGTGTCGCCGTCTCTGAAAATGATATCTCCGCCGGATTTAGAATACCAGGCATCAAAAATGCGCCCCGTCCAATTGTTGTTACCTTTACTTCGAAGTCCATTAGAGACAAGGTTTACATTTCAAGAAAATTACTACGCAAACAGGATGGTGGCCCCAGGATCTACATCAATGAACACTGGACAAAGGGAAGCTCAGGTTTTTTTGCAAAGGGAAGAGCCTTGCTCAGAGAGGGAAAGATAGCCTCTGTCTGGACCCTGAATGGTAATGTCTATGTCAAGAAGATTGAATCTGACAGACCATCGAGGATATCTTCGATGGAGGATTTACAGAAATATCAGTAAAATGGCTACCAATATAGAAGATATTAGTTTTGGTTCTTTGGACGATAGAAATTCTTTTTTGTTTGATGCTCACCTCGATCCTGATGTAAATTTATTTGTCTCATCTTATATAGACTCAGACAAATATGTGACGCCTCAGGAACTAAACAATCTAACTCGCAGTTTTCGAAGTGACGATCTTTCTCTTCTTCACATCAATTGTAGAAGCCTTCTGAATAAAATTAATGATCTGACTATTTTGCAACACAATAGTAAAGCGAAGATCCTGGCAGTAACTGAAACTTGGCTGGACGAGAAAAAACTGGATAGTATCTCAATGCCTGGTTTCAAGTTCTTATCTAAGCATTATATTGATAAAAAGGGTGGTGGTGTTGGTTTTTTTGTCGACTCCAGGATACAACTTACAATCATAGATGATCAATTTCATGCCTTAAATATTACATCTTTTGAGTTTTACTTCATATCTATTATAGTCGAAAAATTTAAAAATATTATCTTGGCAGTCATTTATCGCCCACCAAATTCTAATCTAAATGTTTTCAATGAAGAAATTCACAATCTGTTAAATCGACTTATTCTGCAAGATAGAAATAGAACTGTGTTTCTAATGGGTGATTTCAATATAAACCTCCTTGAAGCCGGATGTAATCAATCTACTTCAACTTTCATTAATGAACTGTCAACACACTTCCTTCTTCCTGTTTTTTTGAGTCCCACAAGACAAGGCTCAAAATGCTCTACTGCTATTGACAATATTTTTACTAACTTTCCATTGGATACTTGTATCTCAAAAATTGTAATAGATGATATATCTGATCACTACCCCATTTTCTTAAATCTAAAACTCATTCCAACTACAACTAGTTATACAATGATTAGTTCATATGCATGTAGAGTACATAATGATGAAGCGAAAAATACATTTTGTGATTTTTTGAAAAGGGCTGAATGGCTGGAAGTGTTTCATGCTTGCGAAGATGGAAATGCACAATTGGCTTACTCCATCTTTGCTGAAAGATACAAAAAGATCTACTCAGATTGTTTTCCTCTGATAACTACTAATCACATATGTAAAAAGGGGGAAAATGGGTGTGAATGGATGACCCCAGCACTTTTTAAATCTTGCCATACCAAACATAAACTTTATAAAAAATATTTGAAGAATCCTACTCCCACAAATAGGAAAAAATTTGTGGATTACAGGAATCGATTTAAGTCAATAAAACTGGCAACTATTCGACAATATTACTCTAATAAATTGCAGTTACATCAGATGAATCTAAAGAAAATATGGGTGATTATTAAATCTATTATGAACAGACATGCAACTAATAACACTACTAATAAATATGTCGCACCTGACGGTAGGACATTAGTTTTGCCACTTGAAATAGCCGAGGAATTTAACAGATACTTTTCAGAGATTGGACCTAGTCTTGCCAACAGCATAAGACCCACCGAAAAACCATTCAGAGACTACTGTGGTGATCCAACTGTTCAGTCTATGGAAACTCATCCTGTTACACCGGAGGAAATTTTGAGCATATCAAAAGGGTTAAACACGTCCCACAGTAGTGGATTTGATGAAATTGATCCCTCCTTCGCAAGTGAATTTATCCATCAAATCGCTTCTCCTCTGGCTTCTATCATAAATTGCTCATTTGCAACCGGCATATTCCCTAAAAAACTGAAGGTGGCAAAGATTATTCCTTTACATAAATCAGGATATGTTGACAAAGTCACCAACTACAGACCAATCTCTATACTGCCATACTTCTCTAAATTGTTCTCTAGAATATACAACTTTCTGATGAAATTTTCTTTACTTAATAACAGACAGTTTGGTTTTCGAAAGGGTCACTCAACTTTTATGCCATTGATTTTGTTATACTCGAGAATTGCAGAAGCAGTTGAACATGGTGAATATACTATTGGCATATTTCTTGATTTAGCCAAAACTTTCGACACTGTTGATCAAAATCTGTTAATTGATAAGTTGTTTTTTTATGGTTTTCAAGGCTGTGTGTTAGACTGGCTTAAGGATTATTTACTAAACAGAAAACAGTTAGTTGAATTTATTGGTTCAAGATCATTTTCTCGTGATATTTTATGTGGTGTACCTCAAGGTTCAATTTTGGGGCCCTTGCTTTTCATCATTTACATTAATGATCTACTGAAGGCTTCTTCATTGGTTGAATTTTTATTATTTGCTGATGACTCGAGTATTTTTGCTTCAGGTAATTGCTTGAGTGACTTAATCTCAATTATGAATAATGAACTCGTGAGTATTGATGAATGGTTCCGAACTAATAAACTATCATTAAACATGGATAAAACTAATTATATTCTTTTTCGTACTAGGCATAAAGCTTCTTATTGTGGTAACATTCTTAATATAAACGGTTATCCTATCAGATGTGTATCTTCCATTAAATTCCTGGGTGTTATAATAGATGAACATTTGGACTGGTCCAAGCATATCTCTTTTATTGAATCGAAAATTTCCAAAAAAATAGGTGTCATTTACAAAATTAGTGAAATTGTTGACAAAAAAATATTAAAATTACTGTATTATTCTTTGATTTACCCCTATTTTACATACTGCAATATAGTTTGGACAGCTAACTATCCAACAAGATTAAGAGGACTACACATTCTTCAAAAGAAAGCAGTTCGCATCATTTTTCATTTGCCATATCGAGCTCCAACTGGGCCGACATTTCTTGTGAATGATCTTCTAAACATACATCAATTAAATAAATTTCAAATTTGCCTTTTTATGTTCAAATATAATAGTGGAGAATTACCTAATGTGGTGTTCATTCATATGTTCAAGAAAACTTCGGAGATCCATACATTTGCTTTGCGATCATCAATCAACTATAGATCTGATTTTTGTGGTACTACTTTCAAAAGTTTTTCTATTTGCTGTCGGGGACTTCGGTTGTATAACTCCCTTCCAGTTCATTTAAAATCAATTAAATCAATAACACTGTTTAAAAAATGTTTGAAATTTTTCATTTAACTTTCAAATTGATCACATGTCTCTTTCTCAGCTTGTTTGTTTCTTACCTTAATTCTATATTCTTAACTTTTCTTATTATTATATACCTATTTCTCAACTCTTGGTTCATTGATGATTTGATTTCTCTGCTTGTCTTTCAACTCGAATAGCCTTAATCTAAAACTATATTACTCTTGAAATGAAATCTGATGACTTGTATTTTTTTTCAATGAGATTGATTTTGTGTTTTCTGTTTGTTTGTGGTTTATTCTCATTTTTATTATTTACTATAAGGATATCCCATAGATGGGAAGAATTTCCCTTGGGAGACTCCTTTTGGGTGATGTTTATTTTGTTGTACTTTTTCTTGTGATCTGTTTTTTTGCTTATCATCATCCCAATAAACAAATTAAACAAAAAAAAAATTTCTCCCAGGCCTGTGTTGGTTCAGGCCATGGCGACAACGTGTTTTTTATAGGCATATTAACTGCTTTTTTTCAATATCTCTATCGGTTCCATGCCAATACACTGACTGTCTGGCCAGCATTTTCATTCTCGTAATTCCTGGATGACCTTGATGTTGCACCTCAATAAACGCTGTTGCAGTTTTTTTAACTACTGTTCTTATACCCATAAATATAATGCCATCATGTTAAGTCAAATCAGTTGATTTATTTTGGAATGCATTCCAGTTTGATCCAGGTTTAACTTTTGGCCAAAATCCCTTTTTTATAATCTCACTTAACTCTCTGAGTTCAAAGTCTTCGTTTGTCATAATTTGAATATCTTTCTTACTAACATGTAATTGTTTCATCGTATCCTCTTGTATCATTGTGATGTCTTCGTTTACACCTGCTATTATCAAATCCTCATTTCCTGTGATTTTTTGGAATCAATGAGTCTTAATAAAGCATCAGCTTGACCAAAATTTGTTGTTCGTCGATATTCGATCTCAAAATCAAAGGCTAAAAGTATCAGTTTCCATCTCTGCATTCTGTTTGCAGCGTGTGCAGATATTCTTTTTTTTAACCAAATACTGACAAGAGAGGCTTGTAATCGGTCAATAGTGTAAACCGCCTTCCATAAACAAATCTATGAAATTTTCTTATCGCAAAAACTAGTGACAAAGCCTCTTTTTCTATTTTGCCGTAATTCTTTTCTACTTGGGTCAGCGCACGGCCTGCATGAGTGACTGCTTTTTCTGTTTCATTAAGAAATCGGTGTGAAATCACTGCTCCAATTTCGTATTCACATGCATCAGCTGCTTGTACGATGTCTCTTTTGGGATCATAATGCGTCAGCAAAAAATTTGATTGTAACACTTTCTTAAAACTTGTGAAAAATTCCTGGTGTACTTTTAACCATTCAAACTTCTCATTTTTTTCCAAGTCATCTAGTGGGCCTCTCATTTGTTTCACCTTTGGTACAAAAGCAGAATAGTAACTAACCATACCCAAAAACAATTTTAACTGTCTTCTGTCTTTCGTTGGGGGCATTTCTACAATTGCTGTTATTTTTCCTAGGTCTGGTTTTCGGCCTTTGCTGATAATATGACCTAGAAATTTAATTTCTTTCTTGGCAAAAGAGCACTTGTCCATCTTGACTCTAAATCCAAAAACTGAAATCCGTTTGAATAGTTCAAGAACATTCATATTGTGTTCTTCCAATGTTGTGCCGGTCACAATTACATCGTCCAGGTAAGCCGCACAACCTTTTAACCCTGAAGTTAAATATTCCATTTTTTCCTGGAAAATACCTGGTGCACTTTTTAGTCCAAAGGGAAGTCTCTGGTACTGATATAGACCTTTAGGGGTGTTGATCGTAACGAGCTCTTTTGACGATTCGTCCATTTCCAACTGTAGATATGCATCAGCAAAATCTACTTGAGTAAACCAAGCTCCTTGGTTTAATTTTGAAAAAATTTCATCCGGTGTTGGAAGTGGATGTTGGTGCATCTCAAGCGCCTCGTTAAGGCCTGTTTTAAAATCAGCACAGATGCGCAGCGTTCCGATTTTCTTTGGAACAACCACAATCGGTGCCGAACAGTGACTGTATTCAACTCTTTTAAGAACTCCTTCATTGACTAGTCTTTCATGTTCCCTAATGGTTATTTCTTCGTAAGCAAAAGTTATTTTTCGTGGTCTGCAAAATTTTGGTTAAGACTCTGACTTAGAGAGCAATCTTGCTTTCTTTTTCCTGCAATGGCCCAATTCTTCTTTGAAAACATTTGGAAACTCTGTTTGTAGCCGAAAAGCTAAACTGTTCCTGGGAAGGCATGTTTGTCGCTGCAATAGAAAAACAGATTGCATCAAACGCTTTTATCATTGGTGGGAGTTGATCCATCCATTCAATTCCTAGAAGTTGTGATGTGTTTTTGGCCACAAAGCAGCGTCCATTGCCTGTGAATTTTGCGCACAAAAATTTTGGTTTGAAATTTACCTAGTACTTGAATTTCAGTGCCGTTTGCAGCACCAATTTTTGTTGTTGCCTTATCTGGCCTTGGTGAACCAATCTTCACCCATGTTTTTGTACTGATGATTGTGACATCGGCTCCGGAGTCCAGTTGCATCCTAACTTCGACATCACCAAATTTCACCGCGGTGTATCTTGGATGCTAGAATTGCTCGCTTGCTGGGAAATGTCGACGCGCCGTATTTCGTTTCGTCTATAGGGTAGACTTGGGCTCCTCTTTAAATTTGGGCTTTTCTTTCTACTGAAATGTCTTTTAGGACTTTTATCATCAGTCCTGCAGTTTGCAGCAAAATGTCTCAATTTTCCACAGCGAAAACAAACATTTTTCTTTACGGGTGAATCCCGGATTTCCTTGCTGGGAGATTTTTAAGGTGATCTTTCTGAATAGTGATTAACATTACTAACTGAGGTTTCTCTATCTGAAATTATCATTTGTTCTGTATGTAACAGTTTTATCCTTTCACATTCTACAATAAGCTCTTCCACTGAGCAGTCTTGTTCTACCTTGAGCAATAATTTGTGCTTAATGTTTAAATATTTCAGATCTTTCAATTCCCATATATAATGTAAGCACATACTGACTTTTTTGTAAAATTTTCCCAGTGTGCTTTGTTGCACAGCCTGTTCACCCTTGTGCCGAATGCCCTGAAAGTCTCTGAGTCCCTTATTTGGACGTTTTCAAAATCAAACCGTCTTTGATGAATGCTTTTTTTTATTACCAAACAGTTTTTCTAGCCAACCTTTTGTCTCCTCATAGTTTAGATTCTCGAATGTTCTCGGCAATATACTACCCTTAAGAAGCATGTATTCGTTTTGTTGAAGCTTCCGGTAAAGTTGCTCTTTTTTCTGGATCGCTCATTGATTCGCCTCCGACTAACTGAACCGCTTCTTCAAATCGCCCAATCTAATCAGTGAATGTAAGTCCTCGATTTGGATCGTAAACAAATTGCTCAATTCGTTTGTAGAGGTCTGGTATTACTTCGACGGATCTATTGTCCTGCATCATTGAGATTAACTGAAGATTTTTTTTCAGCTTCTTCTTTTTCAATTCTCTTCTTTTTCTCGAGCTTCTTTTTCAAGTTTTTCTTGTTTTTCTCGAGCTTCCCGAAAGTCTCTGAGCCCCTTATTTGGACGTTTTCAAAATCAAACCGTCTTTGATGAATGCTTTTTTTTATTACCAAACAGTTTTTCTAGCCAACCTTTTTTCTCCTCATAGCTTAGACTCTTGAATGTTCTCGGCAATATACTACCCTTAAGAAGCGTGTATTCGTTTTGTTGAAGCTTCCGGATCAGAGTTGCTCTTTTTTCTGAATCGCTCATTGATGAGCCTCCGACTGACTGAACAGTTTTTTCAAATCGCCCAATCCAATCAGTGAATGTAAACCCTTAATCTGGAACGTAAACAAATTGTTCAATTTGTTTGTAGAGGTCTTGTCTTACTTCGACGGATCTATTGCCCTGCATCATTGAAATTAACTGAAGCAATTTTTTCTCAGTTTCTTCTTTTTCAATTCTCTTTTCTTCTTTTTCTCGAGCTTTTTTTTAAAGTTTTTCTTGTTTTTCTCGAGCTTCCCTCTCAAGTTTTTTGTTCTCAAGCTTGTTTATCAATTAGATACTTAAGCAATTGTGTTATGCTTGACATCTTCGCCACCAATTGTTATATCTTTATTATTCTAAATTAATGATAATAATTATAATCTAAACTATTGTGGTTGCTAAACACTTATTTAGATCTCAAGATAGTTATATTAAATTACATCTGCTTTGTCTTATGAAGTGACTAAAAAGGAAATAGGTCAGACCCAAGATATATATATATATATATCTTGGGTCTGACCTATTTCCTTTTTAGTCATTTCATAAGACAAAGCAGATTCAATTTAATATAATTATCTTGAGATCTAAATAAGTGTTTAGCACAGTTAGTCATTCTACGGTGTGGTGACAGTTAGTCTTCCTATTTGTAGGCTCTTGAAACATTTCAACGCAATGTTTCCTTTCATAAAAAATTATCTATCTGGCAGCAGACTAGCTGTCGAGCCGAAGTAAGAAGTTCTGAGCCTATCATAGTCGTAGTCTAATGTTAAGTAGCTCCGAAAGACTGAGACTTCTAGCCATCATTTGTTGGTGATGGTCAGTGGCTCAGTTGGTAAGAGCGCTTGCATTTAGGCGAGGCGGTGTTGCCGTAGACACGTGGGTTCGATTCCTAGTAGAGTCGTATCAAAGAAAAACCAACCAGACGTTAAGGTTTTTTTATATATATATTCTTTATTAAACAACACAGCTTATTTGCAGAAACCAACTTGTTAAAACCTTTTCAAGTTCCCTTAATTTTTTTAGGGAGCTTGAAAAAAGTTTTAAGAAGTTGGTTTCTGCGAAATATGCTGGTCAAACTCAAAGACAAATCACTAAGGGAAAAACTACTGTAAGCAAAATGTAACACTAAGCAGTGAGTTTAATATTATGAATGGAACAAAATATAGGGTAGAACCAGACTTAACGAGTGAGCCGAGACAATTTTACAAACAAATGTGGGTTGAGGCCGGCTTAAAAACATTTCATGGAAACGGGAAATGGGTTGTCTATGGCCCCATGGACAACCCACATCTAAAAAATGGAAAGAAGTAGAAACTATAACGTCTCAAATCAACTAACAAATTCAAATAACAAAGACATTTGTAATTGTGTTGATGCTGATATAATCTGCTTACAAGAAACAGACATTTTAAATTATGACATAAAAAAACCTTTTCATATATTGCCACCTCTCTCAAATCCACTACAACAACCAGCGCCAACAGAAGTGGAACTGGGTCTTCCAAGTAAAAAATCCCGTCCTGCCAAGCCAAAACGTCCCACACAGCAACAACAAAACATCGGTAGTTTTCCCAAGACAAAATTGACTTATCAAGATCTACAATAACTCTTTGTTTATGGGCAAATAACCCTTGTTCACTGAATAGTGGGAAAAATGACTAACTCACGACCAGACTAACAGCACTATCAAAGAAAAACCAACCAGATGTTAAGGTCTTTACTGAGACGTGGTTTAATGAAAGGTCGGACACAGTCGTGAATGGATACTAATTGCATAGAGCGGTCAGAAATAGCAAAGGTGGTGGAGTCGCTATCTATGTCAAGAACGAAATAGTTTCATTTAATGTTAGATTACCAGAACTTTATTCGAAAAATGTGAACAATTGTGGATAATAATTCGTTACGGTGAGGAATCGATTTTACTTGGCTGCATCTACTGCCTACATGATTATGACGATGAATATTTAACTCATACCATTAAGGCTATAAAAATTGCAAAAAATCACTAATTGGACTCAATTGTGCAACGATGTTGCTTTATAGTAATTTTTACTTCAGTCATACATGGTACGAAGAGGTTGATGTCGGTGGCAGAGTAGCCACAGCTGGTCATATGATTGACGAGCGCCCAGGGGATATCAGATTTCAGTCATGTCTCGAAGAGAACGAAAACAAATGGCGAATACAATTCAAACTCTCCATAATAATGCACTCAATCTATTATGGAAAATGTCCTCAATATTTTACTGCTGACGTCAAGTCGGTGGCGGGCAATGCCTCACGTTCTGGCCTGCGATCGGCCAACTCATCAACATTCACCATACCTCTTCTCCACAAAAAACTCGGTGAACGGGCCTTTTCCTACTCTGATCCCGCGGCATGGAACACCCTTCCGTCAGAGATTCGCGAAACAGCGGATCTTCTCTCCTTCAGGAAAAAACTAAAAACATACCTCTTTAATAGTGCCTTCTCCTAACTTTTAATCTAACGTTTTTTTATATCCAGCTACATTTATTATTTTATTTAACTTTTTTAGTTCTATACCTCTGAACTATACACGATTGTAATGCGCCCATGTTCTTTTAGTAATGGGCGCAATATAAATCTATATATATAAAAATGAATGTTTGTATGTTAATGGCCTTTATGCATTGCTACACCATTCATCCGATCGCAATGAAATTTTCACACAACCTTGAGAGTCAAGGGGAATCAAATATAAAAAAAAAGTTTGAAATCCGTCACAAAATGAGCGGAGCGGAGCGGGTGAGCAAGCGGGAACTATATATATATATATCTATAAAGTACAAAACTATTTCCTTTAAAACATCGTCATATATTGAAAATTGGCTGAAAAAATACAATTTCAAATTTCAAATCTTTCTATCGAATTAATTATGCCACCTAAACGAAAAGCTATTGATTCCACAGTTTATTCGCATTATATATATATATATATATATATATATATGAATGTTTGTGGGTTAGTTTGTCTATTATAGAAACGGGAAAGCGACCCGGAACGGACAGCGAGCGGGAACGGAAAAGCAAGCGTGAGCGGGAATGGGAGAGCAAACGTGAGCGGGAACGGGACAGCGACCGGGAACGGGAAAACGACCGGGAGCGGGAAAGCGACCGAGAGCGGGAAAGTGACCGGGAGCGGGAAAGCGACCGGGAGCGGGAAAACGACCGGGAGCGGGAAAGCGACCGGGAGCGGGAAAGCGACCGGGAGCGGGAAAGCGACCGGCAGCGGGAAAGCGACCGAGAGCGGGAAAGCGACCGGCAGCGGGAAAGCGACCGGCAGCGGGAAAACGACCGAAAACGGGAAAGCGAACAGGAGTGGGAAAGCAGGTGGGAAAGGAAACGGGAGAGAAAGAGACAAACATGAGAAAAACCTCTAAAAAACCCGGGCAACGCCGGGTATCTCCGCTAGTTACTTTATAACAATAACAATAATAATAATAATAACACAAGTAGTGACTTTTTGTACTTACCGACATTCAGGAGATGTTGCACCAAAAAGCACACTTGATCTTATTATCACCAACAAACCAGACCGATTCATGGAGCTTACAAAAGGTGATTCACTAGGCTATACGCCAATGGGTAAATCACATTGTTTAATAATGGAAACAATAAGTGTAGCTGGCTGCCCCACATTTGAAAGACATAACCAACCCCGATGTGTATGAAGTAGAGCTAACTTTACTGCTTTCTCACACTTTATCAGCTCACAAGACTGTATAATCCTCTTTTACATCGCTCCGTTAACGAGTGCTACACCACTTTGGTTAAAATCTACGATGATGCTGTAAAAAGATTTATCCCAACAACAACAGTGCCCTTTAAGAAAAAGTCAGAGGCATGGGTCACTCCAGAAGTGTTAGCGGTGGTTCAACTGAAGAGATAACTTTGGTCAAAATACCTAGCAGCCGGGCATCACACACATGACCAGCTTTATCTAGCTCATAAAAAAGCTTATAAAAACGTGGCAAAAGTAGTTAGACTTGCTATGCTTCACTACGAATAAAGTCTCGCTCATTCATCAAAGTTTAATCCATATCTACTTCATACTCACATTCGAAATAAACATGAAACTCAAGAGAAGATAAAGGCAATTGAAAAGGCTGACGGTGACACTTCGGTCGATCAAGAAGTAATATGCAAGACACTAAACAAATACTTCCAATCTGTCTTTGTTACCGAATCAGGTAATCAACCGCTTTTTTTTTAACAGAGAACAGATTCCGAATGCAATATTGACGAGAGCGTTTTCACATTTGAAAAGGTTGAAAAAAGACTATCAGAACTCTTGGCGAACAAGGCTATGGGAGTTGATGGATTTCATCCTCGTATATTAAAAAACAGCGCAGCTGCTCTTGTAATTCCTATCACTCTCATCTTTAGAATATCTATCACCACAGGCATTGTACCAGACCTATGGAAACTAGCTAATGTTACACCCATTTTTAAAAAAGGTAGCAAAATAAAGACAGGAATC
Organism: Erpobdella octoculata; assembly: GCA_963978895.1. Lineage (NCBI taxonomy): Eukaryota > Metazoa > Annelida > Clitellata > Hirudinida > Erpobdellidae > Erpobdella > Erpobdella octoculata. Next base: position 33,523,150 of record OZ022238.1, on the reverse strand, counting down.
TATAGGCTAGTATCATTAACTTCCGTACTTTGCAAAGTATGCGAAAAGTTTATTCAAGAGCAAATCGCGTCTTTCTGCACTATGAATAACCTAATGACTAAAAGTCAACACGGATTTGTAAGAAAAAAAAAGATGCGTAACCGGTTCCTGGAAGCCCGCGACATTCTGACAGAAAGGGTTCTGTTATATTTTTTAATGTAAGCAAATGCAACTCAGGTTAAACAACTCAACTTTATTTCCAAGAACGGAACGTACAACAGTGATATTTTAGTAACGAAAACTAAAACTAATACGAAAAAGATCGACCATAGTTAACTAAAACTATAACGAAACGAAAATTGAATTTCACAACTAAAACTAAACTAAAACTACAATGGTTTGTCCTAGAACTAACTAAAACTAAAATAAATAAACTCAAATATTTAGTTACTTTTTCGTTATTTGACAAAAGTTTGTAATTAAAATTCTTAATGATCATAGACATCGATGTATTAAGAAACATAAACAAAATTAATTTCATTTCTTTGGTTTCTCAATATCGGCCTGAAATTATTCTCCGTATTTGACGGTCGCTGCTATTGCCCCGGCGGTTAGCCGTGGAAATAATCGGTAAAATTGCTACTGAGCCGGCAGTCGCGCGTAAGTCTACCTGAAATTAAACCCTAACCCTATCCCTACCCCTAACCCTTTAGAAAATATGTAGATCTTTGCCAATTGATCGAAGAATCAATTGTTTTGGCAAAACCGCCGGCTCAGTAGCAATTTTACCGCTTATTGCCCCGCTAACGGCGCCTACTGCCTTGGTAATAGTTATAACGGTATTTGACAGACGTTGGTGTGTTGTTTTTGCAACCGATATTAATTTGGCAAGTTTAGTTAAACAGTTTTCTGGTCGTAAGCAGGCAGCAGTGTGTGGACTTTTTTTAAAAGTCGATGTCTCGTGGCTTTAGCGAATGGTTCAAATTGCGACGCACTTTGTCACGGTTGTCTCCATCGTCGATTGTAATTTTGTAATGAATAACTTTATTGCGCGGACTATGCGGAGAGCGCGATGAAAAACGCCGACTAGAGGGGTAGCGTCGGTTCGCTTATTAATCAAACTTGTTCGATTTTGGTGTGCTTCGGGTTCTAGCGTGTTTCCTATTAAGTTTTCGATAATAATTTTTAGTACGTTGTATAGATATTGTGTAGTCCTTTATTTGTACCTAATATTATCGATTTCGGATGAGTATTAAATAAGTTGTAGCGTGAAAAGTAATTTATTTTAAGCACACTTTCTTGTAAATTTGTTGAGTGCTGACGTAAGCGCTTTCGTTGTGCGATGTGATTGGCTCGTTAAGTAATTATCATAACTCCTTTTAACGAATTGTCGTTTCTAGCCATTTGTATCGTTGCTAATGTAAAACTTTTAAGTATATCAAATTATAAAACGAATTCTCTGTTTGGAAAAGGAGTTTAATTTAATATTATTACTTTGTTGCGGTGATTTTGATGTATATTGCCTTTGTAAACTTTTGTGTATCAAACGGTCACGTGGGGCTAGTCAAACGGTCACGTGGGGTTAATCAAACGGTCACGTGTAATTATGCTGCATTCGGATTGGTAGTTTTTTTAAATTAAAATTGACACGTGTGCTAGGCTATATAAGGAAATTTTGCGATTGGAATTGGAGTTCTCTTGCTTCTTGCGATTTTGAGAGGTAAAGCTCTGTCCGACTAGTGTATTAATTGTCGTTTGTGTTATCTTAATAAAATTTTAAACCTTGCTAGTCTCGAGTCAGTTGTTTCGTCGTCAGGCATCAATACCCAAGCAGAATCCCGTCACACACTTGTTGCAACTAAGAATCCGACTAATCTTAAAAACCATCTTCAACATCACCACAAAGAAATTTTTAATGACATGATTGAGTTGGAACAAAATCAATTGAGTGTCAAGGAAAGCAAGAAGATTCAAATTGATGGTTAGTTTTAATTTGTTACTATAGTATACTTTACTAAAAGGTTATATAGTAATATAGTTAATAGTATAAGTACTCTCGATAATGTAGCTAGCATAACTTTTTTTAGAAATACTTGTTTTAACTTATTTATGTAATTTGTTTTCAGTTGAAACCTATTTTATGTGTATAGGTTAAATTCCAACCCTATCTACATAAGCAGCCATCAAGTCAACCGCAATTGTCGACAGTCCACTCAACAATGAAATATTTTCCCCTGCTTTCAGCAAAACTGGCTGGACAGTCAACAAGGCAATTGGTTTTTGATGTGGATGCTGTACTGCTAAAAAACCATCTCACTCAATATATTAAAGAAGTCAGCTCATTCCCATATAATTACAGCCTCTCCTCAATTGAGTTCTGGTACCAGAAGCAGCAGTTGAATACTTCAGTCCTCTGATTGCGCTGGATCTGATATTGGCGACTTTTCTCAGTGTGTAGGATTTTGACAGCTGGCAGACGCAACAGGATGGAAAAATTATTGAATATGCGTGATTGTTTAAAAGTAAACCAAGATATACTTGTTGAAATGGACAGTTAATATTTATTATATTGAAATACAAATATATGAGCAAAAATTTCAATCGTGTCGGAACAAACTAAACTAGAATGATAGCACCAAAACTATATAGAAACTAAAATAATGGCATTTAGGAAAACTAAAACTAAATAAAATAAAAATGACTCTAGTCAAAACTAACTAAAACTAATACTAAAATAATTTTCATAACTAAAATATCACTGACGTACAACAATTACAATATAAGAACCTCAGCGCACAAAAAGACAGTATGGCCGCTTCCTCGTGCTTCACTGTCATTGGTTGTTCAATCGCGTCCATAGATCTAACACCTCCCTTCAGTTTGAAGAAAGACTTAGGCAATACTTTTTCAATCTTACGTCCATGATGAGCCTCTTTGGTGGTCGGCGATGTCTGTTGGGTCTCGTTGGTGTAAGCGTGTGATTCTGTAGATCTCCAATAGAACTTGGTGTATCTTCCTTAAAAGTTTTTAATGTGTGGTAATCTTGAACCAGCTCTTTGAATGTGACTTATCCATTGTCATCCATTCGGCGGAGGAAGCGCATTCTGTGGTCGGCTAGTTCTGGTGCTTGGAATGCAAAAACCAGAGCCAGACATTTGAACGTGTTATCTGTGATTTTGTTGACCTCCGCTTCTTCGCAGTCAGCGTTCAATTTGTTAGCAAATGAATTAAAATCGTCACTAGGGTTGAAAATTTGTCGGAAACATTCAAACCTTTTTCTTAATAGACTTTTCTGAGGTGAGAAGATCTTTTTTATGGTGGTGACGGTTTCTTGCCAACTGAGGTCGATTAGAGTTTGTGGGCTGATGTGGGTGTTGAATGTATCTATGGACGCGATTGAACAACCAATGAAAGTGAAGCACAAGGAAGCGGCCATACTGTCTTTTTGTGCGCTGATGTTCTTGTATTGTAATTGTTGTACGTTCCGCTTTTATAAATAAAGTTGTGTTGTTTAACCTGAGTTGCATTTGCTTCCATTAAAAGATATAACAAATTGACGACGAGAAAATGGCTTCAACTTCGGACTTCACAACTCGCAGATCAACAATTAGTCCTGATGAAGATGCTCACCACAATGCAAAACACCGATTCAACTCGGACATCAATAGACAACGTGTTTCACAATGCACTACAAAGGATGGACAAATTTAACTACATTCCGGAGAAAACAAATTCCTTCGACTTGTGGTTTCGTCATCTCAAATCACTCATCATTAGAATCCAAGAATATGGATTTAGTTTAAAAGTTGATAAATGCAATTTTAGCATGCCTCAAATCACATACCTTGGACATGTCATTTCAAGCAAGGGACGTCAACCTGATCCGAAGAAAGTGAAGGCCATCCAAGATATGCCAATTCCGAAAAACATCACTCAAGTTCGATCTTTCCTAGGTTTGATAAATTATTATGCAACATTTGTTTCTGAACTGCGTTCATTTAGAGCACAACTTGATGAACTTCTTAAAAAGTACACGAAGTTTTACTGGTCACCGAAATGTCAGAAAGCATTCGACAAACCAAACAGATTTTAACATCAGATCTCCTACTAACACACTATGATGAGAAACAAAGTGTCCGTCATGGCTGCAGATGCATCAAATTACGGAATAGGCGCTGTGCTCTAACACAGATATCCCAACGGATCAGAGAAAGCAATAACACACGCAAGTCGCAGTCTCACGGATGCTGAAAAGAAATATGGTGAAATAGAGAAAGAAGCACTTGCCATCATTTTTGCTACTCAAAAATTTCAAGGATATGTGTATGGCAGACCATTTACATTGTTCATAGACCATAAACCTCTTCTTGTAGTTTTTGGAAATAAGTCAGGAATTCCAACATTCAGAGCAAACCGTCTTCAACGTTGGGCTCTCCAACTGAGATCTTATGACTTTAAGATCGAATACAAAAGCACAACATCCTTTGGACATGCAGATTCCAGAAGACAACAGAGATAGAGAAAGTGATAGCTCAAATAAACAAAGATGTCAATGCTTCATTTATACGAACTATCAAGACACTTCCTGTTAGTCACCCAGAAATTTGCACAGCAACAGCAAGTGACGAGAAATTACAACTCATCTACCAAAACTTACAAACAGCAAGCTGACCAAAGAAACCTTCAAAACTCATTTCACAGTTGTGCACATTGAATTCGGAGTTATCCATTCAGAATGGATGCATCATGTTTGGAGAACTAATAGTTATCCCATCCTCGTCGCCAATTTGTTATATTTTTTAATGTAAGCTAATGCAACTCAGGTTAAACCACACAACTTTATTTACAAGAACGGAACGTACAACAATTACAATACAAGAACATCAGCGCACAAAAAGACAGTATGGCCGCTTCCTCGTGCTTCACTGTCATTGGTTGTTCAATCGCGTCCATAGATCTAACATGTTCATCTTGGGGTTTCAGGGCTCATTTTACAAATGGATTGAATCTTGGTTAATTAATCGTCAGCAGAGAGTTCAGATCGACAGTTGTACTTCAGGATGGAAAAAGGTTACGAGTGGGGTACAGCAAGGTTCAGTACTTAGGCCTCTATTGTTTTTGCTCTATATAAATGACTTCCATGACAAATTAGTTCAACACATCAAGCTTTTTGCAGATGATAGTAAAATCATTGGAATTATCAAATCTGCGGAAGACTGTATCAGACTCCAAAATGATATAGATGAGGCAGTCCAGTGGTCACACAAATGGTTGATGCCATTCAACATTGACAAATGCAAAGTTATGCATGTTGGACGAACCAATCACAAATCAAAATTTATTTATTCTATGTTAGAATGGAAATAGGAAAAATTTAGAAGTAACGACAGTCAAACGAGATCTTGGTGTTCTGGTATCGGATGATCTCAAAGCAAGGTTTCAAGTGAATGCAGCGGCTGCCTTGGCTAATAGGACTCTTGGTAGACTTAAAAAATTATTCCGAAGTCGTAGTCTCCATTTTTGGAAAACATTATACCAGGCCTACATTCGACCACACCTCGAATATGCAGTTCAAGTTTTGTCTCCTCATTTAAGCCGGGACATTGATAATTTCGAAAAGGATCAGCACAGAGTTACAAAAATAATTACAACAATCAAACATTTACCATACTTAGAAAGACTACAGAAGCTTGTAATTACCATGCTTGAAGAACGTAGGGTTAGAGGCGATCTGATCCAACAATACAAAATACTGGCTGATATTGATGAAGTGGACTTTTTTGTATTGCAAAAACATCTCACATGGCAAACTAACAGATCCTATTGTTTGAGAGGTCACAACTGCCTTCTTTTACCACAAAGAATTAAAGGATGTGAAAAGCAAAAACACTGAATAAACAAACTCAAACTCATTTTAGAGATATCATAGATGCTCAAAGCAAACTGTGTCAACAATTGCTTCATATAATTGTAATGTAATAGTGTTCCATTATGCTACCTCACAATAAAAAAGTACATTTTAAAAAATATCTTGTTGAGTTGAGAAATAAAAAAAAATTTAATTACATGGTTTAAAACCAATAGCCATCTTCCAATTTTTTGGGACGTGAGCTGTTGTTTTAGAACCACTCGAATAAATATCGTAAAAATACGTATACATATTTCAAAAAGCCAGATTTTTTTCTGTAATACAATGATCCTATGGATATCAATAATAAAAACAATACACAAAACTGTTAAGATCACAGATGTTAATATTGCTGCAAATTGTCACATGACAATGCATGAACAGTCATTGATTTCTTCAACCATGGGTGATGGAGGCAAAAGGTAAGCTGGTGGCTCAACAAAATCTCCATCCAAAAACACCCTGCAACATGTTTAAAAAAATGTTTTTGAAGTTTTCATTATTAAAAATTGAAAAAAAACTATAAAATTAAAAAAAATTATATTACAAATATTATTTTGTTATGATATTAATTTGACAGTTTTTATAAAAAAAGGGAAAAAATGGAAAAAACTGAAAAGTATTGTAGTTAATTATTAAACACAAACTTCATGAATCGTTGGCTTATAGATCTATATCGGCAATTGTTGCCATCTTCAGAGCCGTTTAATTTTAAAAAATAAGAAGCAGTGACTAAAAGGTAAAAGATACAACTAATTGAAAATAATAATAATAATAATAATAATAATAATAATAATAATAATAATAATAATAATAATAATAATAATAATAATAATAATAATAATAATAATAATAATAATAATAATAATAATAATAATAATAATAATAATAATAATAATAATAATAATAATAATAATAATAATAATAATAATAATAATAATAATAATAATAATAATGATAATAATATGGGGGGACGGATAGGGATGGGGATGACACTCGCGGGGTTGGTTGGGGATGGGGACGAAAAGTCGTCCCCGGGCACACCTCTAAGTTAACGTTTAGGATTATGCAAGATTATCTTTATAACAAAGGGTCTTTGTTATATCAGAAAAACTTTGAGTATATGATCAATAAACATCTCTGAAGAAGTCTGACTGACTAGCCGAAAGCTTAGATACCAAAAAAAAATTTTTACTTGACTTGGTATACTTCTGGTGTGTTTTTTTTAAAGTTTGAGTAAGTTGGTTGGTATTTTGATTTTTCTTTTTAAGATTTGACGGATATTTATTACAATTCAGTCATTACGCAAAGGTGATAATACAAAACTTCTACGGCTCGCGATTAGTATAATATGTTACGTCAACAAAACTTGTAATTTATCACTTTAGACGAAGACCTTCTTTTGTGGTGGAAAGATAACAGAACAAATTTTCCAAATTTAGCGGTGATCGCTAAACGCTACTTGGCGGCCCCAGCTATTGCCCCGGCGGTTCGACGTGATTACAATCGGTAAAATTGCTACTAACCCTAACCCTAACCCTATCCCTAGCTCTAACCCTAACCCTAACCCTAACCCTATCCCTACCCCTAAACCCTATCCTAGGTAGTAGCATAAAAATTTCAAAATAATTTTTTAAAATTTTATTATTATTTTTATATAAAGGTACAAATTCTGAGTTTTAATATACCACATAGTGTAAAAAGAAATAAACTTAATAAAGATATAGGGAATCAAAGATCGCGTACCGCCGTGGCAATAGCATTAACGGCTACCAACGTTCCATCGGAATAGTTGTTCAGTGGTGCTGCAATTATTTATGAGCCGCTAAGGAACCGATTATCAGGCAAGGCAGCAGAAAAACTGTTGTTTATGAAGTACAACTTGCCTGAAATCGGTTCCTAATACTATTTCATTTTTAATAATCGAGAAAAGTTATGAAAACTCTGTTTGTGTTGCTATTTTTAAAACTGTAATAAATATTTATTTACTAAAATAATTTATTTGTTCACAACTCCGAGTTCGGGTATTAGGCTTATAAATTTTCGGGTTCGGGTGTCAAGTTTTCTCATTTTCGGGTTCGGGTATCAAGTTTTCACATTTTCGGGTTCGGGTATCAAATTTTCACACTTTCGGGTTCGAGTTGGGGTTCGGGTATCAGAAAAAGACCGGGTAGTACCGAACTCGGGTTCGGGTACCGTGACCTCCCTAATATATATATATATATATATATATATATATATATATATATATATATATATATATATATATATATATATATATATATATATATATATATATATATATATATATTTTCTTTAAGACAAGCTCGATTAAAAATAAGTCTCCATTTAGCCGCTATGAGTTTTATAGATACTTTCTTAATATTTCGGAACAACGTTTTTTGTTTACTGCAACACGTATTAAGGAAAGTATTAACATTTAAAACCTTCTTTATTTCAGACTTACGGGCCGTTTCGGCTTTCGCCATCTTCAGAGTCTGTAAATACAATCGCGTAAAAGGAGGCAAAAGATAAGAAAACATGTAATAACTAAATATACAAATAAACTAATATCCTCAAGGAATTATCTTAATAGAAGGATATTAATAAAAATAATCAAATTTAGACACTGTAATTAAATTAACGTACATAAAATAAACTGGAGTTATAAGGATAAAATAAGTATAATTAAAAACGTTTAATTAAAGGATAAAATAATAGTAGCAATAATAATAATAAAAGCAAGTATTGTGATAATAAATGAATAAATTAAGTCGAAATTACATAAGATATTTAAATAAATAAAATCAAGAATATCTCCGCTTTCGTCGAACAGTGATGTTCTCGTTTGAAAGTAAATGGAGGAAGGACTGGATGAGTGCGAACAATTGTCATCAATCGGACATTTTTCTTCGACACAGGTGCGCGCGGTATCATTAGGACTAACAGGTTGATCCAAGTCATCAACAACGGTCGTGAAAGAACAAGGACTTTCTGTGAGGATATTTTCTAAAGTATCTTTAGATGACGGATCTTGCGTGGTATCGAAATATTGCGAAAAAGAGCATGCGTCCAAAACGTCAAGACTGTTTGTTTTATACATATCACACTTATGATTAAGCTGAAACTCATCAGGTGAATCAGTCTCAAGAAAATTATCAAGTGATTGAACCAGATCAACAGAGCAGCAGTTACCGATGTTGTGGAATTCATTAACATTGGAAACATTAAGAGTCGCGTTAGAAAAGGTATCGAGAAGATGACCATTTGAAAGATCAATAGGACCCATGCTATTTCCGTTAATCGAAGTGTCAACATTGTCAGAAGCAGTCAAAACATTGTTACTCTTTTCAAAATTCGGTCGTGAACCAATGTCCTCAGTGAATCCAAATAATCTAAGAGTTGTAGAAAACTTGACTGAAGAAACTTCAAAGATTTTTCATGAAACAAGAGGGCTCGTCAAGACCAAGAAACTTTTCTCATCCTGGACATACAATGGATCAGTTTTTGTCAAGACCACTTCGACAGCCTCACCAAAGAAAATCCTTTCACTAAGCGATCTCAAGGCTTAAACTTTAATTTCTTTTAAATTTATAACTTTTTAATGTTATTTATCACTCATTTCATTGACCATATTTTTGTATCTTGTATTTCTCATATTAATTTTTATTTATATTTTTACATTACTTTTTCTTTTTTCCCTATATTCTTTTCTTATTCTTCATGCAAAACATCTCAAAGAACCTTTTTGATGATCGAGTACCTGACCACACTGATGATCAACATATCCAAAATAATTTTCTAGATAATAATGATCCTGACATTAATTTTTTTAAATAATTTTCTTTTGATAAATTAAAAAATTTTAATAGTTCATCTAAGAACAATTTTTCATTACTTCATATTAATTGTAGGAGTATTCTTAACAAATTGCATGATATAGCCTTGATAACTCAATCCATTAAACCTGATGTGCTTGGAGTGACAGAGACATGGTTACAGGAAAACTAACTTTATAGAACTGTCAGGTTACAACTTTGTTTCAAAATGTAGAGATGGTAGAGATGGTGGGGTTGGGTTGTTTATTAATTCACAGATAAGGTATTCCAGGATTGACTATGATCTTTCTAAGGTTTGCATTACCACTTTTGAATTTCTTTTCATGAAAATTCATCAGAGCAAATCCAGTAACTTAATAATAGGAGTAATTTATCGTCTTCCTGGGGGAAACCTAACTTTGTTTAATGAAGAATTTAGCAATCTCTTAACACTAAATACTAAATCTCTTGGTAATCATACTTTCCTTTTAGGAGACTTTAATATTAATTTACTTAATGCCTCAAGTCATACCATGTCATCAAATTTTGTTGATACTCTTGCATCCCATTATTTACTGCCTGCTTTTTTAAAACCAACTAGAATTTCACCAAATAGCACCTCCCTTATTGATAACATTTTCACTAATTTTCCTCTTGAGAACAGCACTGCCAAAATTATAATTGATGATCTTTCTGATCACCTGCCAATTTTCTTATCTTTAAATCTTTGTTTTAAAAGGAACAAGCCTGATTACCATTTGTTTAGGCTTAAGAATGAGAAATGCAAGTTAAAATTTCTTGAAGAATTAAACCGAATTGACTGGTCTATCATATATGCAGCCTGCAACAAAGGTAATGCTTCTGATGCATATACTGTTTTTTTACATATGTACTATTCATAACAGTTGTTTTCCATTTATAAAATCAAATTTTAAATCTAAAAATATTCATAAAAAATGGATAACACCTTGCCTGCTTAAGTCTTGTAAAAAGAAAGCTTTATTATATAAGAAATATCTAGCTAATCCTACTCTTGAAAATAAATTAAAATTCACTGCATATAGAAACAAATTCAAAAGTATCGAATTGGCAGCAATAAAACAATATTATTCTTCTAAATTTCAATTCTTGCAAAGTAACATCAGAAAAACTTGGGCATTGGTTAAGTCTTTAATTAGCAATAATATTCCTTGTGATTCTGTAAACTCATTTTACTCAAAAGATGGACACTGCATCTTATCTCCTAATGATATTGCTGACTCATTCAATGAGTTCTTTTCTACAATAGGGTCTGATTTAGCAGGTAAAATTAATCATGTAAACAAGACATTTGACTCCTTTATGAGTAACCCAGTTCTTCAATCAATGGACATTGCTCCGACAAACCCATCTAAGATAATTAAATTGGCAAGTGATTTGAAGACATCACATAGTTGTGGATATGATGATATAGACCCATTGATAGCAAAATCTTCCATTAACTGCAAAGCACCACTGCTTTCATCAATCATAAATTGTTCATTGGAAACTGGTGTTCTTCTTACTTATTTAAAAATGGCTAAGGTTGTCTCACTTTTTAAATCCGGGAAAAAAACAAAGTTATTAATTACAGACCTATTTCTATTCTTCCTTATTTTTCAAAATTTTTTGAAAAAGTTATGTACAATAGACTTTATAGTCATTTCAATACATTATCTTTATTTAACAGTGGTCAATTTGGTTTTCGCAAAGGGCACTCAACTTATATGGCCTTAATGCTTCTTTATGCAAAAATTACTGAGGCGATTGACAAAGGTGAATACGTCATTGGTTTATTTCTGGATCTTGCTAAGGCTTTTGACACGGTTAATCATGCTATCTTAATACACAAACTCCAACATTATGGAATTAAAAATAATCTTCTAAATTGGTTCATCAGTTACTTGAAAGACAGAACTCAAATAGTTCACTTTATGGAAACAAAATCGAATACTAAAGAAATTACCTGCGGTGTACCTCAGGGATCTGTTCTTGGACCCTTACTTTTTTTAATTTATATTAATGACCTATGTTAAGTTTCTACTTTTTTTTACATTTTATTCTCTTTGCCGATGACACAAATGCCTTTGCCTCAGGCACCAATCTCAATCAACTATATTCTAAAATAAATTCTGAATTAATCTTTGTTTTTGAATGGTTTGCCTCTAATAAATTATCACTGAATCTTGGCAAAACTAACTATATTATATTTCACTCCAGTAGAAAAATATAATAGATAACTTTTCATTACATTTTAATAATAATTCCATAGCTCGTGCCTCTTTTTGCAAATTTCTGGGAGTAGTGATTGATGAGCATTTGACTTGGTCACTTCATATAACTAATATCAAAAATAAAATATCAAAAAATATTGGTATAATATCTAGAATAAGGCATTTTATTGATACCAAAACTGCTTTGATGCTCTACCATTCAATGGTATATTTATTTCTAACATATGGTAACATTGTATGGGCTTCAAACTATCCTTCACGACTGATTGGTCTCATAAGAATTCAAAAACGGGCTGTTCGTATGATGTTTCATCTTCCTCCAAGCACATCAACAAAGGCAAAATTTATTGAACATAGTCTATTAAATGTCAATCAAATAAATCTATTTTTAACTGGTCAATTTTTGTTTAAATACTCCAATGCTTTACTTCCTTCATCCTTTATTAATTTTTTTTTTGAAACCAGCAGTATACACAATTATAACTTACGTTCTAGTAGTGCATATTGTTCGGATTTTGCTAGGACAAATATGAAACTGTTTTCTATGAAATGTGTTGGTCCTCGTGTCTGGTCTGGTATTCCTAAGTCAATTTCATCTCTATCCTGTTTTGCATCATTCTAAAAACTATCTAAATTATACTGTTTCACTAAATAATCTTACTTCTCTTTCATTTCATTTTTTCTTATCATCATTTGCATCTACTATCTACTTATTCACTTCTTTTATATTATTATTACACTGTGTTTTTTTATTTGTATATCCTGTTTTTACTCTGTGTTTTTTTCCACCTTGTGTTTTTTACTTTGTGTTTTTTTTTATTATTTGATTGTTTTTTTTCTTTTCGAACAATGTTATTATCTTAATGTTTAGGGTGATCCTCGAGTGGGATAATTTTCCCTTTGGATTTTTCCATTTTTGTACTTATCTTACTATTAGTTGATTTACTCAAATGTTGAACCTATTTTTTTCTGTCCAAATAAAAAAAATTGATTGATTGATTGATTGTTAAGAGTTTGAAACATGAGGTCTCTTCAAAAATGCGTTACACGTCGTCAAAACATGTGCTTGGTGGCCAGATCTTGTATTCCTCCACAGTTCTTTTTAATAGATAGGGACATACACATACACATACACATACACATACACATACACATACACATACACACACACACACACACACATACACATACACATACACATACACATACACATACACATACACATACACATACACATACACATACACATACACATACACATACACATACACATACACATACACATACACATACACATACACATACACATAAACATACACATACACATACACATACACATACACATACACATAAACATACATATACATATATGGCGAAAGCCGAAACGGCCCGTAAGTCTGAAATAAAGAAGGTTTTAAATGTTAATACTTTTCTTAATACGTGTTGCAGTAGACATAAAACGTTGTTCCGAAATATTGAGAAAGTATATGTTGTTGCCTTATCTAGCCGTAGTGAACCAATCTTCACCCAAGTTTTTGTACTGATGATTGTGACATCGGCTCCGGAGTCCAGTTGCATCCTAATTTCGACATCACCAAATTTCACCGTGGTGTATCTTCTATTGGCTGCTATAATTGTTCGCTTGCTGGGAATTGTCTTGACTTACCGTATTTCGTGTCGTCTATACGACAGACTCGGACTCCTCCTTAAGCTTGGACTTCTCTTTCTACTGAAAAGTCTTTTGGGACTTCTATCATCAGTTCTGCAGTTGGCAGCAAAATGTCCCGGTTTTCCACAGCGAAAACAAACATTTTTGTTTACGGATGAACCCCTGGAAGATTTTTTAGGTGATTTTTCTGAATAGTGATAAACCTTACTAACTAAGGTTTCTGAAATCATCGTTTGTTTTGTATGTAACAGTTTTATCCTTTCACATTCTTCAATAAGCTCTTCCAGTGAGCACTCTTATTCTACCCTGAGCAGTTATTTGTGCTTAATGTTTAAATATTTCGGATCCTCCATACCCCATATAAAATGTAAGCACATACTGGCTTCTTTTGTGAAATTTTCCCATTGTGCTTCGTTGCACAGCCTGTTCACCCTTGTGCCGAATGCCCTGAAAGTCTCTGAGTCCCTTATTTGGACGTTTTCAAAATCAAACCGTCTTTGATGAATGCTTTTTTTTATTACCAAACAGTTTTTCTAACCAACCTTTTGTCTCCTCATAGTTTAGATTCTCGAATGTTCTCGGCAATATACTATCCTTAAGAAGCATGTATTCGTTTTGTTGAAGCTTCCCGGTCAGAGTTGCTCTTTTTTCTGAATCGCTCATTGATTCGCCTCCGACTGACTGAACAGCTTCTTCAAATCGCCCAATCCAATAAGCGAATGTAAGGCCTTGATCTGGATCTTAAACACATTGTTCAATTCGTTTGTAGAGGTCTGGTCTTACTTCGACGGATCTATTGTCCTGTATCATTGAGATTAACTGAAGAAATCTTTTTTCAGTTTTTTCTTTTTCAATTCTCTTTTCTTCTTTTTCTCGAGCCTCTTTTTCAAGTTTTTCTCGAGCGTCCCTCTCAAGTTTCTCTTCCTTTTCTCGAGCCTCTTTTTCAAGTTTCTCTTCTTTTTCTCGAGCCTCTTTTTTAAGTTTTTCTTGTTTTTCTTCTATAAAGCGTTAGTAATGACTAAGCCACGAATCGTTATCTCACTTTATAATAAGTATATAATGATGTTTGAAAACAGATTAACATTTTTGTTGTAAATTGTATTGATCATTTTCCGCCTGGCCCATATATGTGCGCACAGGCACGCTGAAGTTTAGAAGTGGTTATTTCAGGTTCCGCATACTTCTCCCACACGTCGGATAATTTTCCCTGCAGTCTGGCATAGGTCGTCCTATGGTACCTGCGAAGTCTTTTCTCGGATATCAGGTTGACTTGCAGGGCAACATATTCCGCTTCGTTGAAGAGTAGCGGCGCCAGTTGGTACAAATCCATAGGCGTCAATGAGCTTAGGCTTATCCCGCTTCGTACCACCTTCTATAACCTGAAAGTTTGTCATTTTAGATTGGTCGTCATCCGGTAGAGTTTGGTTAAGCCTATCGTCCAGACTAAGTATGATGCCCAGTTTTTTAATAGCTGCAGCACTCTGATTTCACCATTTTTTGAAAATTTGGTCTCCAGGACCTTTAATGTGATGTGGAAAAAGGGTTATTTGATTTTAAAATAACTGCTACTCAAAAACTGTAAGCGCTACAGATGTGAAAATTAGTATTTTGAGGGCTTGTGCCGGTTAAAAGTAGATGAGTTCAGTTTATCACCGGATGGACGGGCCAAGACGTTATTTTAGACGTTATTTTAGGATCTTTATACGGCCCTGCTCAAACCTTAAATCAAGGTGGGACGGGCCAAAATTTTTAACCAAGTATATAGACATTTTAGTAATTTTAGGGTGTTCAGACGGCCGGGCTAAACCTGAAGTCAAGGTGGGACGGGCCGAAGTTTTTTATCAAGTTTATAGAACTTCTAGGCTTGTATTAGACGGGACGTGCCGGGCCAGGAATTTCGGTTTTTGAAACGGGCTGGGCCAAGTTGTCGACGGGCCGAGCCGAGACCTAAAAAATTGATCCGTGCAGTACTCTACTATGTATGCACGGTTCATATTCTCTAATTTCATGCGAGCGAAGCCGCTACGGGCACTGCTAGTTGTAATAATAATTTCAAAATAAATCAAAACTTACATGTAAATTTATTACTAAAAGTTTTCAATGATCAAAACAGATTTTAAATTAACAAGATAAAAGAATAGCCAAAACCTTTTGCAAAATCCAATAAAGTAACAAGAACTTCTAAACTATGTTGTAATTTACATTGCACTACAAAAAGTCGTTTAAGGTTTTCAGCAAAAATATATTTAGTTAAATAGATCTAAATTTTAACGCTATGACAAGAATGAAAGCGATAATGATTTTGAAGTACCGTCCGTAGGAACAAATTTTAAATTAGGTCAGATGAGAACGAAGATGAAAATTAATTTTGTAAACATCTGGTTTCATTAAAAAAAAAGATCAAATTGATGTCTAGATCACACACAGAGACATTTTACAGTTTGATGGATTTCATTTCGGTGCATTATTAATTGAAGTTCTTAACATTATTAGTTGAAGTTCTGTTTTCAAATTCCGGTGAGAGAAGGAAATAATTTTGACGGTTGTAATAAAAGAGTTGATATTAAAATACACGTTTTTGTAATTATTAAAGTCTGTTGTAAATTTTAGAAGGGCTGGGAACGTTTTTTTTTCAATGGTGGTAGGTCCTCAGACGAGCGGGGGGCCCAGGGCGATATCCCCGCCAGACCCCCCTTCTCGACGGCCCTGCGTGCCACCCATATCAACAAAAATGTGATAAAATGGAAACATATTTAGTTTGTTTAAAAATAACATTTAATAAAAATTAATTTCAATAAACTTTAATAGAAATAAATTTGTAACAAAGCTAAGCTCTGACATAGCGCTCCAAAAACCTTAGTTTTGGTGTAATATTTGGCTCGAATGTGCACTATTTATTATTATACGAACAGTTAGGATGAGTTTAACAAGCACATTCAACAACGTAACATGGAAATAACTCAACCTGATAACATGAACAAGTTTTCTTCTTTTTTTATGCTGCCTATCAGATCTACCAGAAGTCGTCCATTCGCCTTGCAAAACAGTGTTTTCACATCCATCTTGTTTATGCCAAATACAATTTAAAGGATGGTAAAACGTTTCAACTCCAATTATTCTCCTTTCTAAAATAAGTAAAAAACTATCTTCAACAAAGAAGCAAGCAAAATTAATTTTTCATATTTATCTTACCAATGCAACGCAACCACATTTTGGCTCGTTCACATGTGGACCCCAAATTTTCGTATACTGGTGAACCTCTACACATGCCAACTTTGACAGGAGCAGGAAGAAAGGTTTTGTAACTAATACTTGGAGGAGGACTATAAAAAGTGCTGATATCGCTAAAGTCGTTGTTATTTGGTCTGACATAAGTAACTCTAATAAATCGAACCATAGCACAGCTTTCAACTTTTTCAGAAAAATTTAATCCAGTGTGAATATTGCCTTCAAATACATTTCAAAAGATTAAATAGTTAAATATGCATACGTTTTTCTCAGGTGTTTAACAGTAAATATGTTAGGATAGGATGATAATCGATGATAATATATATAATAGCCCATGTCTGCGTAAGACGTTTTTGTGTGACGATCTGCTATCTATGGTAAATTATTTTATATATAACATTAATAATTATATATATATATTTATATAATTTAAGTAAGGTAAATATTTTTTATTAATAATTTATTTAATATTAATAATAATTTATTCTCAAGTGTTCAACAGTAAGTATGTTAGAATAGGATTATATATATATATATAAATATATATATATATATATATATATATATATAGATATATATATATATATATATATAGATAAATATATATATATATATATATATAGATAAATATATATATATATAGATAAATATATATATATATATATATATATATAGATAAATATATATATATATATATATATATATATATATATATATATATATATATATATATATATATAGATAAATAAATATATATATATATATATATATATATAGATAAATATATATATATATATATATATATATATATATATATAAATAAATATATATATATATATATATATATATATATTTATATATTAAAAGGAAACATAGCGTTGATATGTTTTTACGAGCCACATATATCAGAAACTTGGATGGCTTACAATCTACCACAAAATAACGCAAATATAAATGTCTCAACTTCAGACTCGAACCCACGACTGTCGGATCGGCAACACCGCCTCGCATCATGCCAACTACCTTACCATCTGCGCCACTTCCACCGCCATATATATATATATATATATATATATATATATATATATATATATATATATATATATATATATATATATATATATATATATATATATATATATATATATATTATAACAGCCCATGTCTGTGTAAGACGTTTTTGTGTAACGATCTGCAATCTATGGTAAATTAATTTATATATAACACTAGCAGTGCCCGTAGCGGCTTCGCTAGCATGAAATTAGAGAATTTGAACCGTGCATCTATAGGTGTCGGCTCGGCCAGTCGACAACTTGGCCAGCCCGTTTCAAAACCAAAATTCCTGGCCCGGCACGGCCCGTCTAATATAGGCCCGGCCCGTTTTTACAGGCCTAGAAATTCTATATACTTGATGAAAAACTTCGGCCCATCCCACCTTGACTTCAGGTTTGGCCCGGCCGTGTGAAAACCCTAAAATCACTAAAATGTCTATATGCTTACTGAAAGACCTCGGCCCGTACCACCTTGATTTAAGGTTAAGCCTGACCCGTAAAAAGACCCTAAAATAACGGCTTGGCCCGACCGGTGATAAACTGGATAAACTACTTTTAACCTCAAAATACTAAGTTTTACATCTGTAATGCTTGCAGTTGTTGAGTAGCAGTTATTTTAAAATCAAATAACCCTTATTTTGACCCACATTTGAACTCATTGAAACCAACGTCTTAAAAAATGGTGAAAAACGTATATCTTTTTTTTTTTTGAGTAGATACAAAGTATTAATTTTTACAACTGTACCAATTACAGTTGTTGAGTAGCAGTTACTTTAAAAACCAAATAACTCTATTTTCCGCCCCACATTTGAAGTCCTGGAAACCAATACGCGGATGATATACAATTATATGGACATTGCAAGCCAAAGGATATTTTGTCTCTCTTTCTGAGGATAGAAGGCTGTTTTTCCAGAATTGCTGACTGGACGGCGTCAAATCGGCTAGTGCTAAACTCGGGAAAAGCTGAGTTGATGTGGCTTGGATCGGACCATGCGATGCGTTGAGTGCCGGCCGCATCGCTGCAGCTTGCTGGTGCAGAAATTCGCCCGTCAAAGATAGTCAAAAGTCTCGGTGTTTACCTTGACCCAACCTTGTCTATGAGTTCGCATGTGAACAGGACATCAGCCCGCTGCTATGCGGTTATGCGGGTTCTTAGGGAAATTAAACTTTTTGTATTAACGCGACTGGACTACTGCAATTCTTTGCTAACAAATGTTTACAAAAAAACACTGTATATTCTCCAGAATGTGTTAAACACCGCTGCCAGACTTGTCTTTGCGTCGAGTGGGGCTTGTCATGTCACTCCGCTACTGGACATGCTTCATTGGTTAAAAATTCCGGAAAGAGTTACACTCAAAACATCAAACATCATGTTTAAAGCCATGCTGTATGGTTCGCCAGAATACATAAGCTCCCTCCTAGTCACCTCAAATACAGTTAAGAAAAGATATATATATATATATTGTGTTTTTTGCGTAACTCGGCAGTAGATTTTCTTTCGTGCATGCTCCGTTAAAAATAACTGCCCATTTTTTGTTTATAATTTTTTTAACATAAGATTCTAATCTACGGACAACAACTTTGTTTTTTAAGTAAAACTCTTTATTAAGTTCTAGTAAGTTTATATACTTTCTAAAACGGATTCTCATTCCATATCAAACATTTATCAATATCTAACTCAATTTCACTTCACGTTTTCTGTTTTTACAGTAGTATTTCTGTTCTTGTACCTCAGTTTAATTTTATCTCACATTATTTTACCTCTTCTTGGTTTTATCCCAACTGTATCGGTTCGAATTATATTTATTTCCTAATCGTCTATTTTAAGTAAATACGTTTCGCAATTGTTCCATTTTCAGTTCGACTTTCACATTCGTCCATTTTGAATATTTTCATTATTTTCTATTTAAAGGGCTCTGATGATAGCCTTCGAGCCGAAACTGTACAGTAAGCCCCCTACGAAAATTAATAAAGAGTTTTACTTAAAAAACAAAGTTGTTGTCCGTAGATTAGAATCTTATGTTAAAAAAATTATAAACAAAAAATGGGCAGTTATTTTTAACGGAGCATGCACGAAAGAATATATATATATATATATATATATATATATATATATTAATGTAAAATCGCTGATTTTACGTTAAGTTTCCCATTGATAGACGTTAAAGGACTTGAAATAACTATTAGGGACATTATTATTAATAGATCAACAGGTATAAATAGCCTTAACAAAGCTTCATTTATTAATTTTCCAATAGACTGCAAAACCATTCTATTGAGCCCGGTATACGTTTGGTGATATCGTAACATTGGTGTCAGAAGTGGAATACAAGAATGGTTTTGAAATCATTGGATGAGCTTTGGGCGAGTGAAATGAAAGACGAGCTGGAAAAACGTGGCCTGAGCGATACAGGTAAAAAGGACGAACTTATGGAACGCCTCTTAGCCGCGTTAGTGAATGAAGGCTATGGGCCTGACGACGATGAATATTGGTTCGATATTGACGAGGAAGCTGTGGTTAAGCGGAGAAAATTGAAAAACAAATTGCTGGAAGAAGAAAGACAACAAGCGAGAGAAAACATGGCAGCACACGGAAAGACAGGAGAAGGAATGATTCTTGGCCACGAAAACAAAGTAGCAGCAGCCGGTACAACTGTTGAGAGTTTGATCGCAGGGTTGGCTGAGGCAGTGGTGGAAACGGTTCTGGACCAGCGGGTTGCTGGTGATATGGGTTGCTGCGGCGAAACCCAATTTGAACTAGAGTCCACCAGCTGTGTCTCAGAGCATGTGACGGATGATGGCCGTACAGACTGCTCAGGTCAGGTGGGTCATGAAGATGAGCCTGTCAAAGACGGTCATGATAAGGAACCTTGCAAAGATGTTCAAGATGAACCATGAAGAAAGATCCGCTGAACGATACGAAAGTTGACACCGATGA
This sequence comes from Erpobdella octoculata, assembly GCA_963978895.1. NCBI lineage: Eukaryota > Metazoa > Annelida > Clitellata > Hirudinida > Erpobdellidae > Erpobdella > Erpobdella octoculata. The sequence continues at coordinate 33,502,306 of OZ022238.1, read as the reverse complement.
AAGAACCGAGTTGGAATGTGAAAAGAAAACGTTCGATTGTAGCTTGAAAGAAAACAAACATGACGGCGATGAACTTCTCCAAAACAACAAGAGCAATGCAGCCAGCAAAAACTCTGAAAAAGATGAGCCAAGAACAGAGAACGGTACCGAGGGTTCTAAATCAGATGAATCCACAGAGGATTCTAGATCAGATAGACTAAGAGTCATTTTAAAATCAAATAACAGTTTGATGAAGGGATTTAATGGATTTATGGAACGTTTTTTCGAAAAACCTTTTGAAGAGTTTCTTGAGAATGATCTAAAAGATGTGAAGGAAAAAGAAAAAGTAGACAGTTCCGATAAACCGTGCAAAGATGTTCAGGACGAGGCATGCGAAAAAGGCTGTGATGAACCGTGCAGAAATGGCAACGATGAGCCAAAGAAAGACTCTGTTGATGAGCCAAAGAAGGACTGGAAGAAATTACGTCAAACGGTCAAGAGATTTGACCATGTCGTTTGCGAATTGCGGTCAAAGCCACGAGTAAAGATCAAGGTATTTTGGTGTTCGTGGCCGAGTCGCATTTCTCAAAGGCGACAATGCTGTTCGGGACGAACAGAATTAAGAAGGGGGTATTAATGTAAAATCGATGATTTTACGTTAAGTTTCCCATTGATAGATGTTAAAGGACTTGGAATAACTATTAGGGACATTATTATTAATAGATCAACAGGTATAAATAGCCTTAACAAAGCTTCGTTTATTAATTTTCCAATAAACTGCAAAACCATTCTATTGAGCCCGGTATACGATTTGGTGATACCATAACTATATATATATATATATATATATATATATATATATATATATATATATATATATATATATATATATATATATATATATATATATATATATATATATATATATATATATATATATATATATATATATACACACAAATACTTTGGCTGTTGAAGCTGCTCCTGACGAATCTCATGGTAATGTATCTGAGGAAATTCTTGTCTCTTCTAATATAACACAGCGAAAGCGCAAAAATTGATTTCCAATAGTATAAATTTTATATTCTTTTGATTTGATAGGTAGAGTGTTTTTTTCGTTTTTTCTTTTGTTAGTGTGCTAATTCTTTGACAATTTCGGTTCTTTCTGTTTGTTTACTTTTCTCGTTTTACTTTTGACCCTGAGGATAACTGACATAGCTGAAACGGTCCGTCGGTCTGACAATAAAAGTTTAATGGAAAAGTTTTTGGCTAATTGTAGTCTCGAACAGAGAGTTTTGTGCCGAAAGGTCGAGAAATTGGCTCGAAAAGTTGTTTCTGCCAAATGGCGAGTTGTGTTTCTTGGAGAGTGTCTCAAAGATAAATTGATTCCACAGTTTATTCGCAATATATATATATATATATATATATATATATATATATATATATATATATATATATATATATATATATATATATATATATATATATATATATATATATATATATATATATATATATATATATATATATATATATATGTATATATATATTAGGGTGGCCCTTAGAAATATTTTTTTTTGAAATGTTTATCTAAAATCCTCTCAAATTGTTCTATTTACATCAAAAGCACACTGTGTAAAAACATTTTTTAGCACTGGATCGATAGAAAGCCGATTTTTGAGATATTTCAGAAAAGTTAAAAATATCTTAAAATTTTTTTTCAGTTTTGGTTGAATTGGTTATAATATACTTGTTTGTAGTAAAGGAATAATTGATAGTATTAATTGATTCTACAATAGCACTAAAAAATAAAGGTAGAATAAAGGAAAATGCACACACACACACACACACACACACACACACACACACACACACACACACACACACACACACACATATATATATATATATATATACATATATATATATACTTATATATATATATATACTTATATATATATATATATATATATATATATATATATATATATATATATATTTATTTATTTATATATAAATATACAGAAAATTCATTGCAAAACGAGAACGCAATAATAATAATTTTAAAAATAATAATTTTGTTTTTTGAAAGTTTAATAATGAAATTGTTTTAGCTTCTCAAAAATATTTTTATTAACTTCTTTTTAAACAAGCAGTAACAGTAAACCCAATGAATACAAATTTACCTGGATGTTTTCGATACACAACTTCCAGAGTTTGAACATTTGTAACGGCAATATGCTGTAAATTTAAAAAAAATTGTTTTTTTAACTTTTTTAATCTTCTTTAATCAACTTTCTTTGTATTTTCCCAGTAACTTCAACAGTACTAATTTTATTTAAAAAAAGGAATAAAAACTTTAAAAAAAAAAAGTTGTATCTACTGCCAACCAATCTAAAAGGAGTAGAGTTGCTAGAAAACGCTAGTAAAATTTTTTTTGTACAGCACATTGTTTGTGCCAAAGAGCGCAGCCGCAGAAAGATAAGACGATCCATTAAAATAACTAACTACTGTCTTTCAGAAAAAGGTAGTTAACGCAATTGCTCCACAATCGTTCATCCATTCCTTTGAGCTAGTCTAAGCAAATGGAAAATTGTCTTCACAATCTGAACCAAACAATGTTCTTATCACTGAAAAAGTTTGCTGAATGAATTTGATGCATAGAAAAACATAAAAATGATCTTTTGTGACACAACAGCAGTAAATACAGAACGAGGAATGAAATCATTTTTCCAACCTGGATTATGAACAACTATCTTTTCATTTTTTGGTTTTTGAGCTACAGCAAGACAACATATTGTTTTATCACTTTATCAATGATTTTCATAACTAAAAATCGTTTGATAGAATACATAGAATTAAAGAATTCCAAAACAATTGTTTTAGATTCTATAAAGAATATGATGCTGGAAACCATCAGGCCCGTAGCTAGCGGGGGACTGGGGGGCTGCAGCCCCCTACTAAAAATTTAAGCCCTAAACCAGAATTTTTAACAGGTTTTTTGGCAGGTTTTTTCACTTTATTTACACCCAAACCATCCAACTGATGATGAAGTTACGATCCGCAATTTAAATTTAAATATAAATGCTTAGCTGCCAAACTTTGGCTTTTGATATTTGAATGAATCTAAATAATTCAAACTATTTTCATAATTTAGTATTTTTTAGTGCTAGTCTGACAGTGTAATACTAATAACCACAATATTGCTGAACTGATTAATTCGAAGAAACAATTTAAAGCTTACTGACAAACCACACAATTTTTATAAAAATATAAGTATAATGATATGCTTGATATGTAATCTAATATTCTATTTAGATTGTTTAGAAACTCATGACAAGTTTTATATGTAACACGTAAATAAATATGTAGTAACTTAAAATGAAAAGCTAAACTAAATAGTACATTTTATTATAATGTGGTTTGATTTTTGTCAATCCAAATAATTAAATCCGATTTTATTTTATTGATTTCTTGGCATTTGATACAGATGTACAAGTTTTTATCAAAAATAAAATAAGCAACTTATTGTATTGAGGACTATAACGGTTGTCAATAATTAAATTTTGACAATTTGATATATATCCCAGTGGTGTGCCATGCACGCATCAAAATCAAGATTGTGGATAACAATAACCATACTGTTATTTGAAAAAATTGATTGGGAAAATTTTCAATTTTTACAAACTTTTATTTAGGTTATAATTTCTGTTTGTGGCTTTCTCTGTACACACATCTTGCAATTAAAGTTTAACCAGCTTTTTGACTAGTTAGGAAGCTGACACTTTCAGCATAGCTTTATATTGGATGACAATACATGATTCACTTAATATATATATATATATATATATATATATATATATATATATATATATATAGAGAGAGAGAGAGAGAGAGAGAGAGAGATATATATATAAATGAATGTTTGTATATATGTATATATGTATATATATATATATATATATATATATATATATATATGTCCTTTATGCATTGCTACACCAATCATCCGATCGTAATGAAATTTTCACATAACCTTGAGAGTCAAGGGGAATCAAATATAGAGAAAAAAAATTTTAAATCCGTCATAAATTAGCGGAGCGGAGCGGGTGAGCGAGCGGGAACTATATAAATATATGTATGTGCGTATGTATGTGTGTATGTATGTATGTGTATGTGCATGTATGTGTGTCTGTGTTTATGTATGTATGTATGTATGTGTTTTTTACAATATTTCGGCACTAAATGCTCATTCAAAGTATGTATGTGTGTGTATGTATGTATGTATGTATGTATGTATGTATGTACGTATGTATGTATGTATGTATGTATGTATGTATGTATGTATGTAGAATCGGATCTAGGGGGGGGGGGGCAACTGAAATCGAAAGAATGAGCGGGAAAGCGACAGGGAACGGATAACGATCGGGAGCGGGAGTGTGTATGTATCTATGTATGTATGTATGTATGTATGTGTCTATGTATGTATGTATGTATGTATGTATGTATGTATGTATGTATGTATGTATGTATGTATGTATGTATGTATGTATGTATGTATGTATGTATGTATGTATGTATGTATGTATGTATGTATGTATGTATGTATGTATGTATGTATGTATGTATGTATGTGTGTATGTATCTATGTATGTGTGTATGTATCTATGCATGTATGTATGTATGTATGTATGTATGTATGTATGTATGTATGTATGTATGTATGTATGTATGTATGTATGTATGTATGTATGTATGTATGTATGTATGTATGTATGTATGGATGTATGGATGTATGTATGTATGTATGTATGTATGTATGTATGTATGTATGTATGTATGTATGTATGTATGTATGTATGTATGTATGTATGTATGTATGTATGTATGTATGTATGTATGTATGTATGTATGTATGTATGTATGTATGTATGTATGTATGTATGTATGTATGTATGTATGTATGTATGTATGTATGTATGTATGTATGTGTCTATGTATGTATGTATGTATGTATGTATGTATGTATGTATGTATGTATGTATGTATGTATGTATGTATGTATGTATGTATGTATGTATGTATGTATGTATGTATGTATGTATGTATGTATGTATGTATGTATGTATGTATGTATGTATGTATGTATGTATGTATGTATGTATGTATGTATGTATGTATGTATGTATGTGTGTATGTATCTATGTATGTGTGTATGTATCTATGCATGTATGTATGTATGTATGTATGTATGTATGTATGTATGTATGTATGTATGTATGTATGTATGTATGTATGTATGTATGTATGTATGTATGTATGTATGTATGTATGGATGTATGGATGTATGTATGTATGTATGTATGTATGTATGTATGTATGTATGTATGTATGTATGTATGTATGTATGTATGTATGTATGTATGTATGTATGTATGTATGTATGTATGTATGTATGTATGTATGTATGTATGTATGTATGTATGTATGTATGTATGTATGTATGTATGTATGTATGTATGTATGTATGTATGTATGTATGTATGTATGTATGTATGTATGTATGTATGTATGTATGTATGTATGTATGTATGTATGTATGTAGAATCGGATCTAGGGGGGGGGAACTGAGAGCGAAAAAATGAGCGGGAAAGCGACAGGGAACGGATAACGACCTGGAGCGGGAGAGCAAGCGGGAAGGAAACGGGAGCAAAAAAGAAACGCATTAGGTAATCCTCTAAAAACCCCAGGCAACGCCAGGTGACCCCGCTAGTATATATATATATATATATATATATATATATATATATATATATATATATATATATATATATATATATATATATATATATATATATATATATATATATATATATATATATATATATATATATATATATATATATATATATATATATATATATATATATATATATATATATATATATATATATATATATATATATGTGTGTGTTATATATATATATGTTTGTTTGTATATATATGTATATATATATATATATATATATATGAGTATATATGTATGTGTATATATATATAAGTTTTATTCTATTTCCTACTTAGACATATCATGAACAAACAAACTTATATTAACAATTTACAACCAGAAAAGATCTTGTAAGTGTTTAGCAACCAATTAGGTAGATTATAATTATTACCATTTAATTAGAATAATAAAGATATAACATTGGCGACCAGGATGTCAAAGGACCAAGATTCAAACATATCACAATTACTTAAGTTTCTAATTGATAAAGAAGCTCGAGAAAAAGAAGAGAAACTTGAGAGGGAAGCTCGAGAAAAACAAGAAAAACTTGAAAAAGAGGCTTGAGAAAAGGAAGAGAAACTTGAGAGGGAAGCTCGAGAAAAACAAGAAAAACTTGAAAAAGAGGCTCGAGAAAAAGAAAAAAAGAGAATTGAAAAGAGAATTGAAAAAGAAGAAACTGAAAAATGATTTCTTCAGTTAATCTCAATGATACAGGACAATTTTTTTTTTTTTGTAATAGTTTATAGTCCTTTACACCATGTGTTTTAAGACTCTAATGGCTGTATGTAGGAAGCACTTAAGTACTTCCTGTCGTGGATCAGAATTTGATCCTTTTTACTTTTCCCTCCTCCTTTCTCCAGGCTTGGGACTGGCTCGCAATAAGCGAGGCGGAGTTATACAGGACAATAAATACGTCAAAGTTAATTTGAAGGCTCTGAATAAAATGGCGGAGGAAAACAGAGCAGCACACAGAGCAGCACTGCAAGAAAGGAAGAATTTTCTTGAACTCCTCAATGGTGACACAAACAATTGCGGAAACAAAAGAGACGGTCAAGATGAACCATGCACAAGATGAACCATGCAAGAATGTACAAGATGAACCATGCAAGGATGGTCATGGTGATAAGCCTTGCAAAGATGTGCAAGATGAGTCTTGCAAAGATGTTCAAGATGAACCATGCAAAGATGTTGTCAGTGATACAGTCGGTTTGGACGTCGAAAACAAAACTAAAGAAGATGAGAGGAATGTTGAAAACGAAATGCAAAATGATGAGAATGAAAGTGACGATGATGATTATTATAATGGCAATAACAACTCCATAACAGACGACGGCACCGAATATTCAGGGTCAGATTTTAGTGACGAATCTGACTCGGATGAAACAACAGGAAATGAGGATTTGATAATAGCAGGTGTAAACGAAGACATCACAATGATACAAGAGGATACGATGAGACAATTAAAAAGGGATTTTGGCCAAAAGTTAAACTTGGATCAAACTGGAATGCATTCCAAAGTATAGCAACTGATTTGACTTTACATGATGGCATTCTATTTATGGGTGTAAGAGCAGTAATTCCAAAAACAACTGCAACAGTGCATATTGAGGATGCTACATCAGGGTCATCCAGAAATTACGAGAATGGAAATGCTGGCCAGACAGTCGGTGTATTGGCATAGAATCGATAGAGATATTGAAAGTATGGTGAAAACCTGTCATGCATGTCAAAAAGCAGCTAAAATGCTTATAAAAAACACGTTGTCACCATGGCCTGAACCATCACAGGCCTGGGAGAGAATTCACATTGATTTTGCGGGACCAATGGAGAATTCAATGTTTCTGGTTGTTGTGGACGCATATTCAAAATGGCCAGAAATAAGGAGTGCGGCTACCTCAACAACGACAATTCGCGAGCTGAACAGAATGTTTGCTCGGTATGGATTTCCCAAGACATTGGTATCAGATAACGGAACACAATTTACTTCTATGGAATTTGAAAGATTTGTTGATACTTTCAAAAGAACCATACAAAAGCTAAAAGGTGAAGGAATTACCGAGGAATTGGTGCAAAAGTTTTTGTTGTGTTATAGATCTACACCATGCCCATCTAGTCCACATCAAAAATCTCCCGCAGAAAATTTTTTGGGGAGACAAATTAGAACACCACTATCAGACTTACAACTAAGTACTAAAAAAGACGAAAAGTATTCAGACAAAAAATTTTGCATGAAGAGGCAGTTTGACAAAAGGAATGGGGCAAGACCGAGAGTTTTTAAAGAACAAGATGCGGTGTACACTAGAGATTATAAAAATCCAAACCATCCCAGATGGATACCAGGGAAGATTTTAAAAAGAATTGAAAAAACGGTTTACGAAGTCGAGATTGACAGAAGGATTACAAAAAGGCATACAAATCAATTAAGACCAAGGAATTTAGATTGGGCACTTAAAGAAATGTTTGAGACAGTCGACATGCCAGTACCCCTTCAAGATAACAGTGATGGAGAGAAAGCCCCGGTAAGAATTGTGTTCCCAGGAGGGGAAGAGATGTTGGAACCAGACATAAACGCAACCCTTCGGGTTATATATATATATATATATATATATATATATATATATATATATATATATATATATATATATATATATATATATATATATATATATATATATATATATATATAAAAGTTTGTGTTGAAAAACTTGTGTTTTCCTTCACTTGTTGTTATTACGAACAACAATATTACAACTCTTAAAAAACCTAAAATAACATAGTAGGATATCCAAAATTGGATGCCATTTTGTGTCAAATGCTACAAAATCCATTGGCAAATCTCTTTATCGTAAGGGGCTTCGCACCTTCGGCGCTCGCGCTCAGGCTTCTTCGGTGCCTTCGTTCGTCAGTAGCCCCCCTACTACTGTTCATAGCCCCCATTCACTAAATCCTGCCTACGGGCCGGGAAACCATGTGGCTCATCAAAAAAATTATCTTAAATTTTTCGGTGAGTTATGTAGATCATTCTGTTTTTGAAGCAGCTTTCTAATATTAGTTTTCTTCCGCTTATAAAAGGTTAATAAAATCTGCAATCGTTAATTTGAGCAACTTTCTGATATCGTTGCTAGCCGAAATTTTGCACTCAGTCCTAAATCGGATGACAACAGCTTCTATCAACATTTGAGCTTGATTCCAAATTGCCGACCCCAGGAATTGAACCGACGACTTTTACTTTCTCGGTTTCATGGACTAATTTGTTTGCCTTGACCAGGGGCGCAACCAGCAGAAATTGTTTGGGGGGGGGGGCTCAACTATGAAAAAGGAAAAAAAAGGCCGCCGCAGGAAAATATTGTGTTTGACTATCTTTAGTTTGCAGTCTTTTTTTAGTATCTTTAATAGTTTGTTAATGAAAAAAAGACTGCAAACTGAAGATAGTCAAACCAGTTAAAGCAATTATAAAAAAAATAAGTTTATGAATAAATGTAGCACTCCCTAGTTTTAAAATGTAAAGAAAGCCCGCTGCACTCAAATTTTTTTTGACTATCTTTAGTCTGCAGTCTTTTTTGGTATCTTTAATAATTTATTATTGAAAGAAAAGAAAAACTGCAAACTGAAGATAGTGAAACCAGTTAAAGCAATTGTAAAAAAATAAGTTTATGAATAAATGTGGCACCCCCCAGTTTTAAAAAGAAAAGAAAACCCGTCGCAGACGGAAATTTTTTTTGACTCTCTTCAGTCTGAAGTCTTTTTTTTTTTGGTATCTTTAAAACTGAAAATATTCAAAATCAGTCTTAAATTATTTAAAGCAATTGTAAAAAAAAAATAAGTTTATTAATAAATGTAGCACCTTTCGCCCCACACCTCGCACCCAAAAAAACCCCTCATTTTTGGAAAAATTGCAGAGCCTTTCGCTTTGGACTCCGCCTGCCCAGTTTTAAAAAAGGAAGAAAGCCCGTCGCAGGCAAAAAAAATTTTTGGACTATCTTGTGTCTGCTGTCTTTTTCTAGTATCTTCAAGAATTTATTAATGATAGAAAATAAAGACTACAAACTGAAGATTGTCAAAATCAGTTTCAAACCAATTAAGGCAATTGTAAAAAAAAAGTTTATGAATAAAAGTAGGATCCCCACTCCCTATCCAAAAACTCATCAAATTTGGAAAAATTGCAGGACTCTCCGATTTGGCCTAGGGGGGCTTGAGCCCCCCTGCCTTCCCTAGTTGCGCCCCTGGCCTTGCCGATATATGACAAAACTCAATTTCGGTTTGTCCAAGCGAGCTGAAATAAGGTATCTATTTAGGTTTGGATAGTGATTGGACAGCTTCAGATATAGTTTGGACGGGATTGGTTTGTCACAACAGTCTGAACTGATGTAGTTACTTTACTCTGGTCGCAGCGAGTTAAAATTTCCTATGTGTGATTTGATAGTGATTGAACAGTTTCTGACTAAATTTTGACTCAAAAATTTCTATATCTTGTTTCTCTAGTTAAATTCATAGCAGAGAATAAAAAAATAAATTTAAAAAAATAAAAATAAACTAATAAGAAAAAATTCCTAGAAAAATGAAGCAATTTTTATCAGAGTTTTTGTATTGTCAAAAACCTGCCAAAAGTAGAAAATAATTTTCTGATCACACCCTTTATATTGACAGGAAAGTTGCTTCAGGATTGTTTGGTGTCGTACATGTAGATGTGTGGTATATGATAGAAGACATGTATTCTTTTTCTTATAATTGGTCATTTTTAAATCAATCCTAATGCAACTTTCTTGTCATTGCTTTTTTTTCTAGGAATTTTCTCCTATTAGTTTGTTTTTTATAATAAAAACTGTTGCGTACCTTTGAACTAAATGAAAAAAATATAATTTCTTTAAATGCTAGATGTAATTCACGTGCTATATGTATATATATTAGGGTTGCACCGAAAACCGGCCCCGGCTCCGGCCCTAGCCGAAAATCGGCCATTTTTCCGAATCCGGTCAAAAGTTTTTCGACGACTTCTCTGCTTATTCATCTAAGATCTAAGCATCCAATCCTGTACAGTGAGATGAACAGTCTAAAGACTTCGATGGCGGCTGCTGTTGAAGTTGCCACTGCCACCTACTCGAATACTGTTTACTATTTTTTGTTTATTGTTTATTTGAAATAAAGCTGATATTGTCTGTTGGTTTTTAATGATAACATGCAATTAAACAAAAAGATGAATAACGAATAATAAATGACAAGACCGGCTCCGGCTCCGGCCCCGGCCGGATTTTGAATTATGAATCCGGCCAGAACCGGCCCCGGCCGGATTTGAAAAACCCAAGTCCGGTGCAACCCAAATATATATTCAATTTGTATTCCTCATTCCTAAACAGAAAATATCACTAAAAATAAGAGTAAAAATATCACTGCCAAAGGAGGAAGGAAAAGTTAAAAGGAATAAATTATATTCCACGACAGTAACGCGTTACTGTAACTTCGTTACAATTTTCGGTAACTAGTAACGTAACGCGTTACTTTTGGAATAAATAACGAAGTAACGTAACTTAGTTACTTTTTTTGAGTAACTGTAACGTTTGTTCCGTTACATTTTTTTAAATTTTATTTTATATTTTATGGCGGAGATGGAAGTTGTCGGCTGAACAGGCAGACAAAGACAGGTACAGAAATGTGGAAAAAAATTAAAAGAGCAATTAAAAATGTACCATTCGGAAAAAGGACTAAATATGATTAAAAAAACAACGTCAGCAAATTCTCTAGATACGTCAACAACAAACTCACTACATCCCACAGAATTACCCAGATAGAGAAATCAAACGGTGGTGAAATAGAGGATTTTTATGAGATAGGAAAAATTTTTAATGAATATTTTTCAAGTGTATTCACAATTGACGACGGTCGTAGGCCAACTCTCGAGCGAAGGACATTGAAGCAACTGGCAAAAATTGACTTCACTCTGGACATTGTGTTCAAGACATTGGCTAGACTTACTTGTTACATTTTCAAAGTAACTTCCCCAAAACTGCTTACTACATACAGCCATTTCAATTTTAACACTTCTGGTGTAAAGGACTACAAATTATTATAAAAAAAAAGTTTTTAGAATAAACTCCGCCTTGCTTTTGCAAGGCAGTCCCGAGCCTGGAGAAAGGAGGCGGGAAAGTCAAAAGGATCGAATTATGATTCACGACAGGAAGTATTTAAGTGCTTAAAAAACAAAGAAAGACACACACTTTATTTAAGCCTTTGACAAAACGCTAGTTTGAGACTGATTTTGACTATCTTCAGTTTGTAGTCTTTATTTTCTATCATTAATAAATTCTTAAACATACCAAAAAAGGATTGCAGACCGGAGATAGTTGGAGATAGTAAAACAAAATTTTCGCCTGCGGCGGGGTTTCTTCCTTTTTTAAAACTGGGAGGTTCCACATTTATTTATAAACTTATTTTTTTACAATTGTTTTAACTGGTATGAGACTGAGTTTGACTATTTTCAGTTTGCAGTCTTTTTTTTTCATTCATTAATAAATTATTAAAGATACCAGAAAAAAACTGCAGACTAAAAGATATTTTTGCTTGCGCGATTTTTTTTTAACTTTTTCACACTTGAGCCTTCCCTCAGCATTTTCCGCTGGTTGCGCCCCTGATCTAAATCAACGATAAAAATTATATATATATATATATACATATATATATATATATATGTTGCCGTAGACACGTGGGTTCGATTCCTAGTAGAGTCTTATATATATATATATATATATATATATATATATATATATATATATATATATATATATATATATATATATATATATATATATAAGACTCTACTAGAAATCGAACCCACGTGTCTACGGCAACACCGCCTCGCCTAAATGCAAGCGCTCTTACCAACTGAGCCACCGACCATCACCAAAAGATGATGGCTAGAAGTTTCAGTCTTTCGGAGCTACTTAACATTAGACTACGACTATGATAGGCTCAGAACTCCTAACTTCGGCTCGACTCGACAGCTAGTCTGCTGCCAGATAGGTAATTTTTTGCGAAGTGAAACACTGCGTTGAAATGTTTCAAGAGCCTACAAATAGGATGACTAACTGTCACCACAAGTAACGCAAATATTTATAAGACTCTACTAGGAATCGAATCCACGTATCTACGGCAACACCGCCTCGCCTAAATGCAAGCGCTCTTACCAACTGAGCCACCGACCATCACCAAAAAATGATGGCTAGAAGTTTCAGTCTTTCGGAGCTACTTAACATTAGACTACGACTATGATAGGCTCAGAACTCCTTACTTCGGCTCGACTCGACATTTAGTCTTCTGCCAGATAGGTAATTTTTTGCGAAGTGAAACACTGCGTTGAAATGTTTCAAGAGCCTACAAATAGGATGACTAACTGTCACCACAAGTAAAGCAAATATTTATAAGACTCTACTAGAAATCGAACCCACGTGTCTACGGCAGCACCGCCTCGCCTAAATGCAAGCGCTCTTACCAACTGAGCCACCGACCATCACCAAAAAATGATGGCTAGAAGTTTCAGTCTTTCGGAGCTACTTAACATTAGACTACGACTATGATAGGCTCAGAACTCCTTACTTCGGCTCGACTCGACAGCTAGTCTGCTGACGATTTTCCATATATATATATATATATATATATATATATATATATATATATATATATATATATATATATATATATATATATATATATATATTTATTTATTTATATATATATATATATATATATATATATATATATATATATATATATATATATATATATATATATATATATATATATATATATATATATATATATATATATATATATGGAAAATCGTCATAAGGTTGAGTTGTAGCATGTAGTGGCGGTGGATTAGGATTGCGAGCGATGTTCAATTGTGATTTTCCATCAAACCCATCCAATGATGACATCCTTCCACACATCCTTAACAATCCTAACATTGTACATATATCTTTGTAATAGTTACTATTCCTATATTCACTCTAATACTTTTTTTTTATCCTTGTAACAGCGACACACTTGGAAAGTACTCTGTTGACCTGAACATATTGTTTTCTTTCATAGAGAATGTCCGTGAGCCAATTATATAAGTTGCCTGTAATGTGTTGTAATATTTAAGTTTGTCAAGTAGTTTGGGGTGCGAAACAGAGTTGAAAGCCTTTTGAAAGTCGAAATAGACTATGTCACTATTCTGTTGATTCTTACGAGCAGACGACCAGTCGTAAACACATTCGAGTAAGTTTGTGCAAGTAGATTTGTACTGTCTGAAGCCATGTTGGTGTGATGTAATAAGGTTATTAGAACTCAAGTAATGCAGAATTTCTTTGTTGATGATTTTTTCCATAACTCGGCAGCAGGTGCAGGTTAGAGAAATTGGTCTGTAATTGGAGGGTTCGGATGCCGGGCCTTTCTTGTGAATGGGAGTGACGTACGCCGTCCTCCAAATTGATGGCAAGATTCCAGATTTAAGAAAGAAGTCAAAAATGTGGCAGAGCGGAATTAGACTGGGTGAACAAAGTTTTAATAAGATGTTAGGAATGAGATCAGACCTCTTGAACTTGAACTATCCAGTTGCTGCAAGGTTCGAAAAACTAACTCAGGAGTAATTAAAACATTTTCCAAGATCGTTGAAGATCGAGTGGGAAGACAGTGGGAAATTCCATTCTTAGTTGTAAAAAAACTATAAAAATATGTGTTTAAAATGTTGGCTATTTCGGAATAATCGGAAGTCAAGCTCCCGTCATTTCGCTTTAAGTCACCGATCGAAGAATGCCGGAAAAATTTTTTATTGACGTGATTGTAGAAACTTCCAAGGTTCTTTTTTTTTAATAAGATTTCTTTCGTAATTGGCACCATTTATGGCAAGTTGTGTTGTGCAATCTTTAGAAAACTTAATTATTTTGCTTTTATGTGGGAATCCAGGTTAGATTTTCATTCTCTCCATAATCTGAGTTTAGTCCGGTACAGCCTTTTCTGCAACATCATATCTTTGGTGGCTTTGTTGTTTATGGAACGATTCTTAACAAAGGGGACGCAAAGTCTAGTGCCTTCGTCAATATAAACACAGAACACTAACCAGCACTCTTCAGTCGAAAAACAGAAATGAAATATCTGATTCTAGTCAATTGCAGAAAAGTTGTTGTTTAGACTATAATAGTCCGCTTTGTTGAAGTCAAAATTTCCCTGGGTTGTTGCAGACAGCTGTGGTTTTACGTTGTTAAGGTGGAAAGTTATCATGTTGTGGTCAGATGTGGCAAGGGGGCAGGTTATTTCAATTTCCGAGACCAGTTGAGGATCATTTGCTAAAGTCAAATCAAGAACATTACTTACACGATTGGGAATTTCACAAATTGGTGAAGACCGAAATCATTGAAAATATCCATGAATATTCTATAGACGGGGTTAACAGGGCCTGAATTAAATTCCCAGTCAAGATCAGGCAGTTTGAAGTAACCCATTAGGCAGATTTTGTGGTTATCCGAACAGAAACGTCCCAAGCAGGAGACGCTTTCTCTAGCGTATAAATGGGCAGCAGAGTCGAAACCACCACTTCGGTAGTACCCAATAAATCGGTGATTAACTGAATTTGACTTTATCTCGACAACGATTGTTTCAATCTGTGACGGGATTCTGCTCGGGTATTGATGCCTGACGACGAAACAACTGATTCGAGACTAACAAGGTTTAAAATTTTATTAAGATAACGCAAACAACAATTAATACACTAGTCGGACAGAGCTTTACCTCTCAAAATCGCACGAAGCAAGAGAACTCAAATTCCAATCGCAAATTTCCTTATATAGCCTAGCACACGTGTCAATTTTAATTTACAAAAACCACCAATCCAAATACAGCCTTAATTCTACGTGACCGTTTGACTAACCCCACGAGACCGTTTGACTAGCCCCACGTGACCGTTTGACACACAAAAGTTTACAAAGGCAATATACATCAAAATCACCGCAACGATGTAATATTATTTAACTAAACTCCTTTTCCAAACAGATAATTCGTTTTATAATTTGATATACTAACAAGTTTTACATTAGCAACGATACAAATGGCTAGAAACGACAATTAGTCAAAAGGAGTTATGATAATTACTTAACGAGCCAATCACATCGCAGAACGAAAGCGCTTACGTCAGCACTCAACAAATTTACAAGAAAGTGTGCTTAAAATAAGTTACATTTCACGCTACAACTTATTTAATACTCATCCGAAATCGATAATATTAGGTACAACTAAAGGACTACACAATATCTATACAACGTACTAAAAATATTATCGAAAACTTAATAGGAAAGACGCTAGAATTCGAAGCACACCGAAATCGAGCAAGTTTGATTAATAAGCGAACCGACGCTACCCCTCTAGTCGGCGTTTTTCATCGCGCTCTCCGCCTAGTCCGCGCAATAAAGTTATTCATTACAAAATTACAATCGACGATGGAGACAACCGTGACATACCTCCCTTCTCAAAGACGATAACGGATTCTTCGTTATCGGCTCATCTTGTCTTCATCGTCCACCCTGGTATCCAGATTAATCGAGACACTGAGGTTGATTCTTGGTCTTCTTCCGACAGTTTGTCTGGTCTTTCCTTTTTGGGAAAAGCAACATTTTTGTTGTAAAAGACAATGTTGCTGTCATCACCAGAGGTCATCAGTTCCTCTACAGCGTCCCTGTGCTCTTTCAGCTTGCTGAACTGACCGGCAACTTCCCCGCAAAACTGCCCGAATTCTGTTTCTTCCTTCTGACGATATTTTTCCTTTCCGCAGATCGAATCGTTTCCTTCTCTGAGGTCGTCACTCCCGCACGACCGCTTGGTTTCCGGGATCGAGTCCGAAACGGATCCGACCAATGCTCGGGTCGAATCGTTTTCGTCTCCCTCGCTGCACGAAAACGGGTTGCAGAGAGCAGCAAGGTTACTGATACCACTCTCCTTCTTCAGACACGACTGAAGCAAAAGAGGCGCTTCGTCGGTACTGACCCCAAAGTTGATCAAACTTTCAACCTTTTCCTCTTCTTCCGATCGTTGTTGATGTTCTTCTTTGTCTCTGCCGACCGAACAATCCTCTCTGAAAGTTTGATCAAAAGTGGAATCATCCTCGAGATGAACACGGTCCGGCAATTTAGCACCGAGATCATCATCAAACGTGCCTACGTCCCCACCTTCATTCACTTTTTCTTTTTCAGCTGGTGATGATTCTGTCATCTCTGATCCAAAAGGTAATTGCTCCTTGACGACATCTAGCCCGTTAGACGATTCACTGATGTCCAATAATTCTTCATCTCTGCATTCGAATGGTTCACGTGGGTCTTCTTCCGGTTGGGAAACTACAACCGCTTCTTCTGCAATTGGGGCGGTGGCGACATCTGTCAAAAGCTCGCTCACGTCACTGCGAGCTTGTTGTGAAGACAAGAGAGTATCGAACTGGCATCCTCCAAAATCACTAATTCCTTCAATAAGCTCTGATTCCATAACGACCCGACCAACTTTATCTTCCTGACCAAGTTCCGTTTGAGCTTCTTCAACTTCATTGGAAGCAGCTGTGGTTACGAGCAGCTGTTCGACTCTCTGAAAAATATCCCTATGGCTAATAACTTCTTCAGCTGCACTTTTTTTTAAATCTGTAATTTCATCTATCTGAGCAGCATCGGCCGCCGACTCGGGCTCGGGTTTCTCGACAGACTGCTTCTGTGCTTCCATCAACTTCTCGGGTTCTTCCAGAATATCCTTCTCGATGCATTCCTCTCTTTCCAGGACTTCTCGGCCGATCAGATCGGGCGAATCCAATGCAACAGGGACGTCACCACAAAAATCCACCACTTCCGTATCTTTTTCTCCCAAAGCAATATCTTCTTTCAGAATCCTTTCCATCTGTATAGCCTCCATTTTTTCGTCACCGATGGGCGTATCGTCTTCCAGATCTTGTTCGACGGAGTAGAGGTTCTCGTTCGGAGCGGATTTCGTTCCTGCTGACTCCGTCAGAGAAATTCCGCTCTTGACCATCTCGTCGCTGATTTGCTTCGTGGATTCCGTCAAAACTGGTCGTCCTGGAAGGGCGTCAACTTCCTCTCGGAAATTCGTCTCGGCTTCTTCTTCTGGAGTCACGATGTCCGACTTGATCAGTTCCTTTTTGCTGTCGTCGTTGCCGAGACTGTCATGGTCGACGTCGTGTCGTCCGTTGTGTACAAGGACTGAGTCACCGTTTAGATCGTCTTCCCCACAAACAATTTTCTCTTCCGTTTCGGCATTTTCACAAACGATATCCTCTTCCATTTCAAAATTTCCATCCATCACTTGAACATTTCTCTCTTCTAATTCATGCACATCTTCAATGTAAAAACCCTTTTTGTTCCTTTCTGCTAGCTCCCAATACTTTAGAAGAGATGGGCAATTCCTTTGTTCAGCTATCAGTTCACTCACGTCGGCCGTCCTATTAACCTTTTCAACAAGCGGGGTCTTGATGTCGGTAGACTCCTTGTTCACATCCACTATTGCTGCGACTTCACAGAATTCCTGCTCACTGTTACACTTGTCTTCGTTTTCAACTTTATTTGAAATTACTGTTGATTCGCTTGAGAGAACATTGTAGGTTTTCATACTGTCAAGAAGTTCCACTACCGAAGGTGTTAAGATAACCATTCATTCAAGTCCGGCACCACAGCAAACCATACCTTGACCATAGGACTAATGTTTACTAAACGGTTTTCGTCTTCATCACCCGGCTTTATTTTCAAGCATACCACGTTTACCACTGTTGATTCACCCTTGAACCCTGATATAGCAATTTGTTTTTGTACCGGCACATCTAATGGTTCGACGAGATTGGTGTGGATGCAGCAGATTCCCGCTCCTGCACTGAATCTCCTTTTTCTCTCTCTCTCAAATTCAAGGAGGGTCTTCGTAGCTACCCTAGCAGCTTCTTTTGTGTTGGATTCAGCTTCGACTTGTGACCTGGATTGCATCTTTGTTTCCAAAGCATTTAGTCTTAATATTAGAGGAGATAGGGCACTATGAAAACTTTCAGACAAGGATTTTGTCACCTGAGCAATCATGTTTTGGAAAGTCTGGGCCATAACTTCTGTGGACTTACTGAAATTATGATTCAGCTGTTTGGTGATAGACAATATCATCTTCTCGTTAATTTTTGCAAGTCTTGTGCAGAGCGATTCCGTCACCTCCACTAGAATTTCTTTCAGACACTGATGGTTTGTCCGTTCTAGGCATACCAGAGTTGTAAACAAGCAAGGTGAACAGTAACAAATGACACAATAAGTAAACAAAACACTTTTGAACAGATAAAGAAGTTTTCGTGAGAACTAAACTAATTAAACACAATAAAAGACTTATATATATATATATATATATATATATATATATATATATATATATATATATATATATATATATATATATATATATATATATATATATATATATATATATATATATATATATAATTTTTAGGTGATCCGCTAGTGATACAGTGTTGGTTTCAGAACCCCGGTAACGTGTTCCTCCATATAGAAGTTGCTCTGAAAATTTACACCTAGCAATTTTGAACTAGATACACGAGCCCTCGACACTAGCAGACACTTTTAAAATTGAGGAAACACTGTCTTCAAACACCGTACAATGCTCATGCCCTGTCAAATACGCACTATTCAGTTGTAGACCTGTTATGAATTAAAAGTTTTGAAATTTTTTGGTCACCGCAGTATGTTTGACCGTCGTGTCGAAAGCTTTATTAAAATCCAGTGAGATAACCATGACAAACAAATTTTCAATCAACATGGTTATTGTCTGCAGTAGTTCTACGAGCGCCGCCACGCAAAAACCGCCTGGTTGGAATGAAGGTGGGTCCAGACTGGCCGGATATATAAATTGTTTGACAATCAATTTTTTAAATATCCTAGAGAGCACTGGAGAAAGTTCTGGCCTTCTAAGGAACTCGACAGATTCGCGCAACCGACCACTGTCTTGGAACATCTCTATTACTCAACAGTAGATTAAAGAGATACGTCAGTTGACCTGAAAAGAATGGAGTTGCATTCTTCAAAAACCATCCTGGAACACAATCAAGGCCAGACGCCGTAGGCTTCAACTTAATAAAAATCGAAAGAACTTGGCATTCATAAAATTCATACTGTACATCTGAGCTATACTTCAACTTTGGTTCAATATACGAATTGTCAGTGGATATTTCACCGGCTACCATAATCAGGGAATAAATGTTTTTGACCACGATCTCCTCTACATCACCGGAAATACAATTGATTAATTTTTCATCGGAGAAGTCCTTAGTTTTTGGCGGGCGATAAACGGCGCCAACAAAACCAAATCTTTTTGAAAGTTAATGCGTACCCACAGTGGTTCATATCTGACACCATGAGTCTGTTTCCAAACGGATGCATCATATTTTGTTTTAACATATACAGATAACTTAAAAGTAAGCGCCATCTTGTGAATACTTTGTAATGCATTCCAAAATTAATATTATAATATTGAAATTATTTGAAATCATGATTAAATTGCTTCAGAAACTATTGAATATTGTTTTGGCGGATGGCTAAAGTCTAAGCTGAAAGTTTCAAAGTTTCTATGCATTGGTAAAAAATCAATTGAAAAATTTTAATCACAGACAGACAGAAAAGTCAATTTAAATAAAAGTGTGTGAAATAGATTACGCTGGTATTTTGGATCCATTCCTTGACTTTTTGCATAGCCGAGTTTATAGGACCATATCTTGGAGATGTCTGATAAAAATTATGCCATCTGGATGAGCCTTCAAAATCTGGCAAAAAATCCTGAGCTCCTATAAGTGCAAAACATTGATTAATTGAAGTATGAACAGCAGTTTTCAAATAAATAAAAATATCTGGGCTTTGTGAAGCTTTAATTTTATTCAAATCAATAAATAATGATGTATTTCCGACATCAATATCAAATGATGCATGATTTATAAGAAAATAATAATCATTTAGTTGTTCTTTCACACGGCATTTGCTGTGAGGCATTCTAGCTCATACGGTATGACGATAATAATAATAATAATAATAATAATGATGATGATGATGATGATGATGATGATGATGATGATGATGATGATGATGATGATGATGATGATGATGATGATGATGATGATGATGATGATGATGATGATGATGATGATGATGATGATGATGATGATGATGATGATGATGATGATGATGATGATGATGATGATGATGATGATGATGATGATGATGATGATGATGATGATGATGATGATGATAATAATAATAATAATAATAATAATAATAATAATAACATTGATAATTTATATAGCGCAGTACAATGAAACAGTCATCACAATAGCACTGTAGAAAACATCAAAAACCTTGGATGAGAAAAAAACAAAAGATTGTTTAGTTGTATGACTTAATGAACAGATGAGTTTTAAGAGCTTTTTTTAAAAGCCTCAACAGGCAGAACGCAATCGTCGACGGGATTCAACTGAACAGACGGGCAAGCACATTGACGTGATGTCTTCAGGCGCGAGTCCATGCATGGCCATGAAAACTAGTAAGCACAGCTTAAATTCGACGCGCTCTGAGCAGCACACAAAGGTCCCGCACTATATCGGATGGAGTGACAGTTGCACCACCTTAGGTCAATTGGGCAGCAGTCTAGAATGGGCTGCTGACGTGTCGTTGCACACCACATACATTAAGTTTTGCCAGCATTCAGTTGAAGTCTGTTGGATGCCATCAACTATGCCACCTGTTGGACTGACTGGGCTGTATTTTTACGACGCTTATATTTACTTGAAATGTTGTTTGTTGTTTGTCTGTTATTTCAGCGCAAATGTTGTTTTTGATCAAAAAATTTAAGCAAGGTCGAGCTCGGTTTGTATTTCAAAGGGTGACACTAACATTAATCCATTTTAGATAAAAAATTTAAATGAAAATTTGTTGTTTAAATGTTAGTGTATACAATTTTTTCTAAACACTAAGAAATAAAAAATAATGAAATATATAAAAAAAATTTGTTTAATTAAACGCTTGTAAACTAATGTACTAAAAAGTTAAGAATAATAATTAAGTGTACATATTGAAATTTTTTGTACTGAACTTTTATATATATATATATATATATATATATATATATATATATATATATATATATATATATATATATATATATATATATATATATATATATATATATATATATATATATATATATATATATATATATATATCATTCCATTCCGAAGTACAACGTATTAAACAAACCCTGATCAATAACAACTACACTAATAGATTTGTTGACCATTCCATTAAGATTTTTGTTAACAACATTTTGAAATCCACAACTATTAATAAAAATGAAACTCAAATCTCTACATCCATTCAATTATATTATTGTGGGCAAATGCATACACGCTACAAAGTTGATGAGAAAGTTCTCAAAGGAATATTGGGCACCAAAGTCACTTCCACAACAAAGGTTCCAGTTAATATAAATATTTACTACAGAAATAAAAAACCCAAAACTTAGTAATTCGAAACAATTGCTCTCCAACTAAAAACAAATTGCAGTCAACTCATCTGGTGTATGAATTTCAATGTCCAATTCCACATTGTAAGGTGGATAAATACATCGGATCCACAATGACTATTTTATCGAGACTCCTCACCATGCATTTGCAAAACGGTAGTATCTTGCAACATTTTAATATGACTCACGGCCGTGCTTTGAAACGTGATATTCTCGTTGACAATGTACGTGTTATTATTTATTTATTTATTTATTCTCAAACAGAAGGGCCTCTAATACCATTCGGACAGTACAAACGAAACAAAAAAAACCAATAAACGAAATATGTACACATACTCAGTTGCAAATCGTAAATTGTTAAGATGTTAGAAACATACAATAGCAAGGTATGCTCGCGTATAACATATTGAATAAGATATTAAGTCTTGTAAATATTTAAGTTTTGCATTTATGGAACGGTTAAACCTGACAAATTGTTGTTCTTAACGCTTATACATAATGCCGTGAAGTTGAAACTTCCACCGCAATCTTCAAAATCCCTCTAAATACTTCCAAAAATCTGTTCATTTGACATCCAGATCTGCTAATGCTTCATGAAAAATTCAAAGTCTTGAAAACTTAGATAAATCCATCTGATTTATCAAGCTTCTGAACCGACTGTAGTTTGATGATCCAACAACATCCTGAGGCAAAGAATTCCATGCTGAGACCACGCGTCCAGTTATGAAAAACCTGGCATCGTCAGTTCTATATTGACCTGGCATCAGTTTGTAGCTATGGCCCCTTGTTTTTTCATAATTTGCTCGTTTAAATTGTCCAACCAGGCTATAATCCACCATTCCATTTAAAGATCTGTAGCAGAAACAAAGGTCTGCGATAAGTCTGCGCTCTTCTAGAGTTTTCAATCCCAAAAAGCTGAGACGGGTCGAGTATGGTAGATGGCTGATATTTGGAACCATTCGGGTGAATCTTTTCTGAACCTTCTCCAGGCCGTCGATTAGGTACTTGTGCCGAGGGCTCCAAACTGGAGAGCAGTATTCGAGCAATGGTCGCACGTATGTAGTGAATGCTTTTTTCATCAGATACGGATCTTTAGACAGGAGGTATAGTTTTATTAATTTGAGTTTTACCGACGCAGAGTGGATAATGTTCTCAATGTGTTTTTTGAAAATAAGGTTTTTATCAATTAGTACACCCAGATCTCTTGCTTGCTCGGTCGGTTCAAGCTCGTATGTCCCAATTCGATATCTAGGTATTTCGAAGCCTTTGTCGTTTCTTCGCCTGTGAATGGAACATACAAAACACTTTGATAGTGCCAGATTCAATTGCCATGTTTCACTCCAGAGAACTAGTTCATCAATTGCTCTCTGTATTTCTAGAGCCGAAGAAGATGTGGGCTGAGTTGCTGAGTAAATTTTTATGTCGTCTGCAAACATCTTGACAGAGACCGGTCCAAAAGCATCACCATCCGTAATATCGTTAATAAAAATTAGAAAGAGTATGGGGCCCAGGACACTTCCTTGAGGAACACCACTGGTAACATCTCTCGGAGCAGATAAGCACTCACCAATTCGAACAAGCTGTTTTCGAGCACTCAAAAAATCCAAGATCCATGCCAACAAATCACCTGATATTCCGTAGCTAATGAGTTTAGTCTTAAACTTTGGGTGGGAGACCGAGTCGAAAGCCTTTTGAAAATCAAAATAAACAATGTCCACTCGACTACCATCCAGTAACCCCATAATCCAGTCATGTACACACTCCAGAAGGTTCGTACAAGTTGATCTCTGTCTCAGGAAACCGTGCTGATGTGGAGAAATAAGACCATGAGTAGAGAGGTGGGCCAAGATGCTTTTGCTAACAATCTTTTCCATAACGCGGCAGCATGTACACGTGAGAGAGATTGGTCTGTAGTTTGAGACAACACTTGTAGGTCCTTTTTTGTGAATTGGTGTGATGTATGCAGTTCTCCATATTTCAGGCAATCTTCGTGTTTTGAGAGACATTTCAAAAATATGACAGAGTGGAATAGTCAAGTTTTGGGCGCAGCGTTTAAGCAATATATTCGGTATACCATCTGGGCCACAAGATTTTGTCATTCGAAGACTTCTGAGGGTTGAAAAAACAACATCAGGAGTGAACGTAACTTCTTCCAGGAGATTGGGAGACCTCTGCACCAGAGGTGGATTACTTCCATCGTCTTTTGTAAAAACGGTTGCAAAATAGTCGTTGAAGACATTTGACATTTTAGCCGGATCTGTAACAATCGTGCCATCACTTGTTTCTATCCCAGTAATTTTAGAATTCAAGGAGAGTTTGTTGTGAATATATTTGTAGAAAGCACCAACGTTACCAGATAAAACAAGACCCTTCTCAATGTCATATTGTTCTTTTTTTACCTCTTTAGTACATAATTTTGAAAACTCCATGTATTTGATTTTATCTTTATTCTCTTTAGTATGCTTCCAGATTTTCCAGAAGAATAATTTGGATTTATATAGACGTTTTATTCTATTGGAGATTTTCCTTGGTCGTCCTCGTGAGCTCAATACAGTACGAACTGGAACGAAGGTTTGTATCACATAACTCATACACTGCTGAAGGGCATTCCAGCAGTTTTCTACGTCGAAACAATATTGGAAGATGTTGTCCCATTTCACAAGTTTCAGAAAGTTTTTTATTGCTGCTAAGTTTGCTTTATCAAACATATATGAGTTTCGAACATCGCTTTTGTCTCTTGGATCTGTATCATTTAAATGGAGAATCATTACATTGTGGTCACTGGTAGCGATCTGGCATCTAAACTCCACATTTGAGATCAACATTGAGTCCCCAGAGAGCACCAAATCTAGAATGTTGTTTTCTCCAGTCGGCTCTTGAATAAACTGTTGAAGTCCAAATTCATTTACAAATTCCATGAACACTCCGTAGACTCTGTTGTTTAGATATGGGTAACAGGTCCAATCCACCTCCGGCAAATTAAAGTCTCCAACCAGGCACATTGTACGTATCGGAGAATATAACGCTTTAAAACAATTAATACTGTCCACCATATAGATCTCCGCCTCAGCACCAAAACCTCCAGGACGATAGTATGTGACAATTCTGTATGATTTATGGTTTAATTCAATATCTACACAAACAAGTTCAATATGCCGGAAGTTATCAGGTTCTAATACGGTTCTGTGAGGAATACTTGTTTTTACTACCATCGCTACACCCCCTCCACGAGTTTTTCTATCGTGTCGAACTGAATCATAATCTTTAGTCAGAAATAAACTACTTGGAATCTCTTCTAATAGCCAAGTTTCAGTAATACAAAACATATCTGGTCTGCAGTCTTCTAGAAAAAACGAAAATCTTCAATCTTGTTAGATATACTTCTGAAGTTTGTGAAAGCTAGGGTGCTACCGTTACTTCCGAAAAAGTTGACCCTCGCCACTTAACCCAGCCGGGGCAGGAGGATGACCATCAGTAACTTTTCTTCTTTCGCATCTCTTTTTGTAGTTGAGTTCAGCCTGTTGTTTTGTCAGGTCTCTGTTCATGAAGATTTTTTTTACATCCTCATTCTTGGACGAGCGCAAGATCCGAGACGACATCAGTAGTTCTTCAGCTGCCGCAGGGTTTTCTAGAGTAACACATATTTTTGCTCTGGGATTTCTAAGGTCTTTTCCTAACCGCCTTGTCGCGACAATCCTGGGCACCACAGCAAGGTTGTTTTTACAGAGGTCTACCACACAATCTGCATCTGATTTTTTCTCATCATATTTCAAACCAGAAATGACAATGTTATTTGCTCTTCGCTTTTTGTCATCTTTTTCTTGTTCCAACTTCCAGAGAGTGGTAGTCAGTACTTCGGCAATACTAGTTGGATTGCCTAATAGATTTCGCTCGTCAGTCACTAATTTAGAAGACTCAGTCCCAGACTCCAAAGCACCCAATCTTATAGAAATGTACTCGAGTTTGGTCGACATTTCTTTTAACGAGTCAGTTGTTGTTTTGGCTATTCTATCAAGAAGAGCCTCATAGTTTTTATTCATGGTCTCCAGTAAGCGCGTCATATTGTCGCTCATTCTGTCGACGATACGGCAGCGAACTACTTCTAGACTTTCGAGAGTTAGAGCTTTCGACATATCTTGTTTAGACTATTAATTAATCAATGTTTAAACACAAAATCGACAAAACCTCAAAGTTTTAGACGCGAAACAACAAGTTAATAGCGAGAGCAGGTACCGAGTTGTTTACAAAGATCTCTTCATACGTTATATATATATATAACCCATTTATATAGTCAACTAGCAGTGCCCGTAGCGGCTTCGCTCGCATAAAATTAGAGAATTTGAACCGTGCTTACAATTTTTTAGGTCTCGGCCCGGCCCGTTTTTACAGGCCTAGAAGTTCTATATACTTGATGAAAAACTTCGGCCCGTCCCACCTTGACTTCAGGTTTAGCCCGGCCCGTCTGAACACCCTAAAATCACTAAGATGTCTATATACTTGGTTAAAAATCTCGGCCCGTCCCACCTTGATTTAAGGTTTGGGCAGGGCCGTATGAAGACCCTAAAATAACGGCTTGGCCCGTCCGTCCGGTGATAAACTGAACTCATCTACTTTTAACCGGCACAAAACCTCAAAATACTAATTTTCACATCTGTAGCACTTACAGTTTTTGAGTAGCAGTTATTTTAAAATCAAATACCCTTTTCCACTTCACATTTGAGGTCCTGGAAACCAAATTTTCAAAAAATGGTGAAATACGTATATCATTATTTTTAGAGTAGAAACTATATACTAATTTTACTTTTGTAGCATTTACAGTTTTTGAGTAGCAGTTACTTTAAAAACCAAGTAACCCTATTTTCCACCCCATATTTGAAGTCCTGGAAACCAAATTTTCAAAAAATGGTAAAACACGTATCATTATTCCTGGATTTTTACTCCTTTAATTTTTACTCCTTTAATTTTTACTCCTGTAGCATCTACAGTTTTCGAGTAGCAGTTACATTAAAAACCAAATAACCTTACTTTCCACCCCACATTTGAGGTCCTGGAAGCAAAATTTTAAACAAATGGTAAAACACGTATATCTTTATTTTTAGAATAGAAGCTAAATACTAATTTTTACATCTGTGGTATTTACAGTTTTTGAGTAGCAGTTACTTTAAAAAACAAATAACCCTATTTTCCACCCCACATTTGAAGTCCTGGAAACCAAATTTTCAAAAAATGCTAAAACACGTATTTCATTATTTTTGGAGTAGAAACTAAATACTAATTTTTACTTCTGTAGCATTAACAGTTTTTGAGTAGCAGCTACTTTAAAAACCAAATAACCCAAAAAATGATGAAACACGTATATCTTTTTTTTGAGTAGATACTAAGTATTAATTTTTACATCTGTGGCAATTACAGTTGTTGAGTAGCAGTTACTTTAAAAACCAAATAACCCTATTTTCCACCCCACATTTGAAGTCCTGGAAACCAAATTTTCAAGAAATTGTGAAACCGTATATCATTATTTTTAGAGTAGAAACTAAATACTAATTTTTACTTTTGTAGCATTAACAGTTTTTGAGTAGAAGCTACTTTAAAAACCAAATAACCCAATTTTCCAACCCACATTTGAGGTCCGGGAAACCAAATTTGTAAAAAATGGTGAAACACGTATATCTTTATTTTTAGAAAAGAAACTAAATAATAATTTTTACATCTGTGGTATTTACTGTTTTTGAGTAGCAGTTACTATAAAAGACAATTAGCCCTATTTTCCACCCCACATTTGAAGTCCTGGAAACCAAATTTTCAAAAAATGCTAAAACATGTATTTCATTATTTTTGGAGTAAAAACTAAATACAAATTTTTACTCCTGTAGCATTAACAGTTTTTGAGTAGAAGCTACTTTAAAAACCAAATAACCCAATTTTCCAACCCACATTTGAGGTCCGGGAAACCGAATTTTCAAAAAATTATGAAACACGTATCTTTTTATTTTTCAAAAAGAATCTATATGCCAAATTTCAAAATCTCCTCATTTTTGGTTTTCGAGATATACACTGTTTTAGAAAAAAGTTTGTTTTCCAGTTTTTTCCCCTCAGGAGCAAAATTTTCAAAAATCCTTTCTTAGCGGATGTTTACGCTATAAAAGTAATATAAGTTCCAAAGTTCACGTTCCTAGGATGAGGCGTTTGAGCTCGGCGTTGATTATCAGTCAGTCAGTCAGTCAGTCAGTCAGTCAGTCAGTCAGTCAGTCAGTCAGTCAGTCAGTCAGGACATGTTCTTTTATATATATAGATGAACAACGTAAAACTGTGTCAAAAGAAGAATGTAATAACATATACAATACAAACAAAATAAACAAAGAGTTTCAGGAAGAATTCATGTGGTTCTACTTGGATACGTGTGTTTTAATTATTGAATAAAGAGGTATGCAATAGTTACATAACACTATTTGTAGCCGCATCGACGGCGTTTAAAAATTTATGCAATATTTACGCAACATTATTTGTAGCCGGGATTAAGTGACGCGGGACCAATTTTTTGCGGGATCATTAGACGCCGGGATTAAAAGTTGTCGGAATTAAATGTCGCGGGACTATATGACCGGGATTAAATGTGTCGGCATTAAGTGTTGCGGTATGAATTGTCGCGATACCAAACAATATAAAAATTGGTTCAATATTACAATTCTTCTTCACCTTGAAATCGGGTCGGTGCGTGTAAGAGATGTTAGAAAAACAGAAAAAGAATATAATTCCAGATCAAACGTTGAACATCGTTCTCTGAACTAAACTTAGACGGTTCATGAGAGAAAATCATATTTCGTGTGGAGACAGTTTGTGAAACAAAAGATCCAACCATCCAAATAGGATCTAAGATTGATGGAGAGAAGGTTCAAAATTTTTTTAGGAAAAACTTTTTTGTTGGTGCAAAGTCAGTTCTGAATGAAGAATACAAAGAAAAGTTTAATCGGGTATCATACAAAGTTTTGGTTGATTTCTGGAGAAAGACCTTTTCTAGCAAATCAGTGCAGGATGAAAAACCTGTATCAGCAGTTGAGGCAACTTGTTACGATTTAGAGGTACCAGTCACAGCTTTGCATAGTCTTAAGGATTCCGCCCCCGAGCTGGATGGTGTGAAGAAATAACATCTTTCTAGAGTGTCTGCAATAGACTGCGCTGCGCACATGTCGCTCTGGATGCTATTCGGTCTACCAACCTCTGTGTTCAAGATCGGGGTAGTCAGCCTCATTCCAAAGAATGCAGTTGACCCAGGTAATTTCAGATCAATAACTGTGAGCCCTCTAACGAGTCGTCTCTTTCATCGAGTTCTGAACAGGCAATTGCTTTATTCTAGGCGTCTATCTTCTCGTCAAAAAACATTTCAATTGGGTGATGGATTAGCTGACAATATATGGTTAATAAAATCTCTCATCAATAAGAAAAAGCAAGCTCAATTAACTTTTGTAGACGTATCAAAAGCTTTTGATTCTGTTTCGCATTAATCTTTAATTAGAGCTGCATCTCGAATGGGCACACTACCATTATTGTTAAATTAATTGTCCGACCTACATAACAACTGTAAAGTTCATATAAAGACAAAAGAAGGACTCGGTGAACCTATCCATGCATGCAGAGGAGTTAGACAGGGAGACCCAATGTCTCCGATGCTATTCAATGCTGTGGTTGATAGAGTGGCTGGTGGTATCGACGTGTCAATCACAGTTAACAGAAATTTTCAAAACAAAATGTAATTACATTGCTTTTGAGGACGACCTCTTTTTGATGTCTGGTACTGATATCGGAATGCAGGTGATGCTAAAACAGCTGGAGACCGCGATAGCTGAGGGTGGTCTTGTTATGAATCTGGCCAAATGTTCTTCGATGAGAACGGAGGTATTCAGTTGCAATAAACTCTGGATAGTCAACCCTGAACCGTACTCAAAAGTACAAACAGTGAAATTAAAACATTATCAATAATCCACACTTACCGGTTTTTTGGCGTACAAATCGGGCCACAAATGGAGTTTGTAACTGTTGCAGAAAAAATTCAAAAAAGCCTTCACTCTATTTCACGAGCACCTTTAAAGCCTTGTCAAAGATTATTTATCTTAAAAACTCATCTAATCTAAAGCTTGGTTCATTACCTCACGTTCCAAAAAAGTTCTCTCGGTTTATTAACTTCTGCGGATGTCCACAATGGGTTTTTCCACACTCCTGTCAGGTTAGGAGGACATGGAATTCTTCAACTACGTCGTTGGATTCCAGAGATTTGTATAAAAATTGGCAAATTTCCAGCAAATGGCAAAAAAGAAAAACGACATTTTCATGCAGGATGTTCTCGAGAATAACACAGCAATCATGGGCGAAATAAGAAAATTTGGTTTGACCAAAAAGAACAATACACCCACTGTGGCTCTTGGTTTAAGGACGGCAGAAAAATTATACAAGACCGTGGGTGGATATGGGCTGAGACAGTTCAGCAGAAGAGTTGGACCCGGCGAGTGGTTGAGTGATGGAATTGACAGAATGCCGGCTGATCAGTGCCTAAAATGTGTGAGGGTTCGAGCTGCTGTCCTACATAATAGACTTCGATCGTCAAGAAGGAAACCCATGGCCATCATCATTTGTGATGCTGGATGTCGGACAGTGGAATCACTTGGTCATATTATACAGAATTGTCCGCGAACTGATGGTCCTCGGCATACTAGACACGATTCAATTGTGAAAATGTGAAAGGAATCGCTGTTAAAAAAGGATACACGACAGCCCTGAACTTGTGTGCACAATTTTGGAAAGAATAAATTACAAGAGGGTTTAATAATTTAGTAAATATGCTTTGACGATACACAACATACCTACACACAATACACACGTAGCG